>JAOYRR010000188.1:1200000-1732853 GCA_038994665.1 Podotricha telesiphe | reverse complement strand
TACCCGGAGTTCCAGGTGCACCAGGATAGTAGCCACCTTGAGTTTGGTGTACAATTTTAATTATATAACTGATGTAAAGGAAGCAATGGTGAGTTAAAGAAAATATTTATTTATGATTATGAACAATAAAATAGTAGTAACTGTAAAATTACCTGATCCATTAGGTCTGTTAGGGCCGCTAGGTCTATTAGGTCCGCTAGGTCCATTTGGCTCGTATCCTATTTAGGAATAATATTTTTTAATTGGAGTTAATATTGAAACGCTGCTTGGTTATTTTTATGTAGGATTTCTATATTATATATATATATATTTTTTAATGAATAATTTCCTTATCACTATTTTTAAAGATTGAATAACACTTTATAAATAAATAAAATATATTGAAAAAAATAGAAACAAATGGAACACACTTTAAAATTATTTTCACATTATCGTGGTCGTCCTAGCGAGGACATCAGGTTAATGATATGAAAATATTGTACTAAATCTCGTTTGCAAATATTAAAATAAATCAGAATGCAAGAAGTGGGTCAAAATAGCGTTGCAAGATTGTATGTTATTATTTTCCTTTAAGTTCCATGTCAAAACGTCAAAGTAATTTTATATAACTATTTATTAATAGAGTCCCACATTTTGTTCGTAGTAGCTAGAGAGAAGCACAAATTAAATTGTCTTTATCAATAAGGTTCAAGCACCATATCACGTAAACTCAGAAGCTACTCAGTTCTTTAACAACTTTAACCTACTATGGCCTACCTAAGGCGAAAATTTATCAATTTTTATTTACCTTGACCAGGGTAATTTTCTCCACCTGCTGGACCACCAGGACCACCAGGGCCACCAGGACCTCCTGGGCCACCTGGCCCTCCTGGGCTACCTGGAGAACCAGGGCTACCTGGGGATCCAGGTGTACCAGGATAGTACCCACCTATTATAAAATGAATATAATGTAGGACGACGAGTATGAAAGGCAAAGACATTTACTGGTTATTGTAAGATATACAAAATATTTACTATTAATATTACCTGATCCAATAGGGCCGCTAGGTCCACTGGGCCCGGTAGGTCCATTGGGACCACTTGGTCCATTTGGTCCATTAGGTCCACCCGGTCTATATCCTACGTAACCACAAACATAAATAATTAATATTATAATATGTTTTATAATACTCAACAAGTTTTCAGAGAATACCAGAAACAATTGCAAAAGATACAGCAGACAATAAAATGTACAAGCGGCCTTATCGCTATAAGCGATCTCCGCCAGGCAACCTTAAGGTGTAGGACTAGTTAAATCGGTAAGCGGTGTACTTGCTTTATACGAACATATGAATACATAAGTTCATACATATATACAATCAAATATATAACTAAATAGACAGATAACTATAAATATATAAATATATGAAAATAATCAAAACATGTATACATACAAATATGCAGAAGAGATAAAATAGAAGAATTGAAATTTAAATAAAATAGTAAAAAAGGAAAAAAGAAAATAAGATACAATTATATTTTTCTATAACTGTTATAAGATATTTATGCTTATTGTTCTTTGCTTAAGTTTCTTAAATAATTTCTTTTAATTTATTATATTTGCAGGCAGGGATAAGAGACATGTATTTGGTACCTGATCCTTGGTTTACTGGACCTCCTGAGCCACCAAATCCACCAGGACTGCCAGGACTACCAGGGCTGCCAGGGCTTCCGGGACTTCCCGGAGTACCTGGTGATCCTGGAGTACCTGGTGATCCTGGAGTTCCTGGATGATATCCCCCTTGTCCTGAGATATATAAGAAACATTATTACATAACAGTAGTCATATCTTTCAACACACCAGTATTTTATGTCTGGTATCTGCAAGAGCAAGGAATAAAACTGACACGCTTATTTGGACAAATAATAGCAAAAAATGCCTAAAATCCCGAAAGCTAATTGAAAGTGATTACAGCATGTGGTGGTCGTATCAATGAAAATAAATTGTTATTCTTCATTATTTAATTATTGTGTTTTAATATTGCTTAAGCACTTCTTATAAGATTTATGATATTTTAATATTTTTTACTTAATATATTGTCTCAAAACTTTTTTTATCTTTATTAAATTATTAAAGGATTTGAATATAAGAACATACAAACATACAATCATAAAATCTATAAAAAACAAAATAAAGAATAAGAAACATACAATCATAAAAATCTATAAAAACAAAATAAAGCAACTCTAAATAAAATTATTTCTTATCCTCTAATGTGTATAGATTGGCAGAATTAATGCAGTTATTTTATAGCATGGATTTAAAAAAAATGCTAGCCCATAGTAGTATAGTGGAAATTCTTCAAATGGTCTAACCGGTAATAAATCGTGCTAGAGGAGATATATTTCATTAATCGAACCTGGGTAGACAACAGGTTTCGGGTTGCTGGTTTGGCTAGCGCTGTCCACGGGAGGGCGGGGTGGTTTCGGTTTGGTGGTTGGTAACGGAGGTGGTCTTGGGGGAGTTCCGCCTGGGGTTCTTCCACATCCTTTTGGTAGATATAGCTTGTTCCAGGGTACTACTTTACCTGGTAAGTTGTTAGGCGCTAATGAACTGAAAATAAAAATAGATTAAAGACCATCGTCATATCTTGATATCTTTTACCAGTTTTACTTTCAGTCTTAACTAGTTGGATGATTTGAGACATTTACAAGAAGTGGTATTCATTCAATCCGATCCGAAGCGCTCGGTTTGTTTGTTTGTTTGGTTTTCATCGTTCGTTCGTTCAAAATGTATGCGAGTTTAGTTATCTACTTACTTTTCATCATATTCGTGATTTTCGTCAGGGTAAACTTCTACCGCTTTTTCTGGCTCGATAACTCTATATCCGTGGCTGTCAGCGACGTAGTGTGTCACCCGAAGATAGCCATCGGGATCGACGTAACCGTAGCAACCATAAGTCACACCGTCGGGGCCTCTGTTTTCATGGTGAAACTGACCATTCGGACCGACATCGTAACCAAAACCGTATGCATCTGTAATTATAAAAGTTAACATAAAAATAAATTATAAAAGAACTTTATACTTCATTAATACGTTTCTCATTAAGTTGCATTAAATTCAGTTATTTAGAGAAGTAAATAAAAATAAAACTATATTATGTTTTCTGTTTTATAATAATTTCGATAGACAGCTCATATTATCAAATATTTTATTAAATCAACCACGTAGTTAGATATTTTATGTAATAAGAAAATTACTTGTATCATAATTGGTTTCGTAGTATTGTTTCTTCTCATCATCTTCGATGTCCACCACAATTTCTTTGCTGTTATCGCCATAGTCGTATTGCCGAGCTTGTTGAGCTTCAGCTTGGATTAACGCTCTTGTTTCGGTCGCATCCTTACTAGCCTTAGATAAGACTAGTAAAGCCTGAAAATATAAAATAATATACTGTATTACTCAATGGGTTCATTTTTTGGTTTTATTAGAACTGGCTGTAGATTTGTTTTACACTACAACTAATATTTCAAATAGTTCATTCTGTCTCTTCTAAGGGTATAATTATTATGATTCACGCTGTATACTTATATTAAGATTAGGTACGTAATTTTTAAACTAGGAGGGCGCGTTCCTTCTATAAAATTGTAATGATATTTATTTAAATGTATGGTATAAATAGTCACAAACAATGATGAGCAGCATACATATAATGTTATTAAGGACATCAATAGGTGAATACCAAACACTCAACCTTGTCCTTGGAGTTTTGGGCAACAAACTTTTACATATTTCCCATGTAGTACAAGTCTACGACATCATTCATTGAGACAATTTACTTCGTTTATAGCCGAGGAATAAGTCTTGGTAAAACCTTTTTAAAGGTGCCTTACCTTATTTTGTTTAATTATAACCTCAATAATAATATGTTTTTAATATGCTACATTATATACAATGTATGCTACATTTTTATACGAGTCTGGTAAAGTAACAACATTAGATGATTGATAGACATAACATTACAGTATAAAAAGTCATATTTAGAAAAAGTAAATAAATATATTTTCTAAATATGTATTATTCAATTTCCTAAGTGTGCGAATAATACTTAAAAAAAAATGTTAATAACATTACAGTAGTTTTTAAATAAAATCAATAATTGAAGTAATGCATGCTTGAATATGTCGATGTAGATATTGAATTTTAATTTATATTAAGAACTAATTTTTATAAACATTATTTTAAAATTTAAATTACATTAATAACTTTAAAAAAATAATGTCAACGATTTCCTATTATTAAACCATCTTGAAATATCTAAAACTTAATGTAGAATTATGACCATGTTTATAAAGTAATATTAGAATACAAGTTTCTTTAATAATACACCACATTTTCACATCTATTTTATTCTATATATATATATATAATAAAAATGTAACTGATCGCTTTCGGTACATGGGATATATAATAGAAAAAATATTAGTGGAGGCATTTATCTATGTAATAGAAACTAAAATAATGTTTTTATTCTGTTTGTTAGTGTGTTTGTGCGCTTGTGCACGCTAATCTCAGAAATGGTTAACTGATTAAAATGCATTTTATAGTTGTGTAGTTTACGCGGACGAAGCCGCGAGCAGGTCGCTTGTTATATTTTTTAATGTAACAATGTTATGTGCATATTATATTGTAAATTGCATTGGTTTAGTGCTAAAGTTCTTGTATCTGTCACAGAGTCTATGTTTAGATGAATATAGAAAGGATAAATTTGCAACTTTGTAATATATATCTGTTGTTGTCGTTCATGTCTGAGCTAACACCAATCTGTTATCATTACCGCAATTGTATTTGTTTAAATCCCTCAGAAAATATATGTACTTGAAATAAATTAACAAATAGATATAGGATACACTTACATTAGAGTAATAATTGTTATAAAAACTCTATCACAAACTAACTAAAGTTATTTATATTACGTCGAAAATTACGTATACACATATTTATTATTTTACATTTGTTCTGCTCTATCAACAATTTAAAGATAAAAAATATTATTATCTAATTCTAATTTAACAAGTTGCTTGTTCCATTGATGTTTACAAGAAAACTGTAAAAAGGATTATCTAAAGAGATTTCGGTCAGGCCAATAACGAATCACGATATAGGAATTCGTGTCATACACAGAAGCTTTTTAAAAATCTGCCCGCGTGCGGTTTATATTTTAGCAATGTCCATGGTGTTCGTGACCGTAACCTTACAAGCCGTTGTCAACTTATCGCCTTTAGTTTTGGCACACGTACTAGAGACAAGGATCAAGAAATGGTTTATAATTCGCAAAATAAACCATTCAAAAGGTGTTTTCCACCATGATATATGTACGCAAAAAATATCTCTGACATAGTTGTGAACATGTTTAAATAACAGTCAAATGGCTCACGTATTTGGCATGTAATGCACACTGTACTTTCGCAATTCTTAAAAAGATTAAGGCCTTTGTTTTGTGTTTGCGGAGATACTGTCACGAGGGCACGTTGCCAAGATCGATGCCGTAATAATAATCATATATTTATTACGTTTTCTTCTGGAACGCTTATCATTCGCTCTATTGGATTGGCTTTAATATTATCAAATATATTTTTCTCAAGGGTTCTATAATGTACTGTAATAAAACATTATCATTATATTAATTCGTGGAGAAAAAAAATTGTGCTTATAATTTAACACGATATTAATGATTTGTGTAGCTGCCCAACTTCGAAACTCCAGACTAAGGAAATGCACTGAAGGTTTGATTATGAGCGAGTGCAGAAAGTAAATGTTTTTTAATAATACATTATGAGTATAATAAATTAATAACAACATATTACATAAACTTATGAGTTTGACGTACAGTTTTGTGACATATGACGTCATTGTCATTTGCAACGTCCGGCAAAGGCGTTATCTTGGCAACGTCATCGTTGCTAGGGTAACGCATATTACGCATATTTTTACGTCAAAGGGCCTAAAAGTATACAGAATGCCTGATTCTTGAGATTGAAGTACTCTACCAATATAGATATAAATATTCCCTTGAACACTTGATATAAAATTATTTATATGATAACAGTATTTATACAAAGATTACAAAAAAGCAATCCCAGCTTCTATTTTATTCAATACAAAAACTAAATAAATATAATAATTTACAATTTATGAACTTTATATTTATGTAAACAATTTTTAATGTTTCTTAACGCATATATGAATATAATATGCATGTTATGAGATCCGGTTGAATAATAGCATCATAATACTATATATTGTTTACTGTCGCGTTGTTTCTACGTTTATGGGTAACAATATAGTCATGTGCGGCTTCATTAAAGGTTCTGATTTGACTTGGATGCCCTTGCTTATTGCTATTTAACGGGTATTCAGTTGTAACATTGACGATATGTAAAACCCACTTTTGTTTACCTACGCAAATGGTGAATAATAATAGATTCTAACTTTCATCAGAACTGAATTTCAGTAATAATTCATATTATAAAATATATCTATAAACTCTTAAATATATTTACGATATTCGTTTATATATATAGATTATATTATATCTGTTTAAGCATTCAAAATTCAATGGTATAATTCTAATAGTCAAGGTTGGGTTAACATTTAGACTCTACAAGAATAAATTTAATCGAATGCTTAAATCCCATTTCCGTAAAAATCATTGATAGAACCTTCATTTAATTTTACGTTGTTTTTTACGTCATGTTTGTTCTTATACTTAGTTTTTATATGGACTCTCTTAATATAGCGTTTTAAAACACGAAAGATTTAATGTTATATTTATAAGACTGACTCAGAAGTCAGAAATCAATAATATAAATAATGACAAAGACGACAATTACTTCGTCATAAGATGCAATTTTAAAATTCAAGTTATTACCGTTGCGTTCTTTTGTTGAAATATGCAAAAACTTTTGTGTTTATTTTTGTAAAAAATGTTCGTCATATTATAAAATGAAAAAGTTATTATTGTGTCAAGGTACTGTGATGACGCGAGTGTTATGTCATATATGCTCCTATGTTTGGATGGCAATTTAGGCGCTAAGTAGCTGTTTAAACTGCTGAAGGTCGCTTGTATCCGGCACTCACTTAGAATCAATCAGGCTGTAGTATGTACTAGTGAAAGTAATCTTTATAGAACTTTTTTTATTTGTTAAACTTGTAGGACTAATTCGGTGGTATAAATTAAATACACAAGACAACGTGTAACATGTTTTCGCTTTGTTAACATTATTAGTAAATAATTATTATTCATTATAAAAGAGAATTAGTTATTATAAAGTAATTATAATTAGCTTATTTCGGTGCACACTAACAATACTTTATAAATATATATTTAATATTTATATATGACAGAGATAAAAAAAATCGAGTATTTTACAAGTTCTTAATTACTAGGATGCCACTGCTACATGTGTTTACGCTAGCCTATGTTGTTAGCACGCTAAATGCTCATTATATTGACAGTAAGTTGGTAATGAATAAAGAGGTGCGTTGGGACATCAATATGTCGAGGTTGACTAGAATTTTGATTGCATTAAAATAGTAAATTCATTAAAACGAATGGCAGATGATGTTATTGCATTAAATAAAAATATTGTAAATTTAAATTATTTTACAATATTTAAAAAAAAATAGCTGTTTAAATATTTCCTTTTTTTGGACCACCTTGATTTTTTTCAATTAAGAAATCCTTTTTTTTTCAATTTATATTTTTTCTATAACAATATAATATTTGTTTATTATCGTTCATTACAATTAGTTGTGACAAATATAAGAAAAAATATGTTGCAGTGACCTCGATGTAATATGTATTTAATATATTCCTTGATGTTTTTCCTATTTTGAAAGTGTTTTCGTTTGTGATTGTATATTGGCTAATTTTACTTATAACATTTTTACAACACACGTATATATATTTTATATTGACACATAAATTATATGTTTATTATAGTAATTAAATGTATGAATAATATTTGTCATTACTAAAAAAAAATATAATAGAATATTTGACCTTTAGGTCATATGTTAAAACACACTCAGCGAGTAAGTTAGCTAGTAGAAATATTTCAAAACTCCAGTATAAAGTTTAGAAATTGTGAAATTTGATTATAAATATATAAATGGAACCAGCATAGTTGTATATTTTATTTAAAGAACTACAAATTTTCCATCACAAGTATTTACATTTCAAGTTCTAACCATTTTTACCTACACCGTATAAAGCCGCATCAGTGGCCTCTGAAAGCTTACGTCGTTGTACCGACGTTATATGTGTCAGAGGTGAGCTAGTCGCACCCTCAACCTTTAAACTATTCTAATCTCATATTGACATGTCGTTACCTGAGATGAGTTAGTTACATGTTCATTTTAATTATCAAATAAATTATACATTTTTCATTTTAAATTTATTTTCACGATATATTTAATAAACTTGTTTTTGTAATGGCTTGCCATTATATATTACGCCTATATCGGCGGATACAATTATAAATATAAACGCACTACAAATCATCGTTGAAAACTGACAACTGAGTGGTGTGTCACTATTTCTTTGTTTTGCGTCGCAAGAGAAAGTGTTATAAGATAAAAAATATTTATTTATTCATGCTTGCAAAACCAACAACAGGTCAGTAAGTTATTGTTAAGCTCTCCGAAGATATTTCAAAAGAATATCCGCATGATATTATAATTTACTCGATTACAAAACTTAATGTAGTTTACCAATGTAGCAAAGAATTATAAATATTTTACGAGATATTTGTCCGAATACTGGTTAGGTAATCGACCAAAATATGGTCATAGGTCATAACATAGTGTAATTCTATATTGATCTTTGTTTACTACTTCAAAAATATTTGAATATGACATTTTGGAAATATCTTATTTAGTTATTCTTCATGTTTGCTAAATAGGATATAAAAAAATCTAAGCACGTACTTTTGACAACATTCTGACACAACGGACAACGGACTTATAACTGTGATTTTGAGCTGAGATAGTTCATTGTCAAGTTCAACAAAAAAAAAAAAAAAATCCGCCCACTGAATCTGCATCATTGGTGAGATGAAGTGATTGATTGACAGTACAATGAGCGAAAGAACTAAAGTCTCGTCCGTCAAACATACTGAAAGATTCGAAGTCATTGTCCTATTATGTTCATCCTTGCATCACGAATGGTCATAACAGGTTGCAATATTAATACACAAACGGCGTCGATAAGAAAGATTAAAAGTTTCATAATACACAATTGCTTTTTCAACTTTAATAAAGTTGACTATTGTTACCTTTCTTAATGAGGCGTCCATTGATGTGTTATATAACTGTGCTATAAGTTATAAAAATTAAACGCGGACAACTTTTATTATGTCATAAATCGGTCGCTCAATATTACTCAATAATTATTTAATTTTTTATAACTTTCTTAAATATATTTTACACATCTTCATTGGCACGCGTTTGAATATAATGGACCTAGTTTAGTAGTTAGTTTGAATATAATAAAACTAATATAAATTTTAAAAATGTTCATATACTTATTTTTAAATAAAATTTAGAGCAGGAATTTTTATACGACATGTCTTTTGTAGATAAGTTTTTAAAGGTGTGTATTATGATTTCGTCGTAAACAAAACAATACACTTACTGATTCATTTTATTAAATCTGTAAAAGTTAAAAAGTTTAAAAAGTTAATCTGGATTTCTTTACCCCCAAATTCAATATCCAGCAATGTTTGTATCATTGTAAAATACCAAAATCCCCATCTGCAATGATATATGCGATTTTTTAGTTGTAAACATTTTTTCATGATTTATTGTAATACATGTAAAATATATACATAATTACAAACGCGTAGGATGTGATTTTGCCATTTTTGGATGCATCACACGCTTTATAAGAATCTTTATATACTTAATTGGTCCAGGTCATTCAACTTTAACGTATTAAAATAATAAATGTATATGAGAAATTTTATGCGCAAATAATCTTGATTTTCAAATTTCAGAACAACTGCTCTGTTAATGACATGTATTAGTACATTTTTTATAATATTATCAGGAAATATGACACTGTGATTTAACCTTAAATTTGTTTAAATTAGTTCAACATAGTTAACATTTAAAATGTATGTTTAGAAATCAAGATGCCATAATTAATAGTCAAGTCCAAGGATTTCATGTCTCTACATTATTAAAATACCTTGATTAGAATAAATGAGTTAGAATTTATTTATGCTAGCAAACCCGCTCGCGGCTTTCGCCTTTGTAAACTACAAGACTAAACTTTATTTCGCCTGCCCGCGTTCTCACTTAAATCGCAAACTTTTGTTTATAATTTAAACAAAAGTTTGCGAAAGTTAAAAGTTTAAAGTTTTTGTTTATGAGCCAATTACTAAGAAATCAACTATCAACTCTACTAATCGATACTAAATGTTAGCGAAAGCTTAAGAAAATAGAATAATCAAAATTGCATTCAAAGCGGTTAGCCGTTTCTGAGATTAGCGTGCACAAACACACAGACAATAAATAAATGCCACCAATAATATTTTTTCTTATATATCTTCCATGTACAGACTGCGTTCAATTCAGTTCAGATTTTTATTATATGTATAGATTTTTAGACATACTTTTTAATGATATCTTTTTTCGAAAAAACAGTCGAATCAGATTATTAATACAATTAATTTTTTTTTCTTGATATTTCCATTACTTGTATAGACGAAATATGACAGCAATATTGTTCCTGCTACAATTTTAATAATATTTACACCTTCGAAGTCGACTCCTTACTAGGTATAATGCGTTATTTATCGAGCGTGGTAAATAGCTTAATAGATAATATACTGACTGACTGTAACTGAGTCTAAGCGTTATATTTTATTTAAAGTTAAATAAGATTACTGAATTAGAACATTATTAAAAAATAAGTAAAGAAACAAAGAAAGTATTAGAAATACATATAATTAATTCTATTAATACATAAAGAGGCTCATTCTATTGACGTAAGTATATGCATCTGGCAATACGCAAATATGGCAAACAAGTTTTGTATTTGTTCTGTCTAATTTGTTAAAGTAGTACTACCTAAAATATGATTGAAATTATTTAATAAAATCACAATTAAAGCCAAGTCGAAAAAACAAACGACGATTTAATTACTTAATGTAAAATAAATATTGTACAAATAATATTTCAAATAATTTACAGAAATTTAAAGTCTCTATAAAAACTAACATTGTTTTTATAGTCACTTAAAATTTTTGTTAATAATGAATTAACGAGGTGAATCTATACGTAATAAGTAAATTGCTTTGTAGAGATTATTTAAAGAGGATATTCAAAGTATAAAAATGTGTGGGAGTAATATTAGTTGACTTAAATGTAGCTAGTTAGATACCATTGCATTAAATAATTTAATTATAACGTATATATTTGAAAAGTGGCATTGTTGAGTTTCGCCCCAGCTCTTCTTGGCAGAACTGCCATCTAAGCCGGTGTTAGCCTTATTTTGATTCGACGATTTAAAAGTGCTAGCAAATGTTCATTTTTATAAAGAATATTTTGAATTAGAACTTAGTATTATTTCATGAATCGTACTGTTATCAATTTTCGAGTTTAATTCCCACAGTGAAGTACCTGAATTAGCTTTTGATATATTTCGTTTTTGCGTACAACTTTTGATATCTAATCTATCTAATTTATGTGAAATTTCTAACTTTAAAAGTCATTAGATTCTTTAAACGTGATATCATATTGGAAATATGAGAAAATAATGTTTGTTATAGCATTCCAATTTATATATTTTTAATTTTTGACATACTGGTTTCGTATAACAGGTCCATTAAATATATTATCTTGTAGGATATAGCCGTGCCGTTATTTTAATAAGTAATAAGTAAAGGATTCTTCAAATTATTAGTATTAGTATTATACGTATAGCTTTAGTGGTATTTCATTGATATCACAAATACGTGGTCTTTTTCGTAAATTAGTATAATAAGAAATTAAAAATAAAAATTACTGGTAATACAAATTAATCGACGCAAGTATGACTCATCCGACGCAAACGTCTAGAAAAGGTCAAGGTTATTATAGGCAATACCACATTTTTCCACGACATAAATATTATAGATATTTGATGTTAGAGCAAAAAAATCTTGACAATATCTAATATATATAATAAATATATAAAATGAATTTAAAGTTTTTTTATCGGTGAATAACATATTTTTTGAAAAAATATCCTATATTCTAGATACAGTTTATATTACATATTTGCAATTTAATTCTGATATACAATTTATATTAACAAAAATATAAAATAAAAGTTATATCGCTAAAACTTACCAAAAGGTAAAAAAATATTCCCGGCGCCATGGCACGGGGGATGGCCACTCGGCCTCTCCTCTGGTTCCGGTCCAATTATACAACACAAGCCTTACGATACAGCCTCACACCGGCTAACCCCAAGCTTAATTCGCTAACATGTCCCGCTCTCCAGCGGACGGCTTTTAAAACTAAATTGTGCAAACTCAAAGATGCGCCTCTTATATTACCTCTTACGTTAACGTCGAATACCGCAACGTATTTGGCATATAGGTGTTTTGGCTTGTGTGGGTGTATTTTGGAGACGCTTTGCAGGTGTGTGGTGATTACATGTGATCATCTCTGTGTGTGTCAAACGTTATCTGTATCCTTTTACCATATATTTTCCTTAGCAAGTAAGTCTCTATCAAGAATATATTTTACAGATAATTTCTTAATATAATTCATCACCAATCCCCATTAAGTTAATCAAAGGCATTTTTTAAGTAATTCTTTTATTTTGTATCATTTTTCAAATTAAAACTGATTGAATATTTATTAATGTTATGTGCTATGCTAGCAATTTAGCTTATTAGATGTTTTTTTTTTACTTTTAAGTTGCTGAAGTTTACTAAGCATTAAAACTTGAGTTAAAATATGGTAAGATAATAAAAATAATGAAATTAATATAAAATTCTTGCTGCATTGTAACGCGAATTTAAATATGTTTTTATTCTACATTTAGTGCACGAATCTTAGGTTTTAGAAGTCATAAAATTATAAGGCAATATTAATTAAAATGTATGTTGGAAATCTCATCTAATATTTTTTACATTTTAAAGTCCTAATCACACACTTAGGAAATTGAAAAGCATATTTACATGCATGCCTGATTATTTGAAGGCAGCGGGATTCGAATCCGCGCCTCTTGGAAACCGTCCAAGCGCTTTGACCGCTAAGCTATACGTTGTATATTCAGCTGCGTCGAAATCCTTATACGCTTATTACAACAATCGTGTATACAGTTAATATACCTTTCATTTTATTTTTTTGTTTCTTCTCTATGAAAAAAGTATTTTAACGTATATGTGTATTATTTTAAAATTTCACAAAATATTTTTGATAAATTCTAATACTGTGTCACTAATAGGTTAATAGACCCATTATAATATATTTTGATGGTATATTTGGTGTTTGGGGTTAATGTGGTTTAAATTCAAATTACGTTCGCGATTTTCGCGAGCTTTGCAAATTAAATCATGAGACCAGTCAAAGCATTTATTGTACGCGTTCGATGAAGAGTTCCGTAGACGTGATTTAAAAAATAAGAAACGAGCTTGTTTTTAGTATCACATGAAAAAATAAATTACATGAAGAAAAGTGTCTTGTTTCTGCACAAAGTTTTAAAATAAGAAATGTCGGAGAATTCTGTAAATACTAAATTATATATTTGTAAATAATCATATCATATACAATGTTAGGTGTTACTTAAAATGTTTGTTTTAGTCAAGACCTACTAGGTTTATTAGACCATATTACTGTAATATTAATAGTGGTATTGATATCATAATTGTAAAAAGCATGGTAGAAACTTGTTTTCCCCATTACTCTACTGAATTCTAATATTAAAACAAAGTTATACAAGTTGTCAAGCGAGGCATTCTATGAGAAATGAAAGTTAAGTTATTTCATATGTATTTCATTTGTTTTCTGTATGTAATTAAGTACACATAAGTATGTATAGTAAAAATAAATCGAATAAAGCTTTAATTATTTTTAGCATAATGCCTAGTGCTCAGTTATCTTAATTTTGATTGAATATCAAAGTTTATGAATATATAATTTGAATGGAAATTTTATTAGAATACTTTAAATTTATGCTTTTGGGGTTCCGTACATAATTTGTTAATGGTAGACTGTCAATAATATGTATTTATATAAAGGTTTTTAATTCCACAGTATTTTTCAATCTCAGTATTTGCGGGACTAGGATTTTTTAATCCCGCAGGATACTGGCTTTAACGAGATCCTGCATATAGAAAATATTACAATATTTATAGCAAAAAAAAACCATGAGTTAATCAACGTAATTCCACATTTATTTTTACTATTAATACATGACCAGTCATATTATCCCATTTATCAAAGAAAAAATTGTCAACTATAAAATACATCACTTAGTTGGTGAGCTTTTGAACATACGTCCATTATTCAAATGATGTCGATTATATTGTTAAAATTAGATATTATATATCCTTTTTTCTCTGAGTACAATTTTTCCACTATAAATCCACCACCTTCAGACTATTCAGCAAAATATGATGATAAATAATAGTATAAGGATTTTTTATACAACCTGTTATTATAGCCTCTACTTTCTTATTTTTAATAAGAACCATAAATCTGTTCCTTTACAGGATAAGGAAAGTATCCTTTTTATAATTTTTTCAATTAATAGTAGGCTAAAAAATATACGAGGTCTACGATAAGTCGTTTAGGCTATTTTAAGCATTTCTTCTTATAAATGCTTTTGCTGTAAAAAAGAAATGAAAAAATAATAAACATTTTACAATTTTTAATAATTATATTTAGTTATCGAGGTATCAGTAAAAAGGGGGTAAACTACATACTATTTTTTGTGTTGAGTAGAGTCGCAAAAACTTGTAAGTCGTTATAATTGTCAATGTGAACGTTTTTCTATATTTTTTTCTTTTCGTTAATTAAAGGTGTGTCACTTTTTCCCTCATATCAGGGTAGTCGGAGTTTTCCGCCCTAATTCAAGTCATTTGATTTTTGGCAGACCTCAACGCCGCACTTTATCACTTTAAAAATAATTAAATTATGATCATTCCTCTGACTGGAATCGAACCCACAACCAATCACGATTACGTCAGACGCTGTCCCACTGCGCTCTCATAGCTGCCTGTATGTTGTGTGTGCTTGAAAATGTAAAATAAGTTACCATTCCTAAAATTTGTATTTACTTCAAAAATACTATTAAGTCATTCAAATAATTTTTGAAAAATTTTTGCAATGACAGACGATGTTAAATAAAAATGAAATTAATTAAATCACTTAGGACAAGTTGTCTTATTCTTTCTAAACAGTTGAATGGCAGAAATTTTTGCAAAACATCAGTCTGTACAGCGAAAAGCTTCATAAAGTATCGTCTCCTCATATTGTATCGAGTTTTCGACTCTTGACGGGTTCCTAATATTTATCCATTTTACAATTTTAGGGGTGCTCTCTGAAGCTGATGAAGCTTCCAATTATAATAGACTTACCTAAGTCTATTATAATTGGAAGCTTTTATTCCCCCAAGTAGGTACCTACCTACTTGGGGGAATAATTATATTTAAATTATTTATGCACTGATAAAGCATGCCGTTTGGTTTCGCCACGCTACATGCTATGTCAAAGCGTGAGCTGCCATTTTATGTACAGAATTAATTTCAGTCACTAGAAGTCACAGGAGCACTTATTAATTCCATCTTATATAACTCGTCTAGCATACAACATTTTTTTACGGATTTGTTTATTATGTATTAGCAATATAATACATTTTACGTGTATCCATTACTTATGTATATATTGCGTTTATCAATTGACGCCGTTACTTATATGGATTATAATAATAATAATAACACTTTATTGCACAACAAATTACAATATAGACTTAATAACATAGTTAAACTTAAATTATATATATTTAATATATATATATATATATTTGTTTGAGAAACATATAATGATAAATGAGCATTGAAATCTTTGGTTTAGTGTATGTATGTATATATATATAAATGTTGTCTAAGTATATTAATGTATACATACATGTATACATACATTACAGATTTTACTAACTACTATATTTACATATATTTACATATTATACATATATTTACTATTTGCTTCATGGCAAATGCATTCAGTTAGACTCTTTTGGTCTTACATTTCTTCCATTTCGAATCAAATTCAAAGCACACTTATGTAATCATAAGTTGATATGTAATTAATCATATGCCATTTTCATTTTTAATAAATATTTTAAGTACTTTAGATGTTGCCAACTAAACCAAAGATTTCAATACTCATTTATCATTATATGTTTCTAAAGCTAATTATATACGTGTGTACATTCATATGATTTACATCTATAGAAACGAATTGCTATGATCACAATTAATAGATATTTAGAAGTGGACATTCACCTCAACGAAATGCTTGACGTGTTTCATTTTAGCGATAACAGGATTATAATAAATAGTTATATTGAACCTAAAATGAATGAAAAAGGCAGTTCGTGTCAATTTACATCCTTTATATAATAATATGTTTAATAAGTTAAGACTCGAGCGTGTGTTGCCTACCTCGTTCCGGATATCAATAAAATATTCTATAGAAGTAACAATTAAGGCTATAAATTTTGTGGCGAAATTAATATATTTTAAGTGCGCTCTTAATTTTTTGTCGTTACAAGTTTGCAGTATTCTTTTTAAATGTGACTTAGAATATATTTTAAAGCGCTGGTTATGTCATTTTATATTTATTAAGGTATAAATTTATAAGAATTATGCTTAAATAAAAGTTAATCGAATGCCACTCAGATGCATTTTTTTGTTAAATTCTTGATATAGTGTATATTTTGTACGGTTAATCATAAAAATAATTATGATACTCTTACACATTTTTACAATTATATATTGAATAAAAATAATATAATTATTTAAAAAACCAACAAGAGGGCGAGAGAGAGTGAGAGAGAGAGAGAGAGATAATCAGAGGCGGAGAGATATCAAAGTAAATTTCCTATACTACTTATTTATATGTAAGCAGTAATGATGATATCTAATTAGATCAAAATAATGAGAAATGTGACATTTACAATATCTTTTAGTGTATATGTATATGTTTTTATTTAGAAAGAAACATTTAGAAAGTATCAATGTTTTCAACCAAACATCTAATAACTGCATTAGTTTACATCCAAATATAAAATTAAAAAAATTGATAAATTTTCCCATTTCGTGTGTAATTTGGAGGTTTTGTTCGTAAGTTTTAATTTCCGTCTAATTCTATTGTCGCCAAAATCTAAAGGCGAATCAATTTTAAGTCATAAAAAGGGCAAAAAATATGGGGTAGGAACCACAAAACCGGATTGTGTGGGATTTTTTACCACTAAAAACTCTGCGGTTGCTGGTTTTAATACAATAAAAGGGCACGGGAAATCAGTTGAACCGCTTCCGTTGTCCTTCGTGATGAGAGATGTCTTGCTCATTTACAGAGCTCGTCGCTCGTCTAGCTTGGCTACCCACAAAGACCGCGTGACGCTGCAAAGGACAACAGTATACTGTCATATCGAAAAAAGCCATAGTCGGCCGAATACTGGCTGTAGTCGATCTATATAACTTAAACAGAAACTCCATTCTGTGCAGCCATAGTTAAAATAATTTATTTGAATCTCTGAAACTCTTTGACAGGCCACCACTATTCTTTCTAACAATATTATTGATATATTATTTGTGAACAAAGTTTATGAACAAATTGATATACAATTTAATAAAAACAGTTTTTTTTAACCAATGCTCGAAATATTTGTCGGGCTCTCAAGAAATATTTCATATATAGTAATTGGATGCAATCAACATGCCTGATAAGGAAGCTCTTTTTCCTATACAATGTTTTCTTTTATTACATACTTAATTATCGAAACAATGTTTTAAGTTTAAAACTGGATACTTATCCGCATTTGCCCGGACAGAGATGTGTAATGTTTATTTTCGGTGCATGTGATAAAGATAGCGGTATTGGAAAAAGTCGATTCGTGTTGCTTTCCATTCTTTGAAGGCGACGGGAGACAGGAATTGAGAGAGAGGATATTAAGCGGATTTTTTTCCTTGTAATCCGTAAAGGTTCATTGACCGCGCAGCTGAACAAGCTCGATTGCATTGCTGCCTACAAACTGACGTTAGCATGATCATATATATATATTTGCATCTTGTCCTAAAAATAATTAAATTTTCATTGGATATTTTAAGCTCCATTTACAACAATTAAGAATAATTTAAGAGTAGGTTACATTTATTTACATTTCAACAAACGGTCAAAGGCTGTGTGTACGCCATTTTATGACTGCAACTTTTCTGATTTAAATTTTACTTTGTTTTGCTTTAGAAAACAAGTTTTTACTTGTTATCAGGATTAGTTTGGTGCGTATATTTTATTAAAACCTCGGATTTGATAAAGTGCCTTAACAGGAGGTAGGATGATCATTGTAAATCTTATTGTACATATTTTCAATATATAACTCTCAGATACAATGCCAAGGTTCAAATTTCAGATGCAGCTTGTTAAAGTTATTGTTGTTAATATCTTATCAAGTCAAATAATTTCATTCAAAATAAAAAGATACGTATTTAATTTTTTGCACGTCAAATAATTTACTACTTGCTTTTAAAGCAGAATATATATAACCTTTGCATATAAAAACACTTTTAAACCATAATACTGTATTTGTAAAATTAAAGTATAGTTGTATATTTTGTGTTCAAAGAAATGTTACTTGAAATTAAACGTTAAAATTAAGTATTCGTTATACAAAAGAAATCCTAGCTAAAGTTTACTTTTGATTGCCTATATTATCGAACGTAATACTAAATTAATATAAAAATACTCGTAATATCAAAATTGTATTACTTATAGCATAAAACCGGTCATTGTAGTTTTTGTTCTAATGTACATTTTTCAGTGTCACACTTTATCCCGTATAGCAGGCGGAAAATATCAAATGCCAAACAAGATACTCCAATGTTCCCATAAAAATTCGAGGCATTGCTTGTTGAGTAGCGGAACTTAACGCCACGCTTTATATTATAATAGTAAGGAAATTAAAAAAAATTAAATATAATCTGTCGAATCGTTCGTTTGTTTATATATCTATTTATGTAGATTGGCGATCGACCCCTTCGCGATTATAGTCAGACGGTGTCTCATTGTGCCCCGATTACCTCGTTTATATATTCGTATGTAAAATAATATGGTCGTATCGTCGACGGCCCACTTTGACAACATTTATCTAAGTGTTATTTTTAGTCAATTCCATTTTTTTCATTATTTCTAAAAATCTTTTATTAAACATTCTGTAATATCGGTTGGACGAAATTAATTTATATGCTTTTATTAACTTGCAATTCAATTAACGGGAAATAAAAACTTGTTTCCAATTAATTGAATAAAATATAAGCAAATTTATACGTTTTCTAAATATGTCTTTTTCAATTTCCTTAGTGTGCGAATTACACTTTAAAAAATATAAATCTTATAGTTCAATTGATCAACTTTTTTTGTCTAAATATATTTTCCTAACATTAAATTTTCTATTACATACTTTATTTAAAGTATTACAATATTAATAATAGAATAGAAGTTGCTGAAAAGCTTGACTTTTAAGCTTCTTTCGGGAATATTTATAATTTGGTCTAGTTTAGTATATACGTTAGTCATTTCCGTTGAAACCGGAATCTTGTATTTTGAATTTATTTTACATTTGGAATTTTTAAATATAGTCAAAAATCACTAGTCGTGTTTTTAGATTCTTCGGGACTTTTTCATCAAGAAATGATTGGAACATATTATTTGTGTTTGCAGTAGAGAAGATTTATTGTGTTCTTATATCTAAAATAACTTATTTCATCGTTATGTAGTATTTTATTTTGATAAAATATATATGAGTAAAATATGAAATATTCTGTATTACTTTTAATTTCAATGTTTATTTATAATTTACGTTTCAAAAATGTTACTCAATATAAATATTACTTATAACTAGATTATAAAATTTACGTAGAAATTTTTTACCTCTACAACCGGATGCCTTGTCTCGTACCCGTTCTAGGATCCCTGGTAATTTATTTTGTTATTTAAACATAGCTAGTTGACTCACAATACTTGAACAGAAGAGGAAAATAAACTTTATAGCATTAGTCACATTTCCATTCATTTGTAACAGTGTCTATAAAACAGAAACAATATGGATAATAACAACAATTGTTTAATATTGTAATAGACCTGCGCTTACTCATTTTGGGTATAATTTAGTTATGCACATTGTGCAGGTAATCAAACTGTCAAATTAATATGTGGTTATTTGCATACAAATACATATTGCACAAGCTGTCGCATACCCCTACGGTGACATTTTAATTTATGTGAAGGCTATATCTAACATGAGATTTTTAGGCTTACGATGAGTTTTAGAGGCCGGACAATGTAATTTTTTTGTTGACGTTATAACAAACAAAACAAATAAAACTTGGATATTGAAAATGGAATATAAAAAACTTTTTATTTTTGGAGAGTTATGATATCTTTTAAGTATTTTAAATATAGCAGTGTTGTAAGAAATCACTATAGAGCTACAGCGGTTGTTGCATCAATAGGATAGAGCTATATGTATGTACATAGGAGTACAATAAGAGATTGTGTCAAAGATGACGCATTTGTTACAGCTAACAAATATGTTTGTAAAATTTTAACATTATACTAAAATCCAATATTTTTTGTTTTCTTAGACCTTCTAAATATTTCTTAATCCAAGATATACATGGCAAGATGACATTTCGATATTCCTTATGTGAATCACACAGTCAAGGCATTCATAGAGGAAAGGACAAAAAACTTATGAGTTGCATAGTCAGAATTTAATTGTGCTTATAAGTTTTAGAATTGTGTGGTTATGCACTTACACAATCACTTATACCTCTGTTTTATATGATATTGATGACCTTAAAGTATTATTTTTTACTGTATGAAAATAAAAGGGTATATTTTGGAGCTAAAATAATAAAACAATCTTAATAATAGTCTTTAAATTTAATTATTACCAAATTTGTGTTGTAAATAACCGATCAAACACCATTTATTGTTATTTTACAATAAATATTTTTTTAGGCTAGAACTTGTATGTGCTAATTAACAACCTTCTAAGGTTTTCTATTTGCTTAGATAATTATAAAAACAATGTAGGAAGCAAGCTGTATCAATAATTTAAATATTTATAGCGAAGTAGGTAGGGATACAAATATGGAGAAATAAGAATCAACTTTTGGTAGAAATTGGGCAAAATTTTTTTCTAAATCAAAAACTTCGATTCTGTTTATTCTGTCAAAAATATGTTTTGTTCTAAGTTCAAAAAAAACAACCAAAGAACAAATATATATATATATATATATATATATATATCAGCAATATTTTCTCCTTTATTTTATTTTATGGGGTCGGTTTATTAAAACACGTCGCTTGTATTTCAATAATTTATTCAGCCTTACTGGTAAGAACGCACCATTAAAAAGTAAGCAATATTCAATATTATATGTTAGATGTTGCATTCCATTGTATACCATATTTTATATAAACATAGATAAAAAAAATAGACACGTAATATTAGGGAATCTGTAATTTTAATAGATTTTAGATACGCTCCTTATTTGAAGGATAAAAGATAAAGGTATCCCTTCAACAAGAATTTCAAGAAAGTTTGGCTCTAAAAGAGGTAAATTGGATTTCTGAAAAATTCTACGTTATATAAAAATCTATGATTAAAAGGCATGCGTAGTAAATTAAATGTTTGATATCAAATGCACAAATAAGTATGTATTTTGTTTTGATCCAATTTTTTTTTAACAATTGTCACGAGATCTTATGAACGCACTTTATGTAAAGGGTACTTAAGATAAAGTTATCACGTTAAACTAATCGACTTCAAAATAAGAGCATAATATCAGTCCCATAATCACTCACAATATGAAAGTAATATTCTGCAGTCAGATATAATAATCTACTTGCATAATTGTGGTCGTCACACGTTTTTTTTTGTTTTTTTTTTTTGCTATTTTGTAAGAAAATAATGTTTTCCATTCTTTTTGTGCGTTCGTTATTTATCATTTTTGAGCTGCAATGATATAATATGTAATTGAATAAAAATATGCGAAAATTAAAACAGCCACAATACATGTTCCTCTAGCTTGATTACATTTCACAATCAGCTTTATTAAAATTCATTTGTCCTAGAAAACGATACACTTTCATAGAAAAATATTATTTGATATTGAGAATCTGCAAAATCCTAATAATTATAAAAAATTTAAAATTCAGTGTTCAATTAAAATAATAAGTATATTTGTTTTTGTGGTCATTAACATTAATAAAGTTAGGACATCTTTTTATGTTAATGTTTAATTGATGATTTTTTTTTTAAACTAGTCAGTGGCGTACCTACTTTGTACCGCCTCAGAATTAAAATATAAATTATATAGGCTTAAAATTGTGTTAACTGATAATGAAAAGAACTATACCGGAAACCGATGTTATTTCCCCAATCGTTGGAGTATTATTAAATATGAATGACATATTGCCAAATATTTGTAGTGTGTGCAGAAAATTCTTAGAACTATGTCAATATTAATTTAAATACTATACTAAAGATCAAAAGACCGGCCTAACTATATAATGCATTAATTGTATATCGTTAAATCATGCGGTCGAATTTTACTTACGCTTGGTCCTTTAATATTCTATAGTCTAAGCTATTTTCCTTGCTTAATATTTAATTTCTGAACTGTGTGTACCTGACACACAGTATGTATGCGAAATTAAAATAGTTTACGTTCCGTGCAATTTCTTTACGTTATCTGACATTTTAAACCTTTTTTGGACTTCTACAAAATTTTGAAACCAAAAATTAATCAAATCGGCCTAGTCGTTCTCGAGTCATAGCGAGACTAATAAACGCCATTTCATTTTTATATATATATAGATTAAAATTGTTAATTGGTATATTCATATGTTTTATAATAGTCAAATAACATTTTAATAAATGTGATGTTATTAATGTAAATCACATAGTAACACAAACACCTACATTTACACAAAGTTGGATCACAGTTATATTAGAATAATTTATATATATAAAGCGATATACTTATCATTTCATTTACAATACAGGAACAGCTGAACTTTTACTGCCACTCTTTACAAAAAGTTAATTAATACTAAAATATAAAGCATTAAAATATTGTCTTTGCTATTAAAATGTAATACAGATTTAATTAATTACTTCTATTTCGTTGGTATATGTAGTGTGCTATAAGAAATAATTATCTTGTGAATTTAAATAGATTTTTTTGATATTAACAAGCTTTTATTAAAAATATTATTATCCTGTTTCCTAAACTAAAAATTCAAAAAGAACTCATACCGCCATTCAATTCATTAATTCAATTACCAGTTTTAACGTAATTAAAACCGGACTTGGTGTATTAATTGTAATTTATAAGTCCTTTACGTAATTGTTCAGTTCATAAAGGAAATGGGGATCATAAAATAATGTTACTATGTAGATTTTAATTGAAAATAACGCCAAGTATCTGCATACATACTTATAGTTAATAATTATTTTCATCCTGTAAGATCCTGTTTATAATTTAGAAATTATTATATAAATTGTATTCGGCTTCTGGGCTGCCCGTTCCGTTAATTTGAAGCTAGTATTTTATCTGCTGGCAAATTTTCCAAAAGATATTGAAAGCTCCCTGTAGATTGAGATATATGTTCTTATGGGTTTGACGTAAAGTTACCTATTTCTGAATATAGTAGTAAAAATATAACAATATGTCTATGTTACATTTATCCTATAAATTTTGCGCTACAAAATCTCCATATTAATTTTATATTTGATGCATAGGTTTATAGAAAATACACATTTCCGGAAATATAACCGCTATTTTTTGAACGGTAAGTATAATAGTTACGCTATGCAGGTAGGATATTGTAAAAGCATATCTAAGTCCATACCCTTTTAAGCCTCGGCTTAAAAGGCTTATAATAAAGCTTTTAAAAATAGCTTTTTTTGCAATACATCTTGGTTTGTTTTATATCATTTTTTATAAAAATCGTGACTAACCGTCTTTATAAGCTTAGTATGATAATTAATAAAACAAGTTTGTCTACTGTTCTTCAGCAATTTTATATATTAAATGATTATAATAACGACAGTGGATGCGATATCAATAAAAATAACTCCAATGACAAATTAGTGACGTAATGGCGTGAATAATTTTTTGAGATTTTTATAAATACAAGGATCCTTTAAAAGGATAATATTTAATCGTTTTATTTATTAAAATTCCATGCAGTAGATGTAAAAGAATTCAGTTATTTTAACGTTTATAAATCGATTGTGGCACGCAAGGTAAGCTGACTTGTACATGTATCCGAATATCCCAGTCCTTTGCAGGAGGAGTCAGAAATATTTAACAGTAATTTATTTTATTTTATATTATTTTCGAAAAGTTCTTTGAGTGTGTGCGAAACTGGATTTGCCAATATATGCAACAGTTAAGATAAGACAACACGAAAAAATAAGATGCCGTAAATATACTGAGTCGAGAATTCCAAGTATTTTTTATTTTTATAATATTTTTGTACGAACATTAGAAGTAGTTACGATAATAATTTTAAATCTACTGTCTTATTAGCTTGACATGACAAGTAGGTATCTATGTATAATCATCATTAGTACAAGATACGAAAAAAAACTTT
Source organism: Podotricha telesiphe (assembly GCA_038994665.1). Lineage (NCBI taxonomy): Eukaryota > Metazoa > Arthropoda > Insecta > Lepidoptera > Nymphalidae > Podotricha > Podotricha telesiphe. The sequence continues at coordinate 1,707,919 of JAOYRR010000188.1, read as the reverse complement.
TTAATAAAATGTTTTTTTTTTTATGAAATATATTTAAATGTATCGTGGAGTAGTGAAATAGCATCAAATGCTAAACACGATGCTTATGGGTTCGGTCCTTACTCGGAGGAATAGTTATATTTAGCCCCGCCACTAAAAAAGATCTCGAATTCAGGGAAAAATTGGAGAACGCAGTGTCTTGGCACTAGGTTTTCCGTCTATGTTGCTATGCAAGAAATGCAAGCATGATGGTGTAAAAAATATTTTATTATCACCTATAATTATTAGTCAGAATGAAGTCAAATACGTTAGTTTTTGTCATAATGATTTAAAGATACGTTAAATAAATATATTGATTTAAGGTTTAGTTCTTTTAAAATGACTCATCTAAAATCCTTTAAACAACCTCTGATATATAAGAAATTATATTAAAAAATGTTTGTTTATTATTGATTCATCCTTTTTCGGTGACTTTATTTATATTGCTCAAAGCGTATGAATAAGGAAACCATAAATTTAAATGATATAATTTAGATCCGTTGTGATAAATATGGAATACCTATATACATAGGTTAAAATAAATAAAGGGCGTTTTAAATAACCTTTTGAATTTAAATGTTTGTTTTTGCATATGTTTGTATTTGTCAAAAATAACTAATCACTTTTAACAGTCTTTAAAGATTTTTGAATTTAAAAGGCACGATATAGTTAGTTTTTGTTTTCAATTTCTCCTTTATTCATTTCCTCGATTTTACGAAATTATATTTTTTTATTGTTTATATGAAGTTTGAAATAATTAAGTTACATTTAGTATCAAATTTTCAAGAAAGACACAAATTTTAAAGGTGAATGAACTAAATATATGTTTTGTTGAATATAAATTATTTTATAAAAATGTTCATAATTCAAAAGTCTCTACAAACACAAACGAAGTGAAGGTAAAGTTTAGCTTTAAATATTGTCATCCGACACATATACAGAAAACTGTCACCGGGCGATTAAAAATTAATTTGTCTCCGTCTTCCTGCTCGTCTTTTAAGATTACAAAAGAAGGATACTAAAAGCTGAAATGGTAATATGAAATCCCGATAAAAAAATGAGATATCATAATACAAAAACAAATACATTCGTAGTAAGCGTGTAAGTTAAAAAATTACTAAAAATTCCATCCAATGCCACTTAATATCACATTAAATCGATTGTATTGTTCTACATTTACATAAAATATAAGGAAATATTATTTTAAACCAACCATAATAAAATTATTTTTATGATAATGATGTTTCACGAAAAAGCACTTTTGAAAATAGAGTTAAATTGCTAAGGGAAATATGAGGATGAAAGATAGAATAGTATGTATACCCATCATTTTTCGTATTCGGGACGTGTGAATTTGTATTAAAATCCATCTCAATAGTTGTATTTTTCATACTTGAACTTTTTTGTTGTACTGTTTTTGTTCGGAATACCTACATATTACGACTACTACTTTTGTGATAGTAAAATTAGGCCAAAAACAATCCTTTTAAACAGATATCTAAGAAATTAGTAATGTAACTTTAAAATAGTTAGTTTCATTTTATAAATGTTCTCATTTCAATTAATCTTCATACCTAAATCTCATGTGAGCAAGGAATCAACCAAAATTTTATAAATTGAGGTAAACGAACTAAAATGTGACAATCATAAAGAGGTTAGTCCACCCACATTCTAATTTTGCATTTTCAAACTGTCTAGTAGTTTTGCTATGTATATCCTTATTTACGACAGTATTAATATCTAACGGTTGAATATAAATTATAATGGTGGATTAGATTTTTCCATTTAGAATACACATAATCAAAAATATATTAAAACCTTTTATATTTTTTTGCTTATGTATGAACAAAAACATTTCTTGTATTGAAATATGAATACAGTCAAGTCGTAAACAATATTTTTTATATTATCTCTGTAAAGTACAATATAAATATAACTTAGTACCTACGTCGAAATTCAATTAAAAATATGAGAATAAATCCTCCTGGTCAAACTTTTAATTTTAAATTGTGTGTTGATGTCCAAGAATCCTGTTGAATTCAAAAACACTCTGGGATAGCTGATATATATATCTGTTTCTGTCTCTGCGAGTTTTATAACTGTGTCAACTGATAATGAAAATAACTATTTTTTATTTCTCTAATCGTTGCAGATTTTTAGAAAATCAATGACATGTTGCAAAATATGTATAGCGCGTTTAGAGTTTTTCTTAGAAAAATAATAAATATTCATTTAAAGATCAAATGACCGGCAAAACAATGTCGCCGAATTTTACTTATGCTAGGTCTTTTAATATTCCATAGCCTAAGCTATTTTTGGTGCTTTCATTTCATTTTATTATCCGAACGCATCCTGTTTGACAGATACGCGCTGCTTGTATAAGTAAATTAAACTATTTTTTTTTATTTCCGGGCGATTTCTTTGTTTTCTTTACCTTTTAAACCTTCCCCGGACTTCTACAAATATTTTGAACCCCAAATTAGCCAAATCGTCCAAGCGATTCTACAGTTTTGGTGAGACTAACAAACGTCATTTCATTAGATGATGAATATAATATTATTTCACCTGGTTTTTATTTAAATAAACTTAGTTACAATAGTATTTGGCTATCATAAGGATTTCCGGTAAGAGAGTAAAGCTTTAACATTTTCTCCTGTGGTTGAATTTTTTTTATTATGCTTAGCGGATGTATATCTAATTTAGGTGGCCTATTATGACTATGATGGTGTTCAACTCTTCGAAATATTTTATACTATTAAGTCGTGCCCAGGGTAAATATGACAAAAAAAATTCATTCAATTCCGTTCACTAACTACGAAGGAATGTGCGTGCACACAGACAGACGATGTGAAAATCATAAATTCATATTCTATTACTGTTTTTTAATCCCTGTAAATATCTTTTCGTAAAAATATTCAATGCAAAGACACACCAAATTTACAACTATTACTTATTATAAAATAATACATACATTTAGACTAACATTATTAAAAAAATTTAAATTCCTTTAGCTATATAAAATATATATATTTTACCATTTTAACTACTAATACATGTATCATTCTAAAATGCACAAATTAAAGTGACAAATAACGTTCTTCTATTTTGAATATTTAGCATATAAATCTTGAAATTTCAAAGTTGATTTTTTTCTGCCATTTTAAATAATTTCATGTCAAATTCTAAATGTAAAAATATATGACAAATAATATGAAAAATATTGTTTTTAGAAAAGAAAACATTTTATTTTAAATAAAAGAATAACTTAATGGACATACCCAGTAGCTACAGCACTACTAGTACCTTTACTATGCAAAAAAATAAATGTACCTATATTATAAAAAAATAAAAATTCGCGATTTTTATACATTACGAAAAGTAACTATTTTAATTAATTTTATCGCTTAAAATAAGTTTGTTTTAAAAATAATATTTCGGGTAAATATGCAGGATTGGTATCTGTAATTTTGAAAAAATATTATATTACAAATTGTTTTAATTTCTACTAAATTGGGAATTTAATCCACATTTCTAATTACAATTATGTCAAGACGTTAACGAGCTATATGAAAGCAGAAGCCACCGAGGCGCAGTGGGACAGCCTTTCGGGATATTATTACATTTAAATTATTTTCGTTTCTTCGCTCTGGCACCAAAGACAACGCCAACACGCAGCATCTCGATTTCAGGTGGAAACTGGAGAACGGATTGTCTTGACACTAGTGAATAAGTGTATGTATAGCCGAAATAAGTGTATCTATAGTCTTGTTTGGCATTTATTAAAATTAAGACCATTCCACCGAAAATGACAAAGGACAATATATTATAAAAATTATTGAAAATGTTGTAAAACTTTCTTTAATCCCCATATTATTATTTTAAATAACAATTCATTGTACCAGGATATACTTGTATCTATAAAAATAACAAAGCGGAACTATGATGGAATAATATTTATTTATTTATCTAGTGTGTGGCCTCGTCTATAGAGACGTGGCAATTTAATTATCACATTTTTGTCATTTCCATGTCAAAATTTTAGTGTTACCTTTATATTATATGTGGAGTGCAAATTTATTTATTAGGAAATTGTCTTTGTAATATGCTAACATAAATATTCTATTTTCGCAATGCTTTAACAGGACTTCACCTGCCATTTTATAAAAGCCACTGTAACATAACAATGTCAAAGTAAATATACTTTTTCGTTTGAATATTACCTAAGCTACTGAAATACCTGACGTTTGTATGTAATCTAATATAATAAGCTTCGTTAATTCGATACAAGCTAAAATTTTACGACAAACAAAATAAAATGCGCTGTAAGTTAAGTCAAGAGTGACACTATTAATATTTTATGTGAGTAGGTATATTTATTAATTGATCCATTTGACTCTTGCCAGTTTATGCATACGACGTTTTTACGTGTATTTTATGCAGTGTTCCCTAATATAAATTCTAATAACAAATAGCCCCCATTTCTATTCTTAATAGAATTAAAATTTGTGTTTTACATATTAATATTGTGTGAAAATAAACCAACGTTCGGCATGATTGATTTAATAACATTGCTTAGAAATATTTTGTGAGGGAAGATATTTTTACCAATCCTTTATTGAATTATACGAGAGAACCTTATTTACTAATGTTAATGTAAAATGACATCGTGACACTCATATTCAATACATTGATTTGACAATGAACGTCTCGCCGTACTAAGAATAGTATACAATAACATATTTAAATTCTCTTTAGTTTAATATTGTACATTCCTTGAAATAAATAATGTAAATGAAGAATTGAATTGAAGATTTCATATAAAATCATTACAGTATTTTATATGACAATTAATCGTTTAGTAAATTTTTCTTTTTGCAGCTTCACGCTTTTTCCCGCATAGCAAGGTAGTTAGAGAGAACTTAGTGTCAAGACACTCCGTTCTCCACTTTCCGCCGGAATACGAGATCGTATTCCGGCGTATACCTGTTGTATGGCGGAACTCAACCCCGGGCGTTGTCTTAGAAACCAGACTGGAGAAATGAAAATATTTAAATATAATCATTTTCCTAAGTGGGAATCGAACCCACTATACTAATATCATTTCCAGTCAGACGCAGTCCCACTATGCCACAATGACATCATATATGCATGTGAAAAAAACGGATACTTCTTTTTTTAAAGAAAATCATAATCAAAAATCAACGTTTATAAAATATTGTAATTTAAATTTAAATATTATTAATAATGAAAAATTTTATTCAACAGAGACTCAGCCATAACGACAAATTCATTTTGCAACAGCTGTTTTTCTGCTATCTTCATACGTCTTACATTTTGTGATGTTCCACTATTCGCCCAATTACATCAATACTGCATGTTAGGCGGCGGAGCCTAAAGCTACATGTACCGCGATGAGACCAGACCGCAGAAACATCTATATTATATGTATACATATATAAGTATATATTATACTATAGTAGTATATACTATATATATACTATACTTTATATACTATACTATACAATGGTGGCAACGCAATAGTTTTATTTACACGACTTTGTGTTACTTCTTGTAGGTGGTATTGTTTTTTTTATTTATAATGTTAAATAATTAACTATTAACTGTGAAACCTAGCTTGGTTGTAATATTACACTGTTTGAATTTGATTCAATATCTATTTAAACATATAAACATAAAATTTGGTTTATGTATTAAATTTGCTTTAAGATATAAATGTAACAAGTAACAGATGGCTTTATGGCTTGACGGTAATATTAAATTTTCACATTTCTTTTTTAATATATATAGCATTCACATTTCTTTATTAATATATTAGCATACAAGATTATTACTAACTTTTCAAGTCAATTTAATTACGATCAGTTACAGTTACATATATTTTACATTTTAATTCACATTTTATTAAACATATAATTGTGATTGACTGAAATAATTGATTTGAAAATAATTACTCTACACGTGTATCTATGGATTATTAATTAAAATACTTTTAATAGCCTATTTTCGTAGCAGAAAACAAAGTTGGTACATCTGTAAGCATTCGCGACTTGTATTATGACAGTTCGGTACGCGCGGCACGTTTTTTTCTCGTCTTGAAAGTCTTCATTGTAAGATGTGTATGAGTACTGAATTATAAATATAGCACCAACAGATGCTAGTGATGTGACTTTCCCATATTCGGTTCCTGCATGAAGGTATGTGTCTGGCCATAAATACTATTATAATTAAAAATTAACTTAATATTACTTTTGAATTTGGAATCTGTCATTTTTGTATTATTGTTAAGTCTGGGGCTAATATATTGTAAAATATTTTTTTATATTAAAATTAAGAGGACCGAATCGCTGTGATTGCAATGTATAAAGTAGGTATGGTGCTAAATTGCTGCTTTGCATGCAGTGCTTGGCGTTAGTCAAATGTTTGTGTATTGCGCTATTAATAGGTACAATGAAATTTCCTCTGTTTGTGTCAGAAAAAGATTTCGCCGTCCACGTAGTGTTCGTACGAAAAAGGCGAAGAAAGCAATAAGGGAAAGAATTTGAACAAATCCTGTATGAAAGCAAAAGGTTTTATAACATGACTTAGGTCTTGCAGCCTATAAGAGTCTGGTCATTTTAACTAATAATTTAAAAAAGCATGGTGTGATAAAATAAATACAACTACTTCAGCGGTACGCAGAGGGAGGTCCCAGAAATTTTGTATACGGATGACAATTTTTTTTATCTGACTTCAGCGATGGTTTAGTGGGGTGTTAACTATAAAGGAGTGGCTGAGCCATATTATTGTGAAAAAGGTATCAAAACATCGGCACAAGCGATACCATTCCGCTAGTTAAGCCCCTTAACAGCACCATGTTCAATAACAAAGAATGGTCCTTTCAGAAATACTCAGCACCGCATTTTTAAGCTTGATCCACCTAATCTAGGTTACAAACTTACTTCCCGGACTTTACTTCTCAGCTGAAGACTGGCCGTCATATAGTCCTGATCTCAATCCACTGGATAGTGATTTATAGTCAGTTTTAGAGAATTAGATTTGCTTTAAACGCTACGATAATTTGGAGTCCCTAAAACAACCTATATGATTGGCAGCCAAGAATTTTTCCATAGAAAGAGTGCGTTTTGGTATTGATAACTGGCCTCAACGTTTAAAGGACTGTTTTGCAATATTAAAGTAACACACTGAATAGCAATAAATGTATACAATGTAAACAATAAATAAAAAATCTTTTTTCGTACCAATATTTATTGGTAAGATTTTAGTGTGTCACAATTAAAACTTATTAGATACGTAAGTATTTATATAATAATAGTTAAGCATATGCGATGCGACGTCAGCACTATAAATATCTCGAAAACGGGGCTATATAAAACAGTTCTGCTGTATTTATATATATTATATAATTGGTTTTTGTTTTCTTATTTATATTTTCCAAAATATTTGTAAACAACAAATATAATTTAAGAATAACTGAAATAACTATGGATTTTTATAATTCTAAAGTTATTTTTGGTAGAAAATGAATGGAGCGAATCGTCGCATGCTTATAATTGCTTCGTGAAACTTCTAAAAGTAATCTACATAATTGGATTATCTACTTCATGATCTACTCTTGAAATTTGAAATTTGAAACTTGGTTTTGTATAAATTTTGTTAATACCTGATTGGATAATAATGGCCTTTACTGAATTGCGATAAGACCGACATAATATGATGCAGGCAAAGTGTATATTAGTTAAGCTGCAAATACTTCAATAAGTTGAAGAATAGACTTCGTGTCTTGATAGATCAACGTTTTCAGTTTATAATTAAATACCACAAATTAGTAATAGTTGTATGTTATGCAAATGACAGCTTAATATATAAAAGTCTATATATTTGTTTAATATTCAATGACTACAATTCGGCTGATAAGCGGAGAACAGAGTGTATTGTCTTTGCCGCCGCGCTTTATGTTACAAATAGCACACTTGCATACTTGTTATAAAAATATACTATTTTTATAATTTTTACCGGGTATATTCCTATCGCTTTTAAGCTATCATAATGTATAACCTCTCAAACTTATTTGGTATATTAAAATAAACTACCAAAAAGTTTAAAATTGATTAACCTCGTATTCAAAGAAATATAAAATATGTGGGCATTTTAATTGGGCAAAGTATTTTATGTTCAAATTATTTGAACACTTTTTTCCTGTATATGTACACCTATTTTGACGCCACCATGGCGCCAGGAGTACAGCGTCAGACTGTAAATATGATGGATATGAGATCGACTTCCCCTGGGGAAGATTAAAATTAAATTATTTTTCCAGACCTTGACCTTGACCTGGTCTTTGCTCGGCGTTGAGTTCCGACAATAAATACGCAATGTCTTGAATTCATACGGAAAACAGAGAACGGAGTCTAGACTCTCTGCCTACTCTGCTATGCGGCATAAAATGTTAAGCTAAAATAAAAACATTTATTTAAAAAAACATAAAGTAATCTTTATAAATTAATAAACCCAATATTCTCAAGTGTATGCCACACACTTTTCATTTTTTGTTATTGCTCAGAAGATAAAACATACTAACGAGTAAATCCGGCCAAGTGAGTGCTTACGTTCTGCTTTCGGTCGTAATCACGACATTTATATTTTTATAAATGCGCCAGCTATATAAAAGTTAATTATTAAAACAAAGTAACAAAACGGCTAAGGAAATATTATTAAGAAAAAGAAATAAATTATAAATGATAATTTATATACGGAGATATGAGACAGATATTTGTTGGAATTTATGTAGGTATATGGAATGTATAAGTCGTAGGTTATGTCACTTCGTTAATTGCTTAGGAATGTAAGAAAACCTCAAAATAAAAAGATTATTTAATGCGATTTAAAAATCGAAGATATTACTCAAAGTTTGTGATGTAGATACATACTACTTTGACAGATAATAAATATCAAATTATATCAACACTTTATAATTAATCCACAGCTCATATGTGTATACCTTAAATATTTTAAATGAGATAAAAATACGTTTATTACATTTATTCTTCACATGTTTTTCTTCTTCTTCTTCTTCATGCTTTACATATTCATGTTTAATCCATAAAACTGAAGTTACCACTAATTCGTAGTATAATACGTTCTTTACAAATCTTTAAAAATCCATTAATTATTCCTATCTATGAGCTTCCATAGCATATATTTCTCAAAGTATACGTAATATTGAAGGCATATCAAAAATTATAAGCGCTCCAAAACTGTCATTGCGCTTCACACCGTGGTACTTTACGGTTATTCTTTTATTATTCAGTCTGTGGATATATTTGTTTTATATTGTATTGTGTATATACTATGCTGGGATATATCTCACATTTTATAAACATATGAATTGTATTTATGTATTTATTTACGTGATATAGAATAAAATAATCTTACATATTACTTACGTAATTAAATTTATACTTCAGAATACAACGTAAATTTAAAATTACGAGCAACCAAAAGTAAGTCGCCTTGTTTTATAATCATTCAAAATTTTGAAGCTTGCTTAGATGTTTCATATGTACACTTGTAATGTCGTAGCGGGTCTCTAGTATATTATATAACAAAAGTTATAATCACAGTTATAATGAGTCACATTATTCATTTAAGTAATATCAACATAACCTAACATATATTTTGTTAACATTTTTTAAAGTGTTATTCCCACACTTAGGAAATTGAAAAAGACATATTTAGAAAACGTATAAAAATTTGAAAGCAGCGGGACTTGAACCCGCGCCTCTTGAAAACCGTTCAAGCGCTCTGACCGCTAAGCCATGCGTCACACCTCCAGGTACGTTGAAATTCTTATACGCTTATTACAACTTATATTTGTTGTTAGCATATCTCTGTAGAGAGATTTTTACAAATTTCTGCTACCCAAAGATTATTCTACGAACAATCGTCTGGCAAGAGAGAATGCTATTTATTAAATATATATTTTGTTAACATTTTTTAAAGTGTTATTCCCACACTATCTTGACCACAGTATCTTGACTCTAGATTATCGCGGCTTTTTTTGCAAAAGCTATGTTATTTATATATAATAAATAATTAAGACATGCCTACGATAAAATTATGTAACTGAAACTTTGTAAAATTCATTATTATTCAGATTATTTGACATGTGAAAACCATTGATGGTAAGTCCGTAGCGCAAAATGTTAGTTAACTATTGCAGTTAAGTACCAATTAGATGGAAAGCTACTGTCTATTCATCCTAAAAAAATCATACAATAATTATACTAAATGTATTATACTGCGATGTCATTATGGTGGCTTTATAGGCTTTATATTGTAGGCGAGTACACTTTTCTCGATCTCGGTAATAACATCAAGTATCTATCTACAACTGGTAAGTTCGAAACAGCGCACAAGACTATTTATAATACACCGAATAATTAAGTTTTAAGTTGTATCTTGTTTGATTTCAAGTAAGTAATTTTATAAAAGAATAAAAATAAATAGTTTATTACAATATATTATAATTCTAATTGCTTATCGATAAGTACTTATTTCCATACCGATATAACTTTCCAAGTCAGAATTATTTATGAAAAATTTTCAAGTTGGCTAGCCATATGAACAGAACAAAAGAGAAATTGTTTTTCTCTATTATAATCACCACCATTTCAATAGAAGAAAGCTGCTTTTAGATTCTCTACTGCACCATCCTAAAATTCATATGTAGTAAAATTATTAAATTGTATAAATTTAATTATTGAATAAACTTTAAAAATATTATTATATAATGTATAATATATATATAAAAAGAACAATAGATTCATCAATATTATTAATGAGCTTTGTAGATGTACTATAACAGTACTATACATATATCTGTAACAGGTGTACACAATCCATCATAAATAGTAAAATCAATCATAAAAAAGAAAATGATTTTGATATGTGCAAAAACTAAGTGTAGGCGTCGTCTCGCTGAGATAACAAGCTTGTCACCTAAATGTTATCTCCCGCCTAATTGATGTTAATATCTCATTGTTACGTTACATGAACAAAAGTTGCCTGGCATTTAGCGCAGTAAAATAGTGAAAATTTCTTAATACAACTTTCAAGAATAGAAAAAAATTCTTATACTCATCCTACTTAGGTATTTTTTAACAGCTGGTTTAATACGGCTGGATTGAAGATTATATTATATACCTATTTGGGAAAAATGAATTTCATTTTATTTTTCTTCACCTTCAAAATTAAGCGCAATTCAAAATAGGACTCATTACTCGGTAATTCTGCTAAATTTTTATAAACTTACGAACTTTGTAAAAACAAATTTAGATTATCATATTTCTTCTGAAAGTTAAGCATTAGAAATAAAATATTAAAAATCCGTACGGCGGTTTCTTATGAGTTTATTTTTTCGTTTGTTTATCTAAGCTTTAAGATTAGTGATTAATAGACTGATATTTTAAATAGCTTTAATTTAAAAAGAAAAATGTTCTGTAGTTTTTTACAAACCGTAAATAAAAGCCTGTGATTTAATATTTTTGTTTCTAAAAATAGAACATTGAGTCATAACCATAATGACACATCAAAAAACAGGAATCGAAACCTTCCAAAGACCGTCAGTTTTCAAAGGGCGCGGGTTCAAATCATGCTTCGTTCAAATTATAAATGTTTTCTAAAAATAATTTTCTTATCCTATAAATAACACAAAATATTATAATATCACCGATAAATTGTTTCATTATAGTCTTTTAAAATATGACTTTCTTAAAAAACACGAAAGATTTACATGAATTTTAATATATTTACAATATTTTTGAAGAATCTAGCTTTTAATGTAGCGATTGTATTAAATATCGAATTCTTATTATAACATTGCCAGAAAATAACCGTAAAAACGAGTATGTCCATACTACATTAACATTTTCCGTGCAGTAACGGTGTTTTTAAAAAAATAAATACTATATAGGTATATAATAGCTGATTAATTTCATATAGTGCCTTTGTCGCGCTGTTGAAAAGTAGCTTACGAACGTTGTATCTTACAATCACATACGGCATCTAATACTAATACAAATTTAATTCTATTTAATATTTTCTCTTGGTATACGAAATGTAAAAAAACCAAGAGGTTTTTATGTCACATCATAAATTTTGACGGATTCATCAGGAATTTTAACGAAGCGACATTGTGTTTGACATGAATGTAAACAAATTTTACAAGGTTCGCAAATGTGTATTTATATATTAACAAAAGTTTTAATATATAACATTTTTTAATACATTTAGTTGCTATAGATCATTTTAAAGCCTTTTACGCCCACCACCACCATCAACCACCTACATGAATTTTCACAATATATTAGGTGGAACCCAACATTCTTTTTGAATACTTGATCTTATCTTAGGGTCGTACATAAAGAGGACAATGACTTGGAAATTTAACTCACTTAAATGAGTGCTTAGTTTTTTATTGAAACAGAGTAACTGATGACGTAAATATTTTAAAGACAAATGATTACATTTGTATAGTAGAGTATTATGTATGAAATATTTCATTAAATTTAAATAAAATTAAAATTTAAAAACTTCGTATTCTGGTTCCGAACTGTCCTCAATACCATCTTCTAAATGAATAATTTTTTCTACATTCTCATTAAATGTCACAACAGATTTTCTTGGCTTTTGTTTTTGTTCTCCAAACTCATCATTATCGTCTGATTCGTCACTATTATCCTTTAGCTTATCGATAGACTGTATAACTATAGGCATTTCAGACGTAGAAAAGTTTACTATTGTTGAGCTTGGAGCTGGTGGTTCCTTTTGATTGCTCTTATCGATTTCAGGTTCCATTCTGACATCTTGGATTGGTACATCAAGCCTTTCTTGCAGTCTCCTTTCGCTTCTTTTCAGCTCATCAATATTTAGTCTCGGTTTTGTGACACTTTCAATTTTAGGAACATCACTCGTGTCGCGGGATGCTAAGCTGTTACGGTCGCTAAACTGTTCATAGTTTTGTGTTTTCCTCCTAAAATAAAATAACTTAATAGTATTCATTGTAATTTTTCGTTAATATACAATTATGTTTATCAGTATCATGGGGCAGCTGTTTAGTGTGAGCCGCAATGGTAGTTTGTGAAAGACAAACGGTGAATTATATTGCTGCGCCCACCCTAGTACATACCACCGTAATAACATAACTATATATAAAACATATTTTCTTACCATTTTTTTAATAATTTGTGTTAAAAATATATTTACTTACCATTTTAAGAAGAACCATAAGGATATACTTAAAATAATCAAGAGTGGCAGAACTGCAAGAACTATCGTGGCAACTAAAAGGCCGGTATGAGTATCCACATTCTCTCCAATATTCTCAAGATGTTCTTCTAGAGATAACGCCCTTGCTACGTTAACTGTTACTAGATTACTATTGGTTATATCGCTGTAAATAGTATTATATTATTATTGAGTGGTGTAATTATAGGCACATTAATATAAAATAAAATGAATACAAACAAAATTAGCAGCAGTAATTAATTGTTTTTTGTCATTACTTAGTTAATTTAGTGACATCAACAGGCTCATTCTCCAATAACCCGTAAATGTAAAGCTGTAATGATGCGCCCGGTTCGCTTGTTTCACGTTTCGTCCGTGCGGAACCTTCGTAGCTATTAGAAATCACTGCAGACCTCAAAACCTTTAACTCATATCCTATAGCCTTGCTAATATCAGTCATAACTAAATTTTCATCATCTAAGAGAGCGTTTTGAATGGTCAATACCGCTATTTTATTCTTATCAAGTAGTTTTACCTGAAAATTACAAATACAAATTTTAATATACAATAGTTTCATTTTAGTTCTACATCGAAATTCTTATACGCTTGTTACAACTCTCTAGTAAAACGACTGTTTTTAGAAATAGTCTTTAGATAGCAGAGTTTTTTGATCTCTACAGAGATGCTAACAAAAAATAACTTGTATCAAACGTAAAAGAATTTCGACATAGCTGGATAGATATGTTAGTGTGTCAGTAACTGTTATAAAAAAAATATGTATTAAAAAAAATTCTGTTATTATATTATTAGAGCTCGGGAAATATGAAAATTCGATATATCACCTTCATTGATGTCTGTCTCCAATTAAAATTCAGGTTATTTTTTAAATAAAACCTATAATTTATACATAAGTATATAAGTAATATTGATCTTGAGAACAGTGACTGTCAAGCTGCTAGTTAACTAAATAATAAATAAATATGATTTGTAAACATTAGCACTCAAAATTTGGCAAGCAATATATTTTTTGTTTGACTCCAAAATAATGCTTATATTTAACTTCTGTATTGTGGTGCAATTTTTTAATCAAGAACTATTATTTGCTTTTTTCGCCCGCCCGCGTTCTCACATAAATCACAAACTTTGCTAAATTTATAATTTAAATGGATGTAACTTTTTTATTTATGCCACGATTTAAATGAAATTAACACAAAATGTTAAGAGAAATTTAATATATATTCATATATAAAATGCTCCCAATAATATATATTTACCATGTACAGACAGCGATCAGTAACATTTTTATTATATGTAATTTTTATTCAAGAATAGACAGGTTATTTATAAAATACAATTTTTTTTTAAAGTAAAAAGTATATAATTTTAGCAAAGAAATTGAGTTTTCAGAAAATAATGTGAGCACTACCGACAACCATTTCAAACAACCAAATATTGCTAAATTTCATTGTGTCGCTTATAATATCACTTGACCATATTAGTATTACCATAGTTAAAAATATTAAAATAACAGCTGTTCAACTTATATTGTTTTTATACCAAATATGTTTTTTTTTATATAGAACGCAAGAACCTCCATAAGTTCAGATTAGATATTTAGTAGCCTCCATAAGTTCAGATTAGATGAATGATGCCTTTTTAGCTTGAATAAATTATTTTTCAAGAAAAGTATAAAAAATAATACTATTCACCAAGTGATTAATGCAGTTTTGATAAATTATTAAAATATGCATTTTTAGCCATCAAAATTTTATCATTTTTTTAATTTACGAAGACCTCGGTATTTATTATGATTTAATGTTTAACAGTAAATGTCTGTATCGTGATGAACAGGATATAAAACAATGTTATCTGGCACTCCTAGTTAGATCTCGTGAGTCTTTTTTATTGCTATGGTGACATCCATTGTCCACTCCCACAGAAAACGGCGTTAGTTTTGTACCTAACCATATTTAAGGGGCACAGTCGTGTGGGGTCAAACTGATGTTCATGGTTAGTCTCTTTTGGCACAAAAACAAGTTTTGTCAACATTTAAAAATGTATAATATTGCCGGTTTGGACTGGCTTTACCGCTATTAGAACTGGTTTAGGTTAGTGTTGATACGAAATTTGCACGCTGTTAAAGAGAATTTTGTAGGTATTCAAATACTATTATTTGAAGGTTTCGTTTCTGCCAAAAAATAAGTAAGCACTTGTTGAACTCTGATCTCCAGAGTATAATATAGAGCCGGTTCTAGATATGAGGTATATGCGATACAATACAAATAACTTCTTTTTTCAGTTTAACGCTTTTTTTCGGCAGCAGCATGCTGCGATAGCAGGCTTAGCAGGGAAGGCAGAGATAGCCTAGTGCAAGACATTCCGTTCTCCACTTTTCGTCAAAATTCGACACATTGCGTGTTATGTGGCGTGTACTCAACGCTGCGCTTTATCTTGTCATCAGAGCGGAGAAATGAAAATAACATAAATATAATGATTCCGCCGTGTGGGAATCGAACCCACAACCATCGTGTATGCAGTAAAACACTGCTACACTGCGCCACGATAGCCTCATAAGCCTGACAAATATATAAAAGTATAATTTTTTTTTTTTTATGTTCCTCCAACTTTTTGCGAGACAGGCGGGCAGAAAACAAGTGTCTTATTAAGAAACTTTGCTTATTTGTTCTGTAGAGAAATGTTGCGCTGGCTATTAAAATTTAATCGCGAGCTATACCACAAATAAAATGGTGATACATGGAATTTGTTTTACCCAACTATCACTTTTAGACTGACTGACTTATAATAAATGCCACGATTGGGCGTCGAAAATAATTAATATGCTTATTGAGGGAAAAAAAAACTTTATACTTAATATAAACTTTGGTAAGTCTTTGTAAGCGATAACTTGGGAATACGTTAGTCTTGTTATAAAAGACGCCTAGCGTTATTTAATATTTTTTTATATGTTTTTTATATGTCAAGCTTGGCAGATCTAACCCGTAAAGTGATCTAAGCGTGTAAAGTGTGAAGTTAGGTTTTGTTATGAAAAAAACTATGATTTTAAGTAAATAGAAGTTATCAGTTTTGGACATATGTTTTTTATCCTCGCTGATAAGATACCAAAAATAGATAATGAAAGATATACACAAAATATTAAGTACCAGTAGACACTAGCGAGTAGTAATAGTAAATTTTCACCTATATACGTTACCAATAGGTAGGGTTTTTTGCAACTTAACGCTTTCTCCTTCAGCGCTCGGTAGTAAGTGAGAGAAACTAGAAAAAACACTACAATTTCCACTTTCTGCCCGCTTTGCCTTACCAGATCGTAAAAACAATTTAAATGTAATTATTTTTCCAACTGGTTCTGGAACCCATAACCAACCGTATTTACAGTCAGTCAATTCTCCTACCGTTTGGGATATGAAATTTTGAGTATTTAAATAATATAACCATTTTCATATTACAATCATTCCGGGTCAATCAGTCGATCGTAGTTCTGAACAGACGTGTGTTAATTTTAAATAAAAATATTATTTAAGTGCTCTGCAAATAAAGCCCTAGAAGCATAGTTTCCGAATTCCTGTGATAAAAATTGCAGCGACCTAAGTCGCTTACGCACCAATACTGTTAACTACCGCGGAACCGGTCCGTATTCGCCCTATAAAGCTGCATACACAGTGAGTTATTGGACTAAATAGCATAATATTATTTTGACACACAATGAAAGCTTTGCGATCTCCACCTTACAACACCACCCGTACTGGTGAGAATTTAGATATCACGTTGAGGAGGAATTTAGATAAATCAAATAAAACTATTGTCACGTACCACCATCGTCGGTTCCCATGCACAATTGATAAGTAAAATGAACGAAAGCATCGTAGAAGTTAAAAAAGAAATAGCTGACTTAAAGACAAAATAAAATTTTTAATAGTACCACCATGCAAAAATAGCGCAAGAGCAAAACAAGATAAACCACCAACTTAAACTTCCAACGCATGGTGAGAACAAAATTAAAATACTTGCAAAGACCGTTACTCAAATGGATCCCCACATGTCAGCAACACCTTACAGGTTAGTATGACGAATCTGAGGTATTTAAAATTATTACATCATTAAGAAAAGATATTTCCGAACCAGAAAAAATCGTCTTGTCAAAATTTATTTTGGCAAGTACAATCCAGATAAATCTCGCAAAATAAAGGGATGCTTTACTAATCCTTCACATCCCGCATACTTATTCCGAAACAAAGACAAAGTTTCTCCTAACATTAGATTCTTCTCAGATCAAACCTGCCCTGCCCAATACCTAACATGAGAAAGATGAACTTAAGCGACGCACTACCAGTGACGAAATAAATCTTGCAATAAAATATATACATGGAATACAAACCATAGTTGGCACGAATTCAAAAAAACAAGAAACATCATCAAGCAAGTCTACATCAGTAAGGAATATAACTTACCAAATAGTAACCAGCAACCCAGATATACATACAGACAAATCTCGTTTATTATTTCAATGCAAGAAGCATGCGTAAAAAATACATACACATACGCAAATTTGATAAATAAAATTGTATTTTGCAATCCATACCAACAACTTCCTACTGCTCACAAACGACCAAGACTGTTACAAAAGACCAAGCGCAAGAACTGCAAATAACTAATTATACTCAATATTACTACGAAGCGCAATTACAACAACGCGCAATCGGTCTGCTAACAAAATATATCAAAGCAAAATATATCAAAGCATAGGGACATAAGTTCTTGAATAAAATTTGTAAAACATGCACAAGAGATTGTACCAGATAAAATCTATTATTGATCATGTAATGACTAACTGAAAAGACCACGACTTTCAGCTTACAATCATCAACTTAGCAATGTCAGACCATAAAAAAAAAATCTATGAATTAACAAATTTAAGCCAACAAAATAAGCCAAATACTACGCAGAATATATGAAGCTATTAATTACGATAAACTATACAAGAACGTACTTGAATCAGATTTTGGAGACCTAAAATGTAATTATACGTTATTAAAAACTAAACCCAAGCAATTCCTTGAAGAAAGCAGAACTTGCCTACAGAAACAAGTTGTGGTGCCAACACAAGAATTATCCCAGAAATATATTACTGGGACAGGAACTTATGACAGCAAGAGATTACCGTGAAAGTAATTGAAAATACCAAAAAAGAATACTTTTACAAACTTTTTTTAATTTAAATAATATTTTCTTTGTTTATTAAATTTAAATTATGTAAATATATCCTTTCAAATTATTCTAAATACTTGGAAAAATTGTACTATATTTTTTTTTATAATAATTAGTCACTACTATACCCATAAGTGTTATACTACGACTACCACTGCTTGCTAAATTTATACTATCCTGACATATGATAATACATAATAAACTATTCTAAATAAATAAATAAAATTTATCACTCATTGTAACCACAACTTTACCATCAAAGAACATATCCTACCCACGTAAAATTAATATTTTATTAATAATTGGATCTTTAATTTTTGCTACTGTTTAAACAAATTGTTATAACTACCCACTATATTTTAAAAACCATTGCGTGAGTATAAAGACTGACTGTTATATTATAGTAACTATATGTAATAATTTATAATGTGTAATAATTTTTGCATTAATAAATAGATAATAGTGACTCGTAAACTTACCACAATATCTAAAGAGCCGTTTCGGCCTCTCCCATTCTGGTCGATGGCATATACAGTGAGGCGTAGGTTATTTTGCAATCTAGCGTTGTTATGCACATGAACCAAGCCAGTCTGAGGTGCAACAGCTAGAACGTCTTCCATGCTCGAATAGACAATCACTGCATTTTCACCAATGTCGGCGTCGGTTGCCTGTAAATTTATCATTAATTGACAACTTTTGTTTATTTTAATATATTTACTTAAGAATTTTAGACACCGCTGTTTTTGTATACTGTATTTTGTTAATAAGAACGTTTATTATACATGCACTGGAAAATGTAACTTTTTTCCCAATTGTTTTAAGAGGTATCATCATTATTATTTTTATCGTACATGAAAGAAAACTTAGTATCCCGTTCAATTAAAGTGTATTAGAAATACAATGAATTAATACATATTACACACTACCATGTGTTTGTTATACACTTTTGTATTAAGTAACATATACATAATTTGTACGAGAGGTGCCTTCTCGTTGACACAGTAGGCCTATTTTTTACTGGCATGAATTAAAAGTGCTAAAAGTTAAATTCAATATGTTAATTTAATTATGATGATCCGATAACCAAAATTGGAATATATATATATATATATATGTTATGTAAGTGTTGCAAAAAATAAATTTGTATATGTTCTTTAACGGCTAAAAGTTTTTGTATTTAATATATTTAAGTGGAACTAAGCTAAACTTAGTTTGGGGTTATCACTGCATAAAATAAAGTATCAAACTTAGGTTGATGATCCTTTTTCTATACATTTTTAAGCAGAATATTTTGAAAAAATTACAATTAAGCTTAGTTCAACTTTTAAAGTTGTATTTAGAAGGCATTTAAAAAAATAGTGTGTGTGATTTTTTTGTGAATGGAAAATTAACTAGAAAACAACAAGTTTATTTTATAATACTATAACACGCATGATTAAAAAGAAATATTTTTCCATACCTTTAATTCGATAAGTGCTCGAGGTAGTACTGTTGCTTCAAGCTCCGGCACAGGATACCCGATATAAATAGGTTCATTTACCTTCCCAATAAACATGGGCGAATTGTCATTAATATCGATGACGATTAGATTCACAAAGCTACGCCTTTCATCGTATACAATAGTATCAGCCAAGATCCATTTATTGGAGCCATAGTTATCAGTCTCTTGTTCGAGACTCTCTGCAGTTAATGAACGTCTTGTGGCCGGTACTTCATCACTGTCGCAATGAAGCCTTAATTCCACTTGGATCTGAGATAAAGTCATAAAGGCGATTGATTTGTCTTCCCGGTCGATAGCCGTAGCATGTAAGCCGTTTTCGTCTACATACAACCATGATTGGTCCGCTGGCCAAATGTTAGATAAAGTGTAATGGCAGTCTTGATACTTAGTTCGATTTAAAGTAACAAGGTTTTGATGAGGCTCCTCTTCAAGCCTTTCTAATACTATTAACGGCGGTATACCGTCGCCAGTCTTGCATTCTGATAATGCATCAACTCTCAATAATACCTAAAAAAAATGAATATTTTATAGGTCAGTGTAATTTCGTATTAATTTTTATAAAAAATATTTTTGTCACAAAACCAACAGAGCAATTAATCTATGTCAGAGACTAAAGCAAAGTAAAATAATGAAAAGAAAAACAAATTGCAAATGTATTCATTACTTTTGCTAAAAAATTGCTTTATTTTGTTATAAACTAAGGAACGTAAATGTGACTTTGCTTTCCAAAAGTGATGTATAAATTACGTCGTTATATTTAGAGATTTAAATGTATTCTTTGAGGTTTCGTAATAATAAATAAACTTTTGCGACAGATTTCTTGTCTTTTAGTTTTTAAAACGCGTTTAACGGTTTAACGATGTATAAAGTATTTTGATTTGGCATACCAAGAATTAATATAGAGAATAACATTCTGGTATATGAAACCAGTACAATAACAGTATAAATAAAATTACATAAACTTGGAATGCAGCAAACGAAAATATTGATTTCGCCCGAATATAAAGGACTAAAGGACAATATTTGTTTAGGCTAGTGCTAAATTCTCACAGGATGAAAAATACTCCTGAGACAATATTTTGTCATGCCACTATCCGCATAGACAACATGTCTGCCCAAGATTTACACTGCCAAGTTTACACATTATATATTTATGTGTAATATGAAAACGTCGGCATTAGATACAATTAATTCAAACTAATAATAAATAATTAGTATATCAAATACAAAATCATGTTAATATGGAATTGAAAATAGTATTGTCGCTTACCGGAGCATTAGCGCTAGCTTGAGTATTTTGTGCATTCGCAGTAACACTAAAATTGTAAATACCCATTTGAGCCACTTCTGAGAGCATTATATCTCCTTCTTGATTTACAGAAATACGGTCTTTCAGATACTCTGAAACAGCACAAAATATACAGATATATGTGTTTTAAATAAATTGGAGATCACCTTTTCGTTAAAATATGTTTATGCTACAGCACAGTACAAAATTAGTCAGAAAGAACCTAGTGTCAAGGCACTTCGTTCTCCACTTTGTGCCCGATATCGAGACATTGCGTGTTGAGAGGCAGAATCCAACGCCGCGTTTTGTCTTAATCACCAAAGGGGAGAAATGAAAATAATTTAAATATAACCATTCCCCCGAGTGGGAATACATTGTCTATATCTTCCATTAGAATAAACGTACATTATTCCATATTAAAGTTTGTATCGTCCACATAAAAGATCTATTGCCAGGAGGATTATATTAATTGTACGCGAAAACTTTGAAATGTAATATGGATAAGACTAACGATTTTTTTTATTTTTAAAGTCTTTGTTTTCAAGTATTCTAATATTGCAGATCTGTACTTTCCAAAGTTCGTTTAAGGAATTGCACTCAGTTTATTTATATTAAGTTTTTCTTATTTCTCCTGAATATAGCAAAGTAGATAGAGGAAACTTATCGCTAAAACACTCCATTCTATACATTTCACCGATTTGGGAGACATTGCATGATGTGTAACTGAAATGAACTTGCCAGACCAGAATAGCCAAAACAAATTAAATTTTGACTTTTTTCCGACAGTGTATCTCATCCATATATCCGTATCGTGTGTTTCTGACATTTGACAAGTTGCACAGCGGCGTCTAATATTCTATTTATAAATATCACTCTATCAATTTAACCCCACAACAATGGCATTGAGTCACGTTGAGAGTAACTTGAAACGCTGCAATATAGTGATAAATAAACAATAATCGATAAAACATGTTTCACTGACGTCAAATATCACACTGCATTTTACAATTTAGATAAGAATTATTTGGAATTATTCGATTTATTAATGTAAGTATAAGTCCCCATAAATACCATTATTAACGTTAAGAGAATAAATTATTGTATCTCCATTGTTCTCCGTGACTTGAACTCTTCCGACGACACCTACTTGGTTAACATCAGCCCAAAAGAAATATGAAGCCGAGTTGAAAGTAATGGAAGGCTGGTCCTCTTCTGAAAAAAATATACACGTAAAAGCGCCTGTTGAATTATATAAGCAATATTTTTTAAATGTTTAAGATCTTACTTTACAGCTACTATTGGCAACTAGTAAGATCAAATATTTATTTACAGCTTTAACAAAATAGAGTACTGAGATTTATGTTATATATTTTTTTGTGAATTTGAATCTGATTTTTGCATAATAAAGCTCCTGTGGCTTGTGCGGCCAGTTTGCTCATTGAAGTTGAAATAAAATTATTCGCCTCATGGGCCGTGAAATTCAGTAAGTCCATATGAAAGTGTAACTTTGTTTGTTGTTTTGTTGCGTAATTGTATAATTCTATGTTTCAACTATTGTTTTTACATAACTATGAATAATTATTTAAATATAACTTTGAACGAGTAAAACCAAACACGTTAAATAACATTAGTTAAACTCAAATTTCTAATTGGCAATTTTACTGATACTAGTTAAAAATATATCAATGATAAAATAAATTACATATTTTAAAATTTTCTTAAATTAAATTTTTCTTGTGTAATAAAAGTTTTAAAACAACAACAAAACATTATCTAAACCTATAGGTAAGCTATGGATAAAAAAAAATATTTATTAATTTGATAAACAATTACATATGCTACACACATACCGTTGTGTACAATAATTAGTACCATTCCGTAGGTAAGTTCAATAGGTGCTTATAGAATCTCTTATACGGAAGCAGACTGTAGGGGCAGTAGATATTTTTTAATTCTATATCTTTTAATACTTTGTATTAAAGTTATAATATTTAATGTAAATTGTATTGTATTGTAAGAAAAAACTATTAAGTCATATATCGTACAATTTAATCACTTCATTATATGCTTGACTAGACACGATAAATTAGGCATTGATTTCACGCTTAAAATTAATCGTTATTCATAATAAATTATTTTAGATACTATGAATATATAAATAAATGGTGTCATCATCTATTTTAACACTTATTTAGGTATCAGATGGTTCGCGATCGTGTTATTGTTATACATAAGTATTGATATGAATTTAAAATAAATAAAATAATATTATTAATACAGAATATTTATAGAGAACATTTCTATATACGTATAAAATTGTGTGTCAGCAGCAAAGGCGGATACAGCCCTCAAAATTATGGTCACAGTTAAATTTATTAAGGTCTCACAGTGATACTGAAATACACTAAACAAAAAATGTGACGTCACCAGTTAGTTTGGGTTGTCAGCATGCCCTTATTGCCTACAACAGTGGATCCGCCCGTGGTCAGCATTTCGATTGGCTCAGTTCAATCAATAATAATTTAGTAAAAATCGCTTTACTATTTATGTTTCAACGAAAACACTTGTTTTTCAGAATGAATATTTTAACGTCCTTTTACTAAATTCAAGTCACGTCCGCGCCGAAGATTAAGATTGTTTCAGTAATTTTAGCATAAATAGATAACAGACCGCCGCTTAATATAACAGAGCTGTTCTCGAATTTATAACAATGAAAACCAGAATCTTTGTGTTAATACTTTAAAATGTTAATAAATCGTTGCCCAAGTTATTAAATACATATGAATAAAATATTAATTTCTACGACACATACAAGAGTGGATAGGTACGTAAGAAGCGTCGTAAAATATGCATCACTTTAAGAGTTATTGGAATTTTAAGTGCACTTGTATAATATTAAAGAATCAAAGTTACACATCTACATCATAGTAATATTTATTGATTTATTCATAATTTTCTTTACCTATAATTTTTTAAAAAGAACTTTTGGTAAGTCATATTAAAAATTATTTTTTACTATGTACTTTATTTTTTTTTTAGCTGGGAAATGTATTTTACGCAGACCACCCATACGCAAGGCGGTACTGTGGGACTCACCGGGAACCAAAACCCGATACTACCCACTTAAACCAAGTGGAAACCCTCTCCACCCCAATGAGACGTCGCAGTATCGCTCGCGCATACTACTACAATGCCTCCGTGGACGGCCCACCTATTGCGGACCACTGTCGCCTTCAGGGTGCTCCGTGGTTCCTTCCAGAGTACCCTCCTGCAGTAGCTCCTTTTGGGCAGAGGGAGTTGGAGATCAGCATACCGCCTTCTCCTCCTCCCTGTCCTTCGGCGGAGCAGATTTATATTCGCGCTGGACTCGCACACCCGCCCGCGGCCTCCTTCAATGCGACAACTGA
The DNA here is from genome assembly GCA_038994665.1 of Podotricha telesiphe. NCBI lineage: Eukaryota > Metazoa > Arthropoda > Insecta > Lepidoptera > Nymphalidae > Podotricha > Podotricha telesiphe. The sequence goes on along the minus strand of JAOYRR010000188.1, from coordinate 1,683,174 downwards.
TTCGCAGAAGGAGACCATAGCAGACCAGTTCCTCTCACTATCCAGCATGCCCCCCAGCACACCACTTAATGAAAGGTTACCCTACCCACTACAGCCATTAAGGCGTGGCATGTACTTAGCTTAACTTTTATGTAAAATTTAAAGTCTTGTTTTACTTTAGAAGTAAATATTATACCCGTGGCCCAAGGTATCTTATAAACTACGTAATATTATCCAAAATAGTAATTATGGATCAATCCTCAAAATGTGCGATTTCTTTTATTAAAATCGAATATGCAAAGAATGTGGTTCTTATAGTAAAAACTTACTTGGTGCAATAATATCCAACAGTAGAACAGCTTCAGCTCGCACAGCTTTAAGCGTAAAGCTGGTGTATGTTAGATCAACTGGGAAGGCAGGTGAAGTTTTTATGCTTACTGACACTACGCCATTCGTCAGCGAAGATTCAAAATATGTGGCATAATCTAAAAACGTTAAATATTTTTATAATACTTTTAATGAAAATATCACTGTGGTACAGTTCACGGGTTACATTAGCTGCAAAAGTTTTCTCAGCTTCACGCTTTTTCCCGCATAGCGGAGTAATCAGAGAGAACCTTGTGTCAAGACACTCCGTTTCTGCCCGAATCCGAGACTTTGCGTGTTGTTTGGTTGAGTGCAAAACTTATACATTTTCAAGTTAAATAAACTTAAAGGCATATTTATATTTATAGCATAAGCTATAGTCTAGTTATAGTCTGATTAGAAAAAAATTATAGGGTTTCCCCATTACGTCATATCTCTTTAGTTGGAAAATGTACATACATAAAGATAACAAAAAGATTAATAATGATTATTATAATAAGCATATAAATAATTGTAGTAACAGCAACTAATGTGAGGGTTGGCAGATTTGCTCTTATAATATATTTCTTAAAGCTTCTCCATTTCAATTCGATTTGACTTCCAAATCGAGCATTTCGAGAGGCGGAACTCAACCCCGCGCGTTGTCTTATCATATCAAAATAAAATCATATAAAGTATCAAAATATAAACAATATCTGTAAAAGTTGAGAAATTTTGCTTACCTCCTGTAAGTAAAATGTTTGTTCCGCTATAATCTGATAGTAAAATGGTGTCATGAGAAATCAAACCATTTTCAAATTTTCCTCTGTATAGAATTTCATTGAATGATTCTTCTTTTTCATTTGTCGAATCTGTATGAAATTAAAAAAGAAAAGAAACAAAAATAAATAAAAAGTGTGTTTATAATATAGACGCAATACTTTATTATATTAAAACGAAGTTATTGAAAATAGGTTAAAAATCAATTACGAAAACCACAATATGTATAATAAATGTATGTGAATAAAATCTATACGTGAAGACATTTATGAAGAAACTAACAACACTAACACATGTATTATCACTACACTTAATCCCTTTAATATATTCAGTAACACGTTGAATGATGTTAGTATATTAATATATGTATGAACAATCATATTTTGTTATTAAGATGATTGTTACAATTGAGGAGAAAGCTTTATAACGGGTTGACATACTTTGGTGATATATTTTTTTATATAAGAGTTTATGCTATTCGATTGAAGAAAATTGCAAGCACTACGTGGCGGCTTGAAAAGACGTCGTCGGCTGCAAACAATTGGCAATTATTTTCTATATAATTAATGTCATCTAGATTTTATATTATTTATTTTATATGCAACATTATCAACCGCCGTGTGGATTTACAAGTACTTCTACGTGCGTCTACATATATGTATACATTTTATTTACGTTTTAAACTTTATTACAACGTTTTCTAACTATTACTCATTACTTTAAATGGAGGATCCTTTCTGAAATATTTTTAAAACGTTTTTAATGTGGAAAAGATATACCTTTTTCTCATATATGTTTTTTAAGTGTTATTCACTTAGGAAATTAAAATCATATATTTAGAAAATGTATAAAAATTTGAACGCAGCGGGATCTCAACCTGCGCCTCTTGAAGGCCGTTCAAGCGCTGTGACCGCTAAGCAATGCGTTCATTTTCTAATTGTTATGAAACAATTATGGGTATGATAAGATAAAACAGTATTAAAATGACATTAATTTTATATTTTAAGCTACTATCAGATTATACTTAAAATTAATGTTATTGTTATGATGACTGATTGGTTTAATTATTCAATTATATTATCATTAAAATTGAAATGACGTTACAAAATTGATTATATATATATATATATATAATTTATATTATATTTAATTGGAATATAAAAAAATAAAAAACTTGGTTAATGTCATATGTAAAAAATTTTTTTTTCAAATAAGACTCTTTTTTGTAAAATAAGATTTAGAATAAAAGTTTTTTTTATATTTATTAACTAACCTGAGATCACAGTAAGCATTAGTACAGATTGAGAAGAGCCAGCTTGCATCGTAAGGACGAGGTGAGTCAGCTCAAGCGGCAAATTTGCTGAGGCGTGTGTCTGAATCGTTACAATACCATTTGCTAAAGATGACTCGAAAGAAGGTGCGTACTCTGTATAGTTATAAAATATAAAGAAAAATAATGAAATAATATTTAGTGATAATAATAAAACAATATGTACTCACAAATGTAGAAACTACAAAATGTAGATCTTTGTCTACAATTCATCGAAAATCTCAGTTTATTTAAGCATATGTACATTTAGTATTTTATTGCAGACAAAACTTACCTCCTATCAATAGTATGTCTGACCCAGTAAACTCAGTTAACGTGATGGTTTCATGTGATACAATGCCATTTTTAATTTGACCATTATAAAGGATTTGATCAAAATGTTCTTTTTGTTCACTATGCCCTGTAAGAAAGTGTTTTATTTTTGAGAGGACTATGAATTGTACGTTTCACAATTATTTATTTAATTATAAATTTTACCAACCTGAAATGACGTTTAGTGACAGCACAGACCTGGCTCGTCCTGCTTCTAATATGAGCGTTATATGGGTGACTTCAGATGGAATTATTGCAGTCGTCACAATTTGCACTGTTATGACACCATTAGACAGTGACGACTCAAACGAAGACGCATAATCTGTTCAGAATTATGTATGTGATAACTATTTTTTCAAGTAACACACTATAGCACATTTGATATCAAATTAACGAAATCATTTTATTTAACAATCTGGATCTTGATTTAGATGGAGTACTCGTATCGGCTCGAAGACATTTTTTTTATTATTTAAGAAAAAAGATTGTCACTGCTGTTGAATTTTGCAAAATCATTGCTTAATTCAATATAAGTAACCGCCACATACCTCCTGAAAGTAGTACATTTGATCCAGAAAAATTCGACAACGTAATAATGTCATGGGAAATAGCATGATTTTCCAATTGTCCTTTATAAAGAACTTGGTCGAAATATTCAACAACCTTGGCTTCTGATTCTGTACAAAATAAATATAAAATATAAACAATTGTATTTATTACTTTCATTACTAATTATATAGATATCCTGAAAGTTCTTCGTCATGACATTTTCATATGAATTTAAAGTAAAAGACTAACCTGAGATGACTGAGAGTAGTAGTACAGATTGAGATGTAGCAGCTTGTAATGTAAGAGACAGATGTGTCAGCTCAGGTGGAAGACTTGCTGAGGCACGTACCTTAACGGTTACAATATCATTGGCTAAAGTCGACTCGAAAAGAGATGCGTAATCTGTAGAATTAAAAAATCATAATTTATTAAAATTAAATAGCATTAAGTAATAAATGTAACATAGGTACACTATAGAAGCACCCAGAAGTACAGAATGTAGATTTTTGTAGATATTTCTCGTAAAACTACTTACGTAAATATATATTGATGCAGGCAAAACTTACCTCCTAAAAGTAGTATGCTTGATTCTGTAAACTCTGACAACGTGATGGTTTCATGTGACACAATGCCATTTTCGATTCGGCCATTATAAAGGATTTTATCAAATTTTTCTATTACTTCGGTTTCTGATTCTGTAGAATTTGAAAATGCTGCTGCATTAAACTTTAAGGTCTAAAGAAAGTAATATCAAAATAACTACTCATTTTGAACTATCTACTCTTAAAAATGTAAAAAGGTGCAATGCTTACCTAAATATGTATAATATTGACTGTGTTAGCACAATTTAAACTGAATTCAGTATAAATACTATAGATATATACTAAAGACGATAGCACTGGTTTATGATTATAGATTAATTTAAATATACATAACAGTATAGACAATTAGTAACATAAAAACTAATATAACGAACCTGAAGAAATGAAATTGAACAGTAAAGCAGATCTTGCCCGTCCTGCTTGTAGAGTGACAGCAGTGTGTGCTATGTCGGTTGGTAATGTAGCCGCCTCTCTAGGGAAAACCGATATTTTATCATCCAATACTGTAGCCTCGAAAGTGGAAGCGTACTCTAAAAAAATGCGTATACATTATTTTTATAAATTTACTGGTAATAATATAATAAAATATGCGCAATATCGACAAAGATTAAGCGTTAAGAAATACTAATATAAATAATGTAACATTGTGGGATATTACGAAAAATATATAAAATTTCAGTTTGCTTCAAATTTGCCTTTAGAATTTTAAAATTATTCAACTGCGGCTTGAGAGATATAACAATTGATCTCCTAATTTACAACGGGTCGGTCAATTTTTCGCCACCGATTAAAGCCCGCTTTTAAGATAATTAAAACGCTACAATAATATAGAGACCATCGTGGTATTGTGGGACGGCGTCTGACTGCAATGCGGGTTTTTGTACATTCCCACTCGGAAGAATAACTGAATTTATTTTAATTTATCTCTTGAGTTGAGTTCCTCTATTCAAAATGCAATAGTTATAAGTCGGGTGGAATGTGCAGAACCGAGTACTTGAACCCTATTATGCGGGAAAAAGCATGAGGATGAATGATGATTATATCGTTTAGAGGATAAAAAAAAATTTTAATTACTTAACGCGATGTAATTTCACACTTTCATAGGAAATGTATAATAAGCTATGAGTAATTTACGAAATGTACTTCGAATATTTATTTAAATTTTAAACATATATTTTTTATTTAAAAAAAGGAATCTTACCTCCAAACAGGAGTACATCGGACCCACTATAATCTGTTATCGTGATGGTTTCGTGAGCAACTGTTCCATTTTCAATTTGTCCAGTATAAAGAGCTTTATCAAAAGATTCTATTACCTCCGATGACTCTATAGAACAAAATGTCAATAAAATATACCAAGAGAAATAATAAAAGAATAAACTAATAGTATTTATAGAAGTAAATTAAAATAAACTAGGCATTGATATTACCATTTTAAAATAAATTTTACTTTGTTTTTTGTTTTTGTATGTCATTTTTATATGAAGATAAAAGTCACAGTCATCGTGATAAGAGTCGAGTGTAATTTATAATTTTCATGTAATTTAATAAATAACTATTTAACATAATTATAAGATAATTAAAAAGTAAACAAACGTTTAGAAGTTGTTTTAATATCCAAGTGTCTGTCCTGACGCTGGCAGGGCTACGAAAATATAATGCTGGCCAGTGATTCTCAAGTTTTTTTTACATAATTTAACTGTTGGATAGATAGTTACAGGTGAAGTTGACCAAAACAGTGTTATTAATTATAATTATGAATTTATTTATATTTCACCTTCCATACGTTTTACCGAAAATGTAATGTTTCCGAATTAGCGAAACGTGAAAACCATAGCAATGTATGTCTAGGTCGTCTTTGCCTATCCCGTGTAAAATGTTTTACTTTGCTTCGCTATCGCAAAAATTTTACACGGGATAATTATTTGGCAAAAAGAAACGCTATTTTTAAGTCTAAATCCCAAATATACATTTATAGAAAATATGTAGATCCGTAACATCCGTATAATATCCTTACTATCAATCTTAATAAACTTCATCATACAAAAAATATAAAAAATCATTAAAGACAATTCTTTATTTGTAATGAAGCTTGAGGCGTGTACGCGTAAAATCGATTTAAGGAATTAAAATGTTAATGAAGGGAATAAGTCCTCGAAATCTAGTGACGATATAGCCTTCGTCAACGTCAGTTAGGATTAGAGAGGGCTTAAATAAAACGCGCGTTCAATGTACTTCACAATTAAGGTTGTAATTAATATTTCCTTAGGTTATTGGAAGTATACGTTTATTATATTTTTATATTAACTTACTTGTCTTGATTTCATCACAGCTAACTGTAAATTGCTGTGATAGTAGAGAAATCAAAAAAAAAATTACATATAACAAATATCCTTTAATCCAAGTACGATTATACTAGTAGTTATATATGTTCATTGTAATTAGATTTATTCTATAGTAGAATCCAATATAATGGAAAATAACATACATTTATGTGATCTCTTAGTACCCACTTGATAAAGTAATTCATTGTAAAATTTTTTTTTAAATAAGTAAACTTAACACATTATTTTACAAATCCATTTTATATAGCTAAGCTTCATATTTATATTGTAATTCATATTTAATTTAATTATTACTTACCATATGGTAGTTGTAAAATAACAGTTGCAGTAGCACCACTCGTATACTCTCTTTCCGCCTTAACAACAATATATATTTCTCGTTCCTTATATAATTCTTCGTTTACGTCTTTTGCGACGAATGAAACATCATTTCCGTTGATAATTAACTGGAAATACTGTGAATATTCTGAAGTATGAAAAAGTTTTTATATTATTTTACACTTCATTATCATTTACTTTTCAATTGTATTTTACTTCATATTACATTTTAATGTACTGTATGTGTGTATTCAATTATCCAGCAAGCTTGGTCCTCATATATAATTAAAGTAAAACGTGCGAGCCACGAAATATGCGACTTGGTGTCATGATTCAATATATATATATATATATATATATATATATATATATATATAAATAAATTAAAATATCGTAATCGGTAAAGTAAGTAGTAAAATAATTACCAGTTTCGAAGGTAAAATTGACTTGTGTGTCATAACCTTGGCGCAAGGTAATGTTATTTTGGAGGACAAATCCCTGCTCAGTACTGTAGCTCGCCAAATAGAAAGTCTGAGAAAAAATTAGATCATCCGGAAATTCAAACTCTGTGTTAGCCAAAATGTTTACAGTCGCCGTAGCAGTACGCGGAGGATCATTAGTTTTGTCTACATCCTAAAAAACATATCTAGAAATTAAAATATAAGTAATAAACCACTTTATCTAAAAAAAATATTAATAATTAAAAAAAAATACCTTAGCACTTATAGTAAGGGTCATAGGTTCTGATATTGACCTTATGAAAGTAGTAGTTTTCAAGATTGCTTTAAATTCTTTCGGGATCGAAGATGATTCGTCGTAGGTTATTTCAAATAATGAACTGCCTTCTATAGAGAACTCAATTCTTTCAGTAGTGAGATCGATGTCCCTGACTAATATGCCGTTAACACAATCGGTTATCAGGAAGCCTGGTGGCAAAGGCGGCGCGACCGTGAATTCATAATTGTTTGATGGCATAAATTGAGGATCGTTGTTGTTTGTATCTTGTATAGTTATCATAAATACCTAAAAGTGACAAAATATTATTTATCTTTATTTCTTTGTGATGATATCTCCATAATATATATATTTAAACCAACATTTTTGTAATTAAAATTTTCTAATGTTCTATTTTGTGTATACATATACGAAAGCTACGGTTAATGTTTAATCTTCCTACATAATTGCTTATATAACATTGGGTTGGGTTTATGGGTTTATTGGTTGGGGTTGGCATTGGTTGTATAGTGTCAAACAAAATGTAAGAATAAATAAAAACATTTGAAATATCATACCAGAATCTGTGTGGACCCGCTTGCACATCTAAAATTTACTGTTAAAGTAAACATTGAAGCAGTTTCAATTTCTTCATAATGTTCAAAGCTATCATTCGTAGAAAGTATGAGGTTATTATTAAGCAGTTCTAATGTGACATACCCTTCACCATTAAGGCCTTCTCCGGGAGTAATATTTGTTATTTCTGTAAATTAAATATTTAGTTCCTTAAAATATTTTGCAGATGAATTATTTAGTGCATGTCTATTGAGTGTTCAAACCTGCGATATCTGCAGTTTCTCTACTGAAGATAATTCCTCTATCTGTATCGAGTATTGTTACACTAACCCCGGCAAACCAATTAGTTACATTTTGGATGTAGCAACCTAAGGTAAATAATACAATGTGTTAAAAAAAACCTCTTATTATGTTTATAAAAGTTGTGTATGACAAGTGACAAATTAGGACGTTAAATAGAATTGTATTTATCAGCAAAACAAATATATTTTACAAATATAAAACAAATCGATATTAGAAATTACTTTCCAGTCAATGGTTTCTGATGTTTTATAAAAGCAATATGCAACATATCTGAAATAAAGAGAATTAATACCTCTTGCACCATGAAGACATGCCAATATCACTACGCTGAACAATATACTTTGTTGAAAAGGTTCCATATTGAATATTTTACCATAATCACTAAATATAAGAACTATTTTATTCAATAAAACAACACAATTTATTAAAACACCAGTACTCCAATTAATGTAAATAAAGGTGACAATTTTTGTAAAAGCATATACAAAACTATCTTGTAGCCATTATCGTGCCTGCTTATAATTTATCAGATAATGTGATGACTATTATTAACCGCCATTGTATCGATTCATATCTTTGCGGGGAAATGCGATAAATTTATTATCTTTCTTAATAAATAATTATGAGGTATGCATATCAATTACGTACCTATACAGGTGTAGGTAGGTACATAAACAAAGGTTACGTTTAAACATATAATTTATCTGCTAATCGTTCAACGTATGGCTTAGTAGTTAGTGGTTAGAGCGCTCGAATGTTATTAACAATTGAAAATATTTACTGTGGAAGTGAATTGTGGGTGGAGTATATACAGGAAAATAAAATATGTTTTGAGAAAACAAGTTTTTTTTTAAATTGTCGCAAAAAAAACACTACCATAGCTCAACGTTAACTGTCTTACCGGGAATCCGACGAGCCTCGAGACGAGGTCCCTGGTCCGAACAACGAGACAAAAATGGTAGTGTCTAAAGTGTACATAGACACTACCATAGATTATCTACTGAACTATAATAGACGGCGCAAATTAAGTATAATTTGATACTAACAAGCTAAAGTCATTGAAAGTGTTGATGTTATTGTTTTTTTTTTGTTTTGTTAGCTCTACGTTGACAGGGTACTGCAAGTGATAATTTTAATACTTATATCTTTAGTATAGATTATCCTCATATAGTAGAACAAAATATGTCAAATATATCGGCCATTTACACCGTCATGAATTCAAATAAAGTAGTTAGTTAGTTAGTTAGTAGAAATAAAGTAGTTATTAGTAGTAGTAGTATTTGAGTTAGATTACATAATGATGCATGTGCAATGCAACATCAGTACTGTTTGTTATATTAAAGCATAATGTAATATTTTTATATTACATTAGAGTTATTCGCACCAGATTAGTAGTATCAGTTAATAAAAAGAAGCTGATGCTAACTTATTTCCGCAACCGCTTTCCGCCTGAAATCAAGATACTGTGAGATGAGTTCCGCAAATCAACGCCGTGCTTCAGAATATTGAAACTGATAAGATAGTATCAGTTAAATCTGAATATAATTTGAGACCAAGCCAGTTAAACCGTATAAAACAGCAGATAAGTGAATTGTAAAAAATAATTTGTATATTAAATTTCACCTCATTTTGTTAACATTTTTTAAAGTGTTATTCCCACACTAAGGAAATTGAAAAAGACATATTTAGAAAACGTATAAAAATTTGAACGCAGCTAAGCCAAGGCTTAGCGGTCAGAGCGCTTGAACGGTTTTCAAGAGGCGCGGGTTCAAATCCCGCTGCGTTCAAATTTTTATACGTTTTCTAAATATGTCTTTTTCACCTCATTATCATTGAACTCAAAGTCCTTTAACTACGAATCAGAACTTTGTGTATTGTATTAGTTCAAAAACATATAAACATACAGATGTCCCAGCAGTTATAACAGAGAATGTTATAAAGAATATTAAGTAATAGTTGTCCGCGGGCAACTTTGGTTACGTCGTCGAAACGTCCCAATTTTTTCTATCCCGTGAGAGTTTCTTGAAATCCTCTCTTACTGCTCCCCTACACTCCATTAGGATTTATATGCCACATTTCAGCTTTCTACGGCCAGTAATTTCGGTGTGCGTTGTCTGCCAGTCACTTAGTAATGCAAGCGTTTTATATAAATACATATATGGATTATATGCCCGGTTTCAATGGAACAGGTTATTTGACGACAAAATAAACGTATATCACCTCGGAGTTCAATACACAGCCCATTTGAGTAACAACGTGCAACATGGGCTTAAAACGTAAATCAATATGTTATCTCATATATGATAAGCATATATCGACTTCTAGAAAATATACAATAATTACAATTAATATATTTACACTTATCCATCAATATATATATAGAATAGTAGCTGTGTTCCTCAATTGAATGCCAATCTTGATTCTTTGGGCAAAAAACGAGCTAGTTTTCTTATAACGAGCAATAAGACGAAGAGTATATATTACTTTCGAAAAATCTTAGCATTATTTTGTAAAATAAAAGTTTGTAGGTATTTATTTTCGATAGAAATGAAATTATTTATACCGTATCTACATAATATTGTACTAAAGCTTCTTGATAGGAGATAGGAGTTTAGTTAAACAAATAAATACAAAGGAAAGGAAAGAATTGGCTCAACAAAAAAAATAATTTGCATGTTATTTTAAAAAAAATAATTTGTTAATAGTGATGTAATTAAAGTAAATGTTAGGTTTAGAACACATTAGGCTTTCTTTACTTGAACCTCTGTGGTGAACATTAAATATGTGTAAAAAATATAGGAAGATAATGTGCTCACATATCTTCAGTTATTATATTTTTCAAACAATGAAATATTGCTAACATACATACATATTTGTGTAATTGTCGAAAAACATGTAATTTATAAGTTTATATTACTTATACAAATCACAAAGTAGTATAAAAACTCGCTTAGTATTTTCTAATTTATAATCATTTTCTCATCAGGTTTGTCATCTTGAATGGACAGCATATTAATTTTATTTAAATAGTCATCGGATGGACACGTGTGCTAATTTTCATTCAAATCGGATGGGAAGAACTTAGTAAATAGCGTTACAAGTTTTTTTTACAATTATAGATTCAAACATGTCAAGCTAACAAAGAGCGTTTTGAAATTATTAAAAATATTTTGGATAAATATTAATTCCATTCATAGATATCATCATTGACTTGCTCGATACTACCTTGTGGTTTTCTGTTAACACTAACATTAAGAGATAAAAGTTGTTGCATTGGTAGCCTTGGTGAAAGATTCACCATACTGGCCCATTGCCCCGAACATAGCTCAGGAAATTTTAATTTCTTTAAAAAGTGACCCTCTAAGTACCACGGCGATACGCAGGTAGGTGAATAGTCCCAAATCTTCATTTCGTTCAAGCGCACCCATCTGAAATAGTGGAATTAAATAAAATTCTATTTCTTAAGAATTATTATTATTATGGCATAATAAATTTCATTTGATTGATTATTGAATAAAATTGAGTAAATTTGATATAGTCTTTGTGTAATGCCCTCAAAATTTACGTTATGCGTTTGCTGCCATTAATGTGTATCGATTAATCATTTTAGTTTCCGTATAAAATAGCTGTTCAACGGTAATTGTAATAACCATATATAATTTGCAGCTATAGAGATAATTTCATGAATTTATGCTAACCATTTGCTCACGACTAAATGATTGGATAATGGAATTATTGCTAATGTCATACATATCAGCCACCAAAAGTTGATATGGTATTTTTGACATTTTGTTGTCATCAAATATGGACGGATCTGGCATTTGGTAAATTTTATGGAGTTTTTATTTTTAATAGAAATTACAATATATTTTATTTTGCGTAAGTAGTACTTACGCAGATACGTAAAGCGCGTGACAATCGCAATGCCAAGGGTTATTGGAAAGTTTTACGTTAGCTAACTTCGGCATGTAGTCCAGTGTGCGTGACGGCAACGAGGGGAACATGTTGTTGTCCATATATCTAAGAGAAACAGGCAAACGATTCAGGCAAAAGATTAATGTACAAACTTCTGCTTTTGTATACATAGAAAATGATATAAATAAAATATATATTTGAAAAATAAAATAATTGTATTGTAAATTAACTAATTACACAAATATACGTATACTTGAATTGTGATATTTCTTTGTTCTCGTATAACTGGAAACTATTTTTAACTATTTTAAACAGAATAAATAATTAAATGCGTAAAATAACAACATACTTTAAACGCATTCTGCTATACAATTATAATCAGATGGCATGTTAAGTGACAGAATCCATGCCATATTTTTGGAATATTTTCATATGTGAAGATCGAACCCACTATCTTTATCTACGGCGCCTATAGAGTGATTCTTCACTCTTTTATCAAAACAAAGACATTGTTACTAGATATTTAGATATAAAGTCAAAGTCAAATAATTTTATTTAAAATAAGAAGTTACATGCGTATTTTGAATATCAAACAATTTACCACCGCGTCACTAAGGTTAATGTTTTAGACGTGAGAAGAACGGGCGGGCTCTCTTTTCTTAAGTCAATTTACAAATATTTATTAGTGCCAATGATATCTTTGATATAGTCTGGAGCAAACAAACATTGTAAATATCAAATTCGAACCCACAGACATCGATTGGCTATCTGGCTCTTCTTCATTCTCAATTGCATTACAATGGCAGGTAATTTATACTTACAAAGTAGTTAGATTTTTTAAAGTAGAAAACGTTTTAGAATGTACTTCATATATCTGGTTTTCAGACAGTATGAGCGAAGTGAGATTTTGCAAGCCGTGAAAAGCTGAAATATTCAAGAAACGCAATTTGTTTTTAGATAAATCCAATTTCTCCAAGTTAGTACAGTTGGTGAAAATATCGTCCGGAACGTCAGATATAGAGTTTCCTTTTAAATCCAAATTGCGAAGTTGTCTCAAATTTTGAAATTCCAGACCTGTCAGCTGAAAGTTTTACAATTTATAAACTTAGCTATTAGAAACTCAGAGGGGCTTGTCGGTGAAATCAAAATAGGTATGTATAATAAATGCGATATTACATAAAATATTACTTGCTTAATGATACTTACTGTAATTAAATGATTGTTTGATAAATCCAAAAAAGTCAAACAATGAAGATTGCAAAATAAATTTGAAGGTATATTCTCTAAGCTATTTTTGTCTAATAACAACGTCTCTAAAGACGATAAGCTTTCAAATGCATTCTCAGTAATATTGCTTATTTTGTTATCTGATAATTTTAATATTTGGAGGTTTTTCAATAGAAATGTTCCGTTTTCAATTTGTAAAATTTTATTTTTTGAAAGATCCAGTATCAATAAAGATTTAAGGCCCACAAATGTGTAAGAAGGTATGTATATGATTTGATTATTCGAAATGTCGATGGTCTCTAAATAAGAGTTGTTCACAAAGAGCCGCTCTGGAAGGGTATATAAAAAATTATTGGATAAATCAACGTGGAACAGTTTTTTTGTATATCTAAATGCGTTGCTATCGATTTCTTCTAAATAGTTTCGTTGTAGGCGTCTGAAAGCAATAGAAAATAGATTTTTAATCAAGATAATATACATTTTTTTGGATATTTTAAATGTTAAATAAAAAAAAAACTATGTAAATTAATAAACTGTAGACCACCAAAGTTATATAAAATATTAATCCAGAAATATTAGGTTATATGGATTAGTATTTATATTTAATAATCTGAATGCTTAATTCAGAATATTTTTTCACAGGGTCGTGGGAGGCGGTGTAACCTACCACCAGGTGACCTGAACGCACGTTTACCTTGTCTATCTACATAATATATACTACTATAAAATAGGAAAAAAAGTGTTGGTATATTGAATATATTTACGAACAAACAATTTAGTGGGATATATAAATCGTAATAGAATATGAATCAATTTTTTTAATTTTGCCTGTTTGTCTGTATATATCTGTATGTCTATTTGTCTGTTTTTACACGGTATCATTAGATCTACAAAATTAACGTTGGGAAAGACTGAGGGTGTAACTCATTTTGAAGAGTGGAACACTTGATTTAGAAATTCCAGATCTGCTTGAAATAATGATAGATCAATTAACTATAAAAATAAAGAAAACCTGTCTTTATAAGATTTGTTCTGAGAGATGGATCTATTGGCATATAAAATTAAATATATCAAATATCTGATAAAGAATCATACCATAGCCTACTTAAACTATAAGATAAACGTAAATGTGTCCTTAACAAGCAACAAATTGCTCCACGTGACAGACATTTTCTATTGGTATGACATAACAATTAAAACTCCGATAAACATCCAATAGACCAGTTAAGCTATAAGAAGTAAGTAAATGCTGCGTTGGTAAATTTTGGTCAGTGTGGTGGGCAGTTTTAATTAACAAACAAAAGCCATTGAAGTTTGCGGTCATCGTGGCTCAGTGTGATAGGGTCTGACTGTAAGCGCGATGATTATGGATTTAATTTCCACTTGAGGGAATGGTTATACTTATATTGTTTTAATTTTTCTCTCCGGCAAGACAAAGATTTCGAACAATAAGTCAAGAGTAATTTAATTACGGCATTTTAAAAAAATGTATCTAATTCTAGTGGAAAGCGATAGGACCTATTTGACTATCAAGAAAGTAAAGCGTGAAGCTAGAGACAAAAAAAACGGCTAAAATATCTGATGTCTAAAAGTCTTTTAGACAATAAATTTACCATTTCGCAAAAGTTATTATAATTTTGGGTGGATATTTCAATACATATTTAAGCCTTGAACGGTTTTCAAGAGGCGCGGGTTAAAATCCCGCTGCGTTCAAAATTTATACGTTTTCTAAATATGTATTTTTCAATTTCCTAAATGTGCGCTTAACACTTTAAAAACTGGATATTTCAATGTTATTATGTGGTTAATGGAAGTAGTATGTCATAAATTCCACACAAACAGAGTTGCGGGCATAAAATACTTTTTTTTAAAAAGGAACATTTTAACGTCTATTAAGGTCCTATTACAGTAATGACGAGGACGACGCGGTGGAAAGACTGATACAGAAAGCAACCGAAGGCATTGTGTGAAGTACAGTTTGAAGATGGCCCTAAAAGATAGGGACGAAGCGGTTACAACCTCTACGGTACTGCGGTAATGCCATCCACATCCCGTTCCTATCCTTAAATAAGAAGTATGTTAATTATAATAAGAACATATATGTAATAATTATAGTTGTTAGTATTAGTTATACTGTAACGTATATAATAATTTTGGTTAATTACATCTAATTTTTGATTTAAGAAATTTTAAGCAAGGCAACTAATTTACAGAAACTGTACTCTCTTAGGGTACACATAGGTAGGAGACACTTAGTCATTGATGTATCTTATAAGACTTAGTCTCAAGTACTGAAATTGTTAATAATCCGTGTCCGTAGTGTATTAAAAAAATATCTATGAAACATATTTTTTCTGAATTCTATTGCGGAACTAATCTAATTCACATTCTTTTGTATATTGGCGTAGAACATTGATACTCACAAAATGCGTAAATTAACAAGGGAATCGAAAATCCCCGATGGCAGGAATTCAACGTGATTGTCAAACATATCCAATTCCGTTAGAGACCGCATCCCTTTAAATGTCGTTTTGTGCAATGTACGCAGTTTGTTTGTCCCTAGGTCTCTGTAATTAATTTCTATTGTTAAAAACGAGTAATTGGAATTTCTACGAGAAATTTACACTTTTATTATACACAAATAATATTTCATTATCTTGTAATGTCAATATTAAATATAAGTAACAATTACTATTAAATTTGTGTTTTATAAAAGAATAAAAATTTAATGTTCTATCTAAATTAAAAGTTGATAAAACGATTATTCTAACACAGATTGTGATTCAACGCAAATTTGAAATTAAATATTGATGTTGCTTTGATTTGTTTGCTATAATATGTTAAAATTAAACAGGCTACAAGTAAGATACTATATATCATGTTTATAGATATATTTATGTACCATCATCATCAACAGCAGTTATGTAATATCAATATACTTGTAAACTTAACTTTACTACTAGTTTACTGTAGAATAAAATATTACTTTAATTTATAACTTATTCCTTTTAATATATTTAAAATATAAAACAGCATCTCACTGATACCAACAACCAATATACTTTGGTTACCGGTTGAATGCCCACTGTTGGAATGATACTATTTAAATTGTTATTTATTTCCTGCTTTGGTAAGACAAAGCCCAGTGGCAAAGTGGATACCAGAGTATTTTGACACAAACTTCAACAACGAACACAATTTTCAACATGTTTTCTATTTACATTGTGTATAAATCAGCTGGCACAATGAGATCCGGGGAAAGACTCGTGAGACCAGCCCTCCAACATTTAAGGGAGCGATGTGACACGTCACATCTACACATGCCTTTAGTACATTGACGCCATCGCGATTGTCCGAAGCTTATAGTCCACACTGAAACACAAAGTATGTTATAATAAATATATATATATATATATATATATATATATGATATCTCATATGTTGTCAATATATACGTAATATCTTACGTATTGACAAAAATGCTAAATTTTAGAAGCTTTGCATTATTAATATAATTTTTGTTCACAGGTAGAACTTGAATGTACGCTAAAACGGCGCTGATATATATATATATATATATATATATATATATATATAAAAAAAAAAAAAAAAAAAAAAAAAAAAAAAAAAAAAAAAAAAAAAAAAAAAAAAAAAAAAAAAAAAAAAAAAAAAAAAAAAAAAAAAAAAAAAAAAAAATTTTCAATTTCCTAAGTGTGCGAATAACACTTTAAAAAATGTTAAAAAAGCGTTTTAAATATTAATGACTCACAACGTAACTTCTTGCTGATTCGATCAACGATTTCTGAACACTTAAGCTTTCATCTTTATTCTACTATTATTTTACTTTACTGTCCGCTTGCTATCTACTTTATAAAGGCGTTTATATTGAATACTTTTGAAAATATGTTATAAAATTTAGTAATATTCCAATTGTTTAAAATATATAACTTTGTTCAAATGTTTTTTGTTCAGCTTCACGCTTGATCATATAATAGCAGAGAATAAGCAGAGAGCTACCAACCTAGCTACCGTTCCGTCCTTATTTGTGACATTGTATGCTGAGCGGTGAATATATACTCCGCGATTTATCTTACTAAGCCGCGCTTTGTCACCTTGTAGCAGGAAAATGATAATGGGAGGATGGGGATCGAACTCACAACCATCGCATTTACAGTCAGGCACTATCCTACTGCGCTTTCTCGTCTGGTTACATTACGTAAAATATTTTTCTATTATAATAATACTTATTCAAGTGTTTTACAAACAAAATGTCATATACACCTCATATCCTCTAAAAGTTAATCGGTAAAATACATAAAACAAGCTTCATATATATTAATTAAATTTAAAGAAATTATGATAATGGAAAAGGTTTGTGTCTAAGAACAAAATATTTAATAATTAATTACTAAAACTAACGTGCCACTTGAATGAGGACGTGCCACTAGGAACGACGGTATGTGAAATTAAAAGTCATTTCTGTTCAGGGATATTACTAACTAAATAGGTTATATATTTTTAAAAGAACGCATGTACGCATATTGTAATAAAAAATACACGAACGTATGAAATAATACACAATTTTTTAATTATTATTAAAATTCTGAAGGAGCTTCATATCTATAAGTATATTCAAATTTTGTGACTGCATATTAATTTGTTTTTAATTGATAGATATAATATATTTCTTCTACGTGTACCTATCGTGTAAGATAATGTTACAGTATACATTATCCTATACAATTGCAAACCTCTTTTAAATAATTTAATAATAAAAAAATCAAATCCAAATCAAAAACAATTATTTTATAAATCTATTTTAACTAAACCTTAGAGTAGAATTAGAGAGAGAATAGTTTAGAATAGCTTGGTACACTCATGACATATATATTAAATGGAATAATTGCTTCTTGTGTTAGGGATTTCCTTGTATGTACTGTATACTTACTTACATCAAGGTATATAGCTACTTGCCTGGTTGTTCAATAGCTTGTAAACGTCGGTCTAGCTTGCGCCAATGAAGGTCGTTAGTGCAGCCTGTGTTAGCCGGTTGACCGGGTCTTTGTCCAGTAGAAAATATCTCTAGCACGTCACAGGGTGACAGATTACATTCAGCTTTCACTGTACGGAACCCTGAGAAATTCATTAATTATTGATGTCGGCCTAGGACCTAGTGTAAGTGACAAGATTAAAATAGTCTGGTGTTAATTGAAAACTTCAAAATTAAACGAAAATTGTAGGTAGAAGCTTTGTGACGAACCTTTCAGTTAATATTTTGTTTTTCGATAATAATTAAGCAAATATACACGTGAAATAAGTACATGATTTGACGATTGTTTTAAATAGTATTATACAATTTTTCATACAGCAAAATCAAAAGAAAAATATTTCTCACAACAGGCATTAATAAATAAGAACGTGATATAATAAGGTTCTTCCGTTTCTAGTCCCAAGAGTCTTGAAGATTAATTAAATATATTTGAAGATATAAATTTTGTACTGTTGTATATTTAAATTATTTTTTATTAAAAATTTTCAAATAATATATAAATAGACAAACAAAAGATTTTAAGATAATATAAAAAATTGTTTGATCAATTATTTTCGTTACATTAATTCAGTGGAGTATCTGACTCAGATCAACTTAGCTATACGTAGACATATAAAGGACGCTGTAATATATAAATTTTATTAAAACGTACGATATTCCTTATATCTTAGAAACCAATAGAATTCTATACATATTTGCTCATATATAGTAAAGTGTATTTAAAATACCTATAACAAAATGTATCGTGGGATTTATTTTTACCTGTTATCCCAGCAATTTGTAAAGTTAGTATATATACTAAATTCATGTCGTTGATTCGGACCACTGATCACCTCTGTACAATAATAGTAAATCGCGAGGTCTATACAGTTTGTCCTTTTGTTTAACGATAGTGTGTATTATGCAATATAACAATACGAATGTAAATTATTGATATAATAGATTTAGCTGATAATATTCAATATTGAAGAGTAAATGTTTTATATTTAATGTGATGGAAAAAAATACGAATAACTGTTATAATAGTTTAATAGTTTTTTGATTTCAGTAAAAGCCAGATATATTAGTAACATGTGGTTCTGAAAGTATAAATTACTTCCACATGCTAGTTATTATAATTAAGTATTCAAAAAAGAGAACTTTATTTTTACTCAATTTTATCATTATTATTTTACATATTATTTCATATAATATTCAATAAAATCTAAATTTATGCACAGAGCAGTTAACATTATTAGAATTGTTGTTGGAAGACGGTTAACTTAGGCACAGTTTAAGGAAATTACTCAACATCTACGAACATTGCTTTTATAATACCAAAGGTCACAGATGGTGTGCTTGACTTCGAATCTAAAATATGAAAACCGGTGGACTATTTCGTTAAGAAATCTAGGGTGCTGTTATCCATATGAACAAATAGCAAATAGCGTAGGCTCAATATCGATACGAAGTAAGTACGGTAAATGTAGCATAAAAAAATATCTAATATTGTATTTTATATTTCCAAACATTTGCCTTACCAAATGTTAATGTTTACAGTTTTGAAACTATGTTTTAGTGTACAATTGATTTTTAAACCGAGTATTGTCTGTGTTAAAATAACAAAAACATATATTATTAAAGATTTTCTTCATGTTAAAAACCGACTAAAATAGATATAATAAATTTCAGCAATAACATAGACAAAATTTATCATACACTCTTTGTTTTAGTATAAACTAAATAAAAATGATTAATGGAATTTATAAATTCATTTAATAAGATGATGTAAGTATGCATATAATGTTATTTAAATTTTAACAATAAAAATACTTGTTACATGTCGTTACTCGCGATCCGCAATTTTAATACCGAGTAATAATTAACCAGTTAACTGAATTGATTGCGTCCGCCCAAGCATGGGCTTAAGCAATTTTCTTGTGTCCATACAGAGACAGGAAATAAAAGGATAAAAATTACTTGCTTATATCCTTAGAATTTGCAAAGAAAATGATGAACTATCAAAAACCTGTTTTCATATCTACCAATAAAGTCGTAATTACGAACGGAAACTAGTTTTATTTTCTTAATTAATTTACTGACGGAAAAGTTTACACTAGGGTATATTAATGGTATATATTAGATTTTCCAACCTTAAGTCACAGTACACCAGGCCATTTTCAACATTTTTAAAGTGTTAAAAATGTTATCACACACTTAGGAAATTGAAGAACATTTTTAAGAAACGTACAAATATTTAACGCAGCAGTATTCGAATCCGCGTCTCTTGGAACCCGTCCAAGGGCTCTGACCGCTAAGTCATGCATTCTACATCCGGCTACGTTAAATTCTTATACGCTTATTACAACTTATTTTTGTTGTTAGCATCTTTAGATCACTCTACAGAGATGCTAACAACAAAAATAAATGGACCTTTTTCAAGAGCGGGTTCGAATCCCACTGCGTACAATTTACGTAATTTTTTTACGTTTTCTATAAATGTTTTACACCAGGCTAAATAAAATAAATAAAAGGCATAACTACAACTACTAAACTAGACAGCAACATTATCACAAAATAGTTTAAATTACTAAATAGTCACATGTTTATAACTTTTTACTCACTGCATCCTCGTCGTCCCTGCAATGACGTTTTGGTGATATGAAAGTATTGTATTGTCGTCCGATCCAAAGGGGTGTAAAAATTTTTAAGCAAACCAGACGGCAAGAAGCCAATCAAAAAGTCGTTGTAAAATTTTCTTATATTTATAGATATAAGTGAAGCTAAAAAATGTGAGTTGATAAATAAATAAGAAGAACAGAATTTAAAATAGAAAGGGAACGACAAGAAATATGAAAGTAGCAAAGTTTTGTCAATTAGTAATTGTTTTTGTGATGAAAAATACTTTCTTTTAACATAGGTTTTTTTCTTTTAAGTTATAAGTAGCCTTATGAGTTTGGAATAAATTTATGTCCGAATTTAAATTTTATTCATAATTTATATTAATACTACTCGCATTTTTTATATTAACGTTAAGTTACACACTAACACAGGATTCAGGATATCTTATATGATGAATAAAAACACTATACGAAATCGATATTTCCTATCACATTTTTTTATTATTTACAATATATTTTTATAGAAATTAGTTTATAAAAGATGAACTTAAACTAAATTATAATCACTATACTACATAATATATAACAATTGTTGCGACAAAGATTATTTCAGTTTATCGCTGAAGGTCGATCTATTTAGGGAAATTTCTGTATATAACATAATCCCAAGGTGATGAGGGCAGCATAGTGAAAACATACATGAGATTTTAAGTTTCAAATTTATGAATATATCACAAGGCTTTTCTGCTTAAAATATTGTACCTTAGATAACAACGAACGGTTTACATGAAATTCCGCCAAATACATTTTTTTTTTTTCGTGATGAAACCTTTACGGATACCAGCCCGATTGGGGAGTCGAACGTGGTTATGTGGGACTCCGGACTCTCATATAGGCCGTCCACTAAAACCTCACGGTGCTCCTTCTCGACCGCCACTAGCCGAGGCCACGGGAACCCCAGTCTTCCGCGAACCCTGGCGTCGGGAGCCAGCATTGCACGTCGCGGAATCAAGGGTGGTGGGCACCCTCGACTGCCAGCTAAGAGTAGCACGCGGAAGCGACCAGCGCCGCTAAATACATACATTTACAGTGTCAACCAAAATAAAATAAATCTGTCACAAAGAAAATCAACCCTTAAATTTGTCTTTTAGATGTAGTCTCAATTATGAATAATTCATGAATAATTTTTGTCACTTGCAGGTGACTATCTCCGTAATAAAATTACCAGTGTAAGTTAACTGACACATGCCTTAATTGGAAACAACGCAGCATTATTCATTATTATGACCGCCTCGGCTTACGCAATATAAAATGAAATATTATATGAATTATGATTTTTTTTTTATTTTAACTAGCTCTTATCCGTTTTGATCTTACCCAGGTTACGAGTTTAACACACCATTTTTAACCTTAAAAATTTAAAAAGTTGGAACAAATTAAATTTTTTATCACGCTTCAGAATATGCCATTTTTGTTTTAAGAAAAATTTTGCACTTGCGAGTAATTATAGAATTCTTACCGTGTGCAGTTCGAGGTTTATATAATATATTACATAAATTTGTTATTATATATTATTTGATTTTCATAATTATATTATGCGAGCGACCCGCTCGCGGCTTCGCCTGCGTAAACTATATAACTAAACTATTTAGTTTTTTTAGCCCGCACGCGTTCTCACACAAACTTTACTTAAATTACAATTTAAATAGTTTTAACTTGTTTGTTTATGAAGCAATTGAAATGAAATAAGCTCTAAATGTAAAGGGAAGCTTACCATAATACAATAGTCAAAATTGCATTTAAATCGATTAAGCCGTTTCTTAGGTTAGCGCCAAGAAACAAACAAACAGAAAAGAAAATTAAAAATAATTATTTTGGGTTCTATTATATTGATAAATGCCCCGAATAATATTTTTTTGATTGATCTTCCATGTACAGACGGATATCAGTTACATTTTTATTATAATATATAGATTACCAGAAGCGATTAAAGTATCTAACTACCATATTAATTTATTGACTACAATGGTTCACTATTTTGGCTTTAATGGCTTGAACATAAGATACTTACTTGATATTTTGGTCAATTCACACAATGTCTTTATAACTTGTAGCCTATGTGTTATTCTGATGTATAAGCTATATTACCGTAAAGTTTCATTAAAATTCATTTAGTAGTTTTTACGTGAAAGAGTAACAAACATCCTCACAAACTTTCGCGTTTATAATATTAGTAGGATATATATATACTCACACATATGTGTGTATATATATGGATTGATGTCATCGTGGCGCAATGAAACGCAGACTGACTGTACACTAGTGTAGGTTCGACGGAGTGTTCTTGACTCTAGGTTATTTCTGACTACCCTGCTAAGTGGGAAAAAGCGTGAAGCTGAAATTAAAAATGTATTGTTGCCCGATTCAAACTTACAAAGGGCTTACATTGAATAAAACATACGCTTATAATTTTTAACCATAAGCCATGTTGTAGAACCTAAAAAGTAAAACACTGAAATAAAGTAATGTAGAATATCGCACGTACAATTTTAATCGTTTATTTAATTCAATTAATAAAAATATTATTTTCTTTATTTATTTTAACTTTTCATTATACCGAGCATGATTTGCCTATTAATCACAAAGTCAGCGCCTTTGATAAACTCTATTGACTCTATAAATGGTTGGCAAAATAAATATTAACACTCGACTCGGTATAAGCGAGTTTACCATTTCATTAAAACGAATTCGAGGTAACAAATTATCTTTTTAAGAAATAGCAATTCAAGCTATTTATCATTATGTCTCATCATTTCTGCATTGCGCTTTCTACCTTTCTATTGTTGTTAATTATAATGTAAATGCTAAAGGAAATTAGCTTTTTATTAATATTATATTCAAGAAAATATATTTTATTCACGTTTCAGCTAATATACATAAAAAAATAGTTATATAATAATCTAAATTAATAAGCTAGTTATTTAAAAAAACTAGGAACATACAAGCTGAGTGACATTGTTTTTATTATTATTCTTATTATTATTTTATTTGCACACCACATTAAATTGACAATAACAATAGGTAAGTAACACATAAAAAAAAGGAATGTACTACTGTCATGACAGTATGAGTCTAGGTGAGGTGTTTAAATATATTTTTTTATATATGTATTATTCGCACACTTAGGAAATTGAAATCCTAAATATGTCTGATAGTGTTCGAAGTTTAATTCAGTTGACTAGTAAAGAGCTTGGCTTAGTTTATATTGTAATATTTTCACTATTACATTAAAAAAAGAAATAGAAACATTTAATATTTTAGATATTCAATTTTATTTTAGTCCTCATATATTATTTTTATTAATTTATATTCATTAATACTACATTTCTCCACCTAGCCGATAAATTTAAAACGCAATACACTCATAAATCCAGAGACAGAGAGATCCAGAGAGAAAAACAGATTTTTATTCCATTTAAAATGCACTTGTAATATTACAACTAATTCACAGTCAAATACTATGATATTTAAAGTGCTGTCAAACTTAATTTTATTATGTGTCAGCATATTAATAATTTTTATAATTATTCTATTAAGGTAGGCTATTTTCACGATTACTTAATAGAAATTATACCGTTATCTAGTAAAAAGATATATATTTTCTTATATAATGTAAACATTATCGGAATAAAGGTTGGCAACATTGTGAAATAAAATGATGGTAATAGTATATATTTAATGGAAGTATGGGCGATAAAGGTTTAATTAAAAAAATATTGCCTTTAATTTACGTGTAACAAAATATATTTATATTACTTGTAATTAAAAAATAATACTACATTGGTAAATTTCTTTAGAAGGATATTTTGTACACCAGCATTCAACTTGAAATAATAGTGACCTTGTCGTTAGTGAACAATTAGCATGACTACGTTAAATACTGTAACATTCATATTTGATATCGTGTTAGAGTTAACTTATCATGTAAATACCATACATATGCATCTGTGTACGATTGTAAGGTGTTTAACGAACAATACTGCCCACAGTGGTTAGGAGTTCAAATTTTAATTACATATATATATACATATTCAAATAGAAGCAGCTGAACGTTTTAACCGATCTGTCAGGGTCTTGAATAATAACTGTCCACTGTTCTTCTGCTTTCGTACGGATTATAGCGTGTTGAGTGGCGGAAGTCAATACCGCACTTTGTAGCTGAAAAATTGGACATATCAAATTTTATGTTTAAAACATGTTTTCTTATGACATACATGTTCTTTTTATTTCCAAGGTTTTTTCATATCACACATGGCAAGCAGAGATAATCTAATGTTACTCCAGTCCCAGATACTCGCACGTTTTAGTTAAACTACACATTAATGAAATTACATTAATCAGACAATGAAACAAAAATATTTCTTTAAATATAACATTTTGACATCATCATGGCATAACGACTAGCTCGATATTTGTGGGTTTAATTCAAATCGGGAGGTCATATTTAAAAATATTTTGTTTTAATGCTGACACAAAGGGTTACAAAAAAGAACGGAAAGCGAAGAACGAAATGCTTAGACACTATTACTACCAACGAAATAATATTATTTCTCTCGACTTACTTGTTAAACGCAAAATAAAACGTAACAAAACATACGCTGACTAGATGTATATAGAAATCTCTCTACAATCTACTAAAAGAGGTGAGAGAGGAGGTGTCGTACGGTGTTCCACAGGGTTCACTCCTGTGGAACATCGCATACGACTGGGTGCTGCGTGCAGCAGCCTAGAAAGGGTGGGAGTCCTCTGCTATGTCTATGATACATTGGTATTGGGCGCAGCATAGGACTTATCGCGAGGCCGCTGTGTTAACAAGTGGTCGGGAGAATTCGATGACTGGACATAACTCGTCCGGTCAGTCAGCTTTGAGAAGCTGATCGCTTAGTAACCTGGCCTGACTCTAGGCCATGCTTTGCTGGCTTCCGCCGCTGGGATTCACGGAAGATTGGGGTTCCCGTGACCTCGGCTAGTGGCGGTCGAGGAGGAGCACAGTGAGGTTTTAGTGGGTATACGGACGGCCTACATCTGCCAGCCCGGAGTCCCACATAAACACGTCCGAGTTCCCAAACGGGCCGTAACCGACTTCCTCACGTTAAAAAAAACAGACAAAATAAAGGCACTGCTTCCAGCTCGTCCTTACATAACGCGATTAACCCGGCATCCACGTGGTGAATCCATGGAATGCTTAGAAATTTCTTTTTATTGTAGTAATATCGATTAATTATGGTTTATGAAATAAACGTTTCCGATAAGAAACTTTAATATAAATATAGAGCAGGAAAATATAAAGATTATATTTGCTTGTGGTCCATTAATTTTATCTTGTTTCGCATGCAGTAAAAGCTTTCTATTAAGGAAAGTGCCCTGACTCGACGAAGATTTCATCAAATCTCGTAAATTATAACTTTTTTACCACTTATTATATAATATTACAATGCTGACACCAGGGCTCAACTTATAAAATATAGCTTTCAACAATAGTTTTACTCTTAACTGTATACTTTAGAATTTATAACGACATTACAGTCTCTAGTAAATGTAACTGAACGCCATTGAAACTTAAACCCAGATTTATTAACCTAACAGAGTGAAATCCCAAGGATCATATTATATGGTCGCGTTAGTATGTTTGTTTAATGGTAGCTCAAGCTTATATTTTCATTTAGATTAGTATTGAATAAGCTCTACTCGATATAGGAGCCTTCCTACAATAGACAGGCAAAGTTTATTGACACATATTCTGCACATATAAAGGAAAATTCATTTAAAACCTTTCATATAGATCTCGAACTCATAACTAATGTTCTAGCAACGTCATGTCAATTATATTAAAAAATAATTTTAAATTTTCACTAAAGGCTGAAAGTCTACGGTTACAGTATCTCTTTCACTTCACAGTCGAAATCAACCTCTTCAAATATGTACATCGTCCCCTTTGTATTTGACCTCCGTCCACCTCAATGCTGTGGTTTCGATGGTCAACCTAGGAAGAGTGACCTATTTTTCAAAATTATTAATTTTTATTTATTCATTCTTACAATGATGATTTGACTGTAAGATTTCACGTAAGGACTTATACGTATTTTCCATTAGACATACTATATATTTTTGTAATAATTTCAGTAATTATTATCGTATACAAGAATATTCTACAATCACTGCTCCTAATTTTATTGAGAAAATAACCACGATAATTTTAGCTTGTAGATTTTATTTAACAACAAGCTTTAATATGTGCACATAGGTGCGTTTAAAGTTTATTAAAATAAACAAATCAATAATACCTTTGAAACAGTAGTTTCTCTTAAATTTTGAACTAGCTGCAAAGTATAAAAATTATAGAGACTTTTTTTACTTTTAAATTATTTACTTGTCATCAAATTATTAACTTATTAAATTAACTAAATGCATATTAATAATGGCATCATAATCTTTGCGAATAACATTCTAGTGCAGGGTGGGTGTCCGCGGAGCGCGCATTCGCCTATGAACGAGCGTAGCTACCTTACGTCTCTAGCATCCACGCTCCTGAAACTTTCACACGCGGATTAGTAGTACTTATTGTATTGTATTGTGTGATGATGTAGCTACAAATATTCTATTGTTAGAAAATAAGTAACCTTTATCATTTAAATATCAGTGATAGAAAAACATTTGTACTTTATAATAAACAAAAGTGTTAAAAAAGTTTTGGTGTTTTAGTTACATTATTAGTATCAGTGCTATATATATATACCTATAATGTATCATGAAGAGATACTAAATGTATACCTAATAAATGACTGAATGAATGAATTTTGTATAACTGACTAGGTTGAATATAAGTAAATGCAAAATGACAACTTCGGTAGCAGGAACAGGCGTGTTAATCGTTTTACAAACAAACGGTAAGGCGACTGTCATAAAGTGTTTCGTGTGTGCCCAGTCGTTAACGGAGTGAGAAAAGGTCTCGACGGATAAAGAACAAAGAATTCTTATCAAAAATCACTACTGATTTCCAGTACACAGGCAACAAGATGGACACCAGGTAAGTTTTTTATTATTAGAAATATATATACGTGCCTCTATAAAAATTTACATACATATATTTGTTAACCATGCACGTATTATTTTAAATAAGAAGCTCATAAGCTCTATAAGATTTATTCAATAGCCATGACGTGTTAAGTATTTCGCAGTGCAATGTGTATCTTGGAAATACAGTCATTATAAGCTTAGAGCGTTATAACTTCTTGAAACTGAAATAGGCGTTTATAGTTTTCTTAGTAAATGCGATAGGATTGTTTGTTTGAGTTTATTAAGAGTTAAAAAATATATTATACGTGATTTGTCGATTATCAATAATTTATTAAAAATTAGTTGTCATACACAACATCGCACCGCGTCGTGTGCTTTATAACTGAAAAAAATTACGTTATATCGACTGTAAAAGCAATTCTGAAGTTTCGGTAATTATTGTATTAGTACTAACCTGTATTCTTCAACGAACCTACCAAAATTCAGCTCAGAGCGGCTAGTAGTTTCGTCTGTGCTCTCAATAAATCACTGAATATCGAAAGATTTATATATATATAATTGTAATAAATAAATTGATTTGGAAAATTATATTGCACAACGTTATGTTTACTGAATTTTTATAGGACAGTACGTATATAAGTATTTGTTATTTAAATTTAAAGTAAGTAATGATTTCGTTGAGTCCATGAACACTATTTACAGGATAAATAAAATATCAATTCACATATCATGAGTGTATGGAGATAAGTCAATAAAGAGTATCTGAGGCTACTATTAAAATACGAGCGAAGCATTACCATTATTTGTTTTATTTAAGATATACTCGTAGCTTGCATGCAGTACAGTACTTAGGCTTATTTGAATTCACTAATACACTATAGACATGCAAAGGTACACTTTTAACTTTACCAGATATAAGATATTCGCTGTATACATTGTGTATTTCTGTATTTCTACAGTACAAAATATATTGCATAGTAAATTTAAAGAAGAAATAACTAATATTATCGAAAACTACAAAAAATAGTTTTCTAATACATTTATATGAATTTTCATTAGCTAGTCCTAAAAATCTTTGCATAAGCCTTAAAATTCTGCCACATTAGATTAAGAATGACGTCAACGAATAACGTTCTCGTAAAAACGAAACGTCTATGCCAAAATTCAGTTTAGTTTGTTAGTATGACTATTTTAAAATTCCAAAAATAATCGGTAATAATGTAATTGCAAATATCAATTACAAATTACCTTAATTTTAATTCTAGGTTCTTTCATCAAATTTCAAAAACAATAAATTAAAGTATAGTATCGGCGATCGTCGACGGCGTTGAGTTCTGCCACTCAACACACAATGTAGAATTCGGGCGGAAAATGGTAAACAGAGTGACTTGACACTAGGTTCTACCTACCTTGTGGACACCACCCTGTTATGCGGAAAAACACGTAAAGCTTAAAAAAAAAAAGATAATTTATTTTTTCTTGTAGTAGTAGCGTCTTGGGTTTAACATAGATTCTCATTATAGATAAATGTATAAACAAGAAAGTGATGTTAATCTATTATTCAGATACACGTAATGACACTATATCCCGCTCTTGATAGGCGGAGATAGAGTGCCAAGCGCTACGATAAACGTAGCACCTACCGTACTCCTTCCGTTTGTTCTAACTTGTACTTAATAGACTCAATAATTGTATAATATGAAATTATTTGAATTTGTATTGATTGCTATATTTTAACTAAGTCACATTTTTGTTTTTATATTTTTAAATAATTACATATCTATCTTACTTATTTAAAAAAACTTTTGACTAAAAACGACATTTTTATTAATTTTATGATTTAAACAGTCGATTAACATACGCCAAGACACATAAAAATATATTTCATGAAACAATTTTTTTTTGCTTTGTCTATTCTTTTGTTTATCATAAAATATAAATATATGTGTGTATGGTATTTGGGTTACATGGAACTGCGTTGAACTTATAGTAAAATAATTTTCATTTATTCGCTCTGGTAAAAGTTCAAGCAACTCACATGCAAGAATATGGAGAACGGAGTGTCTTGACAACTAGGTTCTCTCTGCGTACACAGCAATGAGGGGCCTGCTATAATCGTGAAGCTCTAAAAAAAGAAACAAAGTCGTAGTCATATAACACCAGTACACATTTTAACGTTTCACTATCACATTTTTATTCTGCGTTTCTTTCAAAAGAAGCACATTACGATGTTTTCTACCGTCAATTCTACAGACAGAGCACCGTTAATTTTCTTACTAGCTATCCGCCTAATAGCATCTAGAATCTCTTTTTTACTTTTTTTCCAAATATACCTTAGATGTAAACTTTAATTATATAAATATATATTATTATTATCATGTGTCCGACCGAAACAAGATTTTCTGCTGAAACGGAAACCGAACTTTTGACTCAAGTCTCAGTTTCAAATCGTATTAAGATTTTATCAAAATATTAAGTAAATACAGTAAAAAACTGAATAATTTGAATGGAATTACTGTTTATAATTATTTTTTTTGTATTATTACACTTGATATTATAATTTGTCAATATACTCGTACTTAGTCTGGCAATAAATTTTGTTACAAAAAAAAATATATGGTACGTAACAGCAATTAGAGTGTGTTGGTTTAAAATAAGAAAACCATTAAAAATATATAAAACTTATTCGAAGTGGTTTCCATTGGCTGCAATACAGTACTTTAAACATTGAGGCCTGTTATCAATAGCAGCACGCACGTAAAGTTCTTCACTGCGAAATTTAAGTACATTTAGTACTTCATTTAGTACATGCGCAGTTTATGTTTTTTAATAATATATTTATTTTCGGTTTATTACTATTTACTACAACGATTAGGAAAAAACATGAAGCTAAAATAAATAAATAATAGAAATAAAAAAAAACCATTAAAGAATAAAAAAATGGCTCTCAATGGTGGGACAAGAATTCCAACTATCAGTGGCACAGGTGACGGCCAGAGTGACGAATGTCTTCAAGATGTGCGCTGTTTCAAGTAATGCTCACTGACTAACTACTGAAGAGGAGATGGTCAAGAACTGGAACCGAATCTCGTAGACTAGACTCGTATAATAATTATCATTATCAACACTAACGAATAACCGTTTGTTCATAGAAAAAAACACTAATGATATATGAATCAATTTAATGAAAGAGGAGTTTTATAAAAGCCACAGTTGTTCCCAAAGAGCTTTGTTAATATGTACCATCTTCGTTTGTGCGAAAATAGAGCTTGTCGTAACTTGACATAGCTCTGCGTATGTGGAATAAAAAAAAAATTTTCGTTGGTACATAGCTTATTTTTCCTAGTCCTTTTTAAGAAAGTGAAAAATTATTAAGATCTTGAGACAAAAAAAAATTAAAAGCCTATTGTGCATTGAGACAGAATGGATAAGTACTTATGACGATGTCGTCGATAATTTTATAACAAAAATTCACACAGGAAGATAATGTAACGAACTTTTTATCATCGACTTATCACGGGATTTCACCTAAAATTTTTTTTGAAATTAGGATTGAATTGGTTTGTTACAAAAAACTAGGAACTGAAAATGGTAGGTAGAGGCAAGGGCGGTAAAAACTGAACAGCCTATTACTTACAAATATCTAAATCCTCCACTGATTACACTATTATATAATAATAAAAGTAATTGAAACTCTATATCTCAATAAACACCACAAGAAAAGAAAATATAATAAAAAAGCCAAAATATAAGAAATAACAAGAACTATCGCTTATTAACGCTACACTATTAACTTATAGATAAAAAAGTATTCTAAGAACATATACCAATTAAACCCGAACCCATCTTTGAGAACCGCATCAAAATCTATATAGTAGTTTTGGAGATATTTTAACGACTTCAACTCAAAAATCAACTATAGATTTTATTCTTTTTTTTCAGCGTCGCGGTTTTCCCGCATAGGAAGTGAGAGAGAACCTAGTGTCAAGAAATTGCGTGTTGAGCGGTGTTGGCGGAAGGCAATGCCGCGCTTTGTCTAATGTACCAGAGCAAAAAAATGAAAATAATATAATCACTCTTCCGACTCAGATTCGAACCCACAACTATATATAATGCCTTAACATTATACTTTAACAAAACATTTAACTATTTTTGAAACTACGATACATACAAAGAAAGAATAATTAATTCTTCTAAAATATTTCTCTAGATTATTTTTTACAGATTTTGTAAGATATTTCGGGTTTCTCAAAGTGTCTACCAAAATATTATTGCACAAAAAAGTAGTAGGTATGTAAAAAATTATAAGATAATTAAAAATAAATCATCTTCTTCTTCGTCGCTACACTGTTGACAGAGTAGTCGTGGTCGTCAGTCATGGGTTGGTGTTGCGCCTCACGATCCAACGCCATTCCTCACGGATGGCTGCCTTCCTAGCACATTTGTAAAGAATGCAATTGATAGCAGATCTGATCGGTCCATCACATTGCCACTTGGCATATGCCCTTCTACTTTGCCCTGAATTAGTAATTATAAAACTATATCATAATTAATTAATATACATTTAAGATACGGTAAATTTGGCTAAGTGACACAAAATGCTGCTTCATCAGATTTTTATATGTGCCTTATCCTCGTCCTACACTTATACAACTAGAATTTGATTGGACTGGAATGGTATTACTACTAACCATAATATAAAAAAAATGTTCGGTTACATTGTACGTTTTGTATAAGATTTTACAACAAGGGATAATATTTTCTTGAAAAAAAAGTATACTGGATTTTGGTTTATTCTCGAAAAATAAAGTAATTATAAACTAAAGAGGTAAAAGTATTTTATTCTATTCTATTCAATTCTTCGGTAACGTTCAAGTAAATTTATGATCTGTCACCTTAATCTTAAATCGGATATTTAACATATTATCAACACAGGTTTTTATATTATTACAGTGAAGTGATAGAAAATCATTTATCACTCATTTTATGTAAAATATTAGGTAAATTAACCATTTTTAAATTTACGTCCAATTCATTTCTTAACTTGATCAGGATTCCATTTTCTATATTTGAAATTGAAGCATCTGGTGTGTGTTAGATTATATCGTCACTTGATAATCCGACGAAATGGAGAGCGGAGCGTATCATTATATTAGAGGTAACATTTCGATAATGCATTATAATTTAATCGAACTCCGGAACGAGGTATATAGTACTTCAGTTATTTTGTTTCTATTCATAAAAAGGAGCAACGTTCAAAACGGTGGTACTGAATATATATACTGAAAGTCAATCAATCTGAAAGTACGCTATGGGTGTATTATTACTGAATCTCAGTACAAGCTTCAATCGGAATCGAATGCATTAGACGCCATTTTTTCCATCGGAGCTTTGGCAAAGACAAAATGAGAAAACGAAGATTTATCCACGTTGCACCATCAGGGGATCCTTAACGCCTGTGATTGTGCATCTCGTTAATATTTTAATAATATGATAATTAATATATTGTACTCTAATGCGCCCCCAAGGTATTTATTGAGGAGGATAGGCGATGTGACTGGGACTGACGGTTGGTTACGCTATGCATACTGATAATGTCAAAATTAAATTTAAAAAATTTAATATGAGTTTTGTATACAAATAACGAGGTAGGCAGTGAGAGTGTCAAGACTTTCCGTTCTTCGCTTGCCGCCCGAATTTAAGGCGTTGCATGTTGAGTTGGTAATTCAAAGCCACAATTTTACTTATTATAGTGGGTAAATGAAAATAATTTAAATACATTCCTCATGTTGGATCAAACTAACAACATCGTGCTTATCATCAGACGTTGACAGTGGTCTGAAATTCATAAATTGACAATATAAACAACTATTTCCTTTCCCTTGTCTATAACGAAATATATTGGTTATAGATAATGATTTCCTTGGCCACACTGGTTAATAGTTGTTTCTATAAATAACTGTAAAATAGCAGAAAGTATATACATTAATTACGTATTAGAACAAGTACCACTGTAAAAAGTACTTATGTGATTGAATATAATATCTAAAGGAAGGTGTGCGCTAGGGGTCTGACCACATTGCAATTTCCATCTTTTACCGTAAATTTTACAGTCGTTTCATATTCTTAATATTGTTTTTTTTATTAACTTCTTAGAATTTCATTTGGAGATGCAATTTTCAACGTCCTCGTTTCCTCGTTTACGTATTTATACAATACAGTTCATATACATAATAAGTTCTTTGATTTTCACGATTATTACACATTTTGAAATGAAACTATTTTTAACCGGATTAATCACGTATAATATTGGTATTCGAAAATACATTTTACAACATGTCGTTTCGAACACTTTACAGTAGTCCATGGTCACAGGTAGACGGAGGTGGCATTTGTCCGTCATTTGATACAATTATTATATCAAACTACCGCCAACGATTTCTTAGTTGTCTCGCGTACTGCCCTGGATGCTTGCAAAATGAGCTAACTGTATCTTGCTCTCTGGTGTGAAATACAATAGTATTTCGAAAATCGTAAAAAATGTATCATATATAAAATGGAGTATAAAAGTTGCTTGATGACTTTAATATTATAGACGCAATATTATATTTTATGTATAAAGAGCAAATACAAACGTTCCGTAGAAAGTGAACTTACAGTACAAAGATAATATTGAAGTTAATAATGGGTGTATTTTATTTGTAAAGCATCTTTGCTGCTAGCGACTGATACTGCTAATAAAAGAGATTTTAGTGTGTTGACGCACGTTCAGTTTTAACATTATTCGTTACGTTTGTATTCGAGGAAACAGCACATGTAAATTGTATTTTAGTAATGTGGTATTAAATTAAATGTAGAATTAAATAAACAAACTTGTATTTGTAAATTAAATAGAATTTGATCACGGTGGTTATAGTTTCGAAAACCATTGTAAAAAATATTTATATTAAGTTACAGTGGCTCAACTCAAAGCCCTATGTCGAAATAGATATAACCATTACGACACTAAAGCAGCACTAGGTTTTCTAAGCAATAAACTGCCGCCGAATACAAGTAATATATTAAGGTTATAATAGAAAATCCTTCATTTACAAATTCCATATATTTTTCATAAAGATATTGATTACATTAGGATTTTAATTTATTTCTTTTTAGTAATTAGAATTAATATAAAGTGGACTGACTTAATTAGTGAAATCTTGAAACTGTGAGAAGTAATTTACTGAAAGTGACGTAGTAATTTACTGTGACTGTTAATACAATTTTTAATTACTACCACAGTATATTTTTAAGTACTTTTCTTCATGTTTTCAACCTAAAACAACTTTTAAAAAAAACAATCTTTGTTAAGGTAACAGATTATTCAGGTCATTAGTCGTCGTTATCTATTCGAGTATTTTTATCAATGTTATACGGCAATTGTTATAATCAATATATACAATGTATATTTATATTTTGATTTATACTTGTTCGCCACGTCATTATATCAAATGTTTGCAAAAACTAATCAAAAATAAACGCTTTACAAAGCTATTATCCATCGTATTACCGAGAAATTTAATAAAGCGCGATATAATATGATATGTGAATAAGTTATATGACTTTTGTTATTAAATTATGAATTTCGCCAAAGATCTGGTATAATGCTAGTTATATGAGACGCGGTTATTACGTGGATATATTATTTATTAATTAAACAATTAGAAATACAAATATGGTGACTCTTGCCTAAAACAGATAAGAAAATGTAAATATTCCATTAAGATAATTTTGTTCTTATGAAAAATCTTAACGATAACCGTTTTGCATTAAATAAATATTTACTGCAATAAGTGCCTACGTTATTACAATTTAGAATTTCAAATATTCTATTTAATAAGACTTTTTCAGGACCTTATAGGTCGCTAAGTCGGAAATCTATACTACACGAGTCTAGAGGCATCGATCACGATGTCCAAGCCCAAGTAAGCGCTGCTTGGGCCAAATGGCGTGAGGTCACAAGCTCTGGTCTGCGACCGCAGTGTACCGCCTAAACTCAAGGGACTAATATACAAGAGTATAATCCGCACGGTTATTATATACGGCAGAGAACAGCCAGCACTGTCTAGGCACTCAGGAACTTCGTGACACGGAGATGAAGATGCTAAGGTGGATGAGTGGCATAACGCGGGCTGACCGCATATGTAACACATTCATGCGAAGACAGGACATTCATTCATTCGTAACGTAGCGGACTCCAAGAACGTCGCCTCCAAGAACGTCGCTTGAGATGGTATAGCCTCGTTGCGCGCTGACTTGAGAACTATGTCGGAACAATAAGCCTTGATAAATCTGTCCCTGAAGCAAGATCCCCCTGACGCCCAAGGAAGCGATGGCTGGATGTCGTGAAGCAGGATAAGAGAGCCAATGGACTAACCACTGAGGATGAGGATGTGGAAACTGGCGGTTATTTTTTATAAGTTATTTATATACTATAAAACAAGTTAATTTGTGCTCAAATTGAATAATGTGTTTAAAATCAAAGAAGTAAAAAATTTATATGTAATTTGAGCTACAAGAATCTTATAAAAATTTTATAAAACCTTTTGAGTAATTTGCAAAGTTTGGTGGAAGTGACAGCGAGCCCTTCCGACGTAAACTTTGGAGGTTACTTTAATTTTTTAATTGCCTTATGTCTTATGATTCTAGGAATGATTAATGATATTCTGTACCCTGCATGGACAAATTATGAAATAATAAAAAAATCTTTAAAAGTATCTTCTAAATAAAATGAAATATGTATATTATTATTAAACAAAAATATAAAAAGTGCCTTACTCATGTAAGGGGCTAAACCATGGCATTTACCTGAACTGCCATTTATTTCGTCATGGGTCATGGTTAGACATTTGTGAATTTCTGTATCTAAATGAAAATTAGATGAATATATTAAAAAAATATATATAACAAGGCGTTGCTTTAAATGTAAAAACTACATAATTCAGATAATCCAAGTTTCACTAATAATATTTTTTTAATAAAAATATTTTTAGAACACGTATAATAACTTGAAAAAGCGGGATTCAAATCTGCGCCTTTTAGAAACCGTCCAAGTTCCGTTCTACACCAAGCTAGGTAATAAGCGTATAAAAATTTCGTCGTAGCCGGAGGTACAATGTGTGGCTTAGCGGTCAGAGCGCTTGGACGGTTGCCGACTTTTTCCAAAAGTTTCCATGGGTTCGAATCTCAATGTTCAGATTTTTATACGTTTTTGAAAAATACACTTTATGAATGTGAAAATAACATTTTCCCTCCGATCCAATATTATTTTCTTCATACAAAAGCGAAATATATTTGAATATTTTACGGGATGCAACACCAAAAAAATCTATATAAAAACTCAGCTGATGGTTATCATACGAAGATCGTAAAATAAATCATTCTAATCAACCATTATTATACACATACTGTAGTAATGAACGAGTCTGTTTTATTATGCAAATATGGTATTCATTCCCTTTAAGTCATCATCATTTTGTTCTAGTAGAAACTTTTTACCGTTCTGCTCCGTTATATTCCGTCGTCTATTCTACTAAACAGTAGAAATTATAAATAAACACAACAAAAATGTATAATTTTGTATTAGAAACTAAATTAAGCAATCCTAATAAGGATAATATATACATAATAATGTACTCTGTAAAACAAAATGTACAAGATTGTTCACAAGTTGTTGAATAAAAAATTGAACAATGAATTAATCAATCAAAAAAATTCTTATCTTAATTGATGTGTATTTTTTTTAGAAAAAATAAATTAAAAAAAAACGTTAAAAAACAATCCATATTCATATTCATTCCAAATCCATATCCACAGAATATACTACTAAAGTGTATTTCTTTAGTGGAATGGGATTGTATATAATCGTATAAAGTACCTTAGTTGCTATATATATAATAAAGTACAAAACAAAAGAAGAGTGCAATGATTATAACAAAATATCCAAATGCTTGTTTCATAAAACTAATTTTAAACCAACTCTATATATGGTTTTAATAATATTGATATGTAGTTGTTTAAATATTTATTAAGTAAATAAACATAAATTTTCTTATAGCGTTATTGAATAACCTTTTTGATCTGAAATTTCATTAGAATCGTTATAATTGAAAACTCTATAAAACAGCGACACTTAGAAGAGATAAATATAAACATTTATCCTGCGGATTTAGCCTGCGAAAAAATAACAATATCTAATACAAAACCATTTATATTTCTTTAACAACGAATTCAATTAGAATAAATAGGGATTAGTCTATTATACCAATATTATAATAATATAATAAAGAAACTGAAAATATTTATTAATATTTTTAACATTTATTATAGTGTTATTCACACATTTAGGAAATTTAAAACATTATTAGAAAATTTATAAAAAATTGAACGCGGGATTTGAACCCGCGCCTCTTATGGAAACCGTCCAAGCGCTTTGACTTACTATATTTTCCTTTTTTAACTTTGCCAAATAAAACGTAATATAGGGTAGTATATATAATATACTATGGGAATTATTTTGTATTAGCTCGAACATCGCATAGATGTCAGACTATCTGCGTGCTCTACCGACTCTATAATGGAGATTGTGCAGATGAGCTGTTTGGCCGTATCCCGCCATCTGATTTCTTTTACCGTACTGCACGCCACCGGAAGCTCTACAACCCGGTTTACCACACCATTTTTTCTACGGACTTATTATACTTTTCTACAATCTATGGAACCAAATATTCCCTCATAGTTATAATATTGGACTCTCCAAAAGGCCGGATCAACAAACATCTTAAAAGCCGGCAACGCATTGATGGGTTCTCTGGTGCTGTAAATGTTCATGTGCGGCGGTAATCACTTAACTTCAGGTGACCCGCTACCTCTTTTGCCTGGTCTTAATATAAAACATATCTATTAATAGCTGAAATACATTCGTAAATAAATACCTGTTATACAACAAACGCAAGCTAGAGAGAAAGGTTGAGTCTGTAACTTCTAATAAACACTACAACAAAACAATTTAAAGTCACTATTTTACAAGAAAGTTATTTCAAATTATTTTTAAGTCTAATGAAGGATGTTAACATTTCTGTCAAGTAGTGCTAGTAGTGTAATATACCTTTATATTGGGCACCCATTATTACTTACAAATTTTAATTTGAATGGTTTGCTTTGCCTTGAATATTCATCTTACATACATAGATCATTACTATATATATGTGATGAAAGATACAGAAAGGCGAAAACAAATTTTATGCATTTATTAATTCCCATCTCTTTTCAAACTAAAAAGGACAATAATGTTCAAGTAGATGTTTAATATATTCACATTAAAAATGTCCAAAGCTTCGTGAGGTATTTGTGAAGTCTCATGTTTTACATGACTGCTTGTATTGCTTATAATAATAAATTTACATAATTATATATTTAAAAAAAACCTCAACTTAAATTGGATTCACTTTCTTATAATTTATCTATATATAGGTAAAGAAGTGAATCTAGGGAATTAGAATAAAATTAGGCGAACGAAATAGAACGAAACTTGGCAAAGTATTCATGGAGAAGTGTATATAGTCATATTTATCCACTAGCTGTGCCCGCGACTTTATCCGTGTTGAAATGTTATTTTGGTATATGCATTTAGTAAAGAGTGGTTATTTAATATTACAAACAGACATAACAATTTTATTTATTTGTATAGATTAGAAATACATACATTTATTGATTCAATGAAATAAATATTATACACGCTACCATATTCTTAACATGTACTTTTGTATAAAGTAACATACACATTTCTAAAGCAAGTCGGCAATACAATACTACACAATTAAATGTAACTTGAATAAAAAAATGTATAAGGTTATAAGTATCATAGAAAGTCGTACAACTTAGTTGAAAATGCGTTTTATGTAATACTTAAAATAATAAAGTAGCGTAAAGGCAAATTTGCATTTTTTCCTCTTTCATCTTGTACTTTTGATGTCGAATTTGTTTTCTTCAATACTGAATTTGTGTTTTGATAACATTAAGCAGTTGTTTGAAGGACTTAATTTCCCATTAACCATGTTTTAAGGTTCTTTTACCATTCTTTGATGATACGATAGACAGTCTTTCCTATTTCATAAATTTTATCATTTACTATTAGTGTGTTCTCTTTATGAATATGTAGTCTTTAAGTATATGAGAAAGAAATTTAATTCAAAAGTTGAATATTATATATTAAATTCATAAGCGTAATTGATAAACTTTAGGTCGTAAGGATTGATATTGCCACGTATAACGTAGCATATTGCAATTACGTACAATTTAGCTCTTTTTACTTAAGAATCTGTTTTGAATAAAAATATTCAAAATTTTTTTAAGGCTAGAATTTACATAATGTCATAATCGTATATATTTAGACAAGTGTACAAAAAAACTAGTATCTTAAAATGGTTCTAGGTCTAGAGTAGTAGTTTACTAAGTGGGTACTACTATTGTTGTTGAGATCGTGAGTATAATTTTTTCTTTATATTTAAAGTACATATTATATAGCCCGATAGTTATGATATTATGTGAAAGAAATATGTTTTAATATAAAGTCAAGTAGTTAAATTGTATATGTGATTTATATCTACGTTTAAAAATATTTTTTTTTACAGTACAACAAGTCCATCGCAAGACGATGAACCAGAATGGTCAAGGAATACAACCATCGAAGAATATTTAGGTCATAACACAAATGATACATATGGTATGTAGATATTTACAATTTAATTTTAATTACTAAGACTTTGTTTTTAAGTGTTGCTAGTTGCAACTTATTTATTTTGATAGAAAACGTTTCATTAATCATAAATCTTGATAGTAGAGAAAAACAATATTAGTAATATAATACTAATAAAATTATAAATGCAAAAGCTTGTGCACAAAAGCACAACTTATTTAACAAAATAACACATAAGTTAAAATGTTTCTATATTATCAAATTAAGTATCAAATAAATTGTAAAAAATCCTGTTCTCTGAGACCTATTTTGCTAAAAGACTACTTTTCATCAGGCAGGGGAAGCCGCAAGCGGAAGCTAACATAAATATATATTGTTTTAGATACATTATACGACGTACCAACGAGCATGATAGTATTATTGTCATTTCTTTACGGATCGATCTCAGTCTTAGCTGTCGTGGGCAACTTCCTTGTAATGTGGGTGGTCGCAACATCACGTAGGATGCAAAGCGTAACTAATTGCTACATAGCTAATTTGGCGTTAGCGGATATTGTAATAGGTTTATTTGCTGTACCATTCCAAGTAAGTCAATTTTTTTTTGATTAATTACATTTTTAATAATATTGTAAATATTACAGCACAGTTTTATTGAAAGTTTAATTATTATTATTAAAACTAAACAATTCGTGACATAAATAATTTTTAGTTTCAAGCTGCGTTACTGCAGCGATGGCTGCTTCCACATTTCATGTGTGCTTTTTGCCCGTTTGTCCAAGCATTAAGTGTGAACGTTAGTGTATTTACTTTAACTGCTATTGCTGTGGATCGACATCGGGCCATTATTACACCGCTAAGGTAAGAATAATCATTATAAAAATATTTGTCCCATTTTTTACCAAAATTACACGAACGAGGGAACATACAATTTGGCATCATTGAAATTTATATGAAGTAGAAGTGATATTTATAATGAATTATAAATAAAAATAGATATCAGACACATACATTATAGTATATTTTAAATACACTTTTGTGTAACAGTGACGTACACGTTTCTAAGGCAACGTCGTTGTCTTATGCGTCAACGTGTCTACTATCGTATGCAAATACGTATATTAGCCACCTCTGTAATATAAGATAATTCGGAACCAAATGTATTAGCGAATACCTAATAACTTGAAACTAACCCCCTTAAAATAGTTGTATATAATATAAGCATGTGCAATAATGGCGAGAAACTAACCAATAATCGTTAAACGAAAGACTTAATGAGTATAAAGGTTGGTTAAAAATTACTAAACATACTAGTAAGCACGTGTAAAGAATATGTTTTAAAATATATATATCTCGTAAATTTAAAGACTCATAACCATAAGAAAATTATTACGAAATAAATTCCAGACTCAATAATATATAAAAAATAATATTTTTTAATATATGCGGTAAGAACTCATCTTATGAAAGCTTTACCAAGTAATAAGTAGGTAAACGCCAAACAAAATTCATTGGCGTTGATCCAGATTA
This sequence comes from Podotricha telesiphe, assembly GCA_038994665.1. Classification (NCBI taxonomy): domain Eukaryota; kingdom Metazoa; phylum Arthropoda; class Insecta; order Lepidoptera; family Nymphalidae; genus Podotricha; species Podotricha telesiphe. The sequence continues at coordinate 1,640,889 of JAOYRR010000188.1, read as the reverse complement.
CCTATAGAAAGCTACGAGCATTTCAGTACGTATCCTATAGTAATAAAGATGTATGATAATGACAATAATTAATTAATCGTCATTAATATAACTGATTACAAGCTACAATGTGTTCAATAAAAAATATTCCCATAACTCGTATATAATCTTTAAGTGAAAATATATTAACTTTAAAGTCTCAAACCTACCATACCAGAGAAATAGATACAGTCAGCACATTCTGCAAGAATCCAGGACAGTACGCGTACGAGTATAATTGTATGCACTGACAGACGAATGTCAGTCTGTGACCACGGACTACTTACTGTAAAGGACTCGAAACGAACGACATCGAACGTTTTATACAATGTATTTTCAAATACTAATAATATATGCGATTATTTTCAAAAGCTATAGCTCTTGAAAATAATTGTTGCATAGAGTGCAGAAATGTTTATTATTGCTAGTACTAGACAATGTTGTATAAAAATTTCACCACATACACTAGATTTCGATATTTTTAGGCACTGTAGAATAAAAACAACAGATATCTGTGTTATATTTTAAAATATTTATATAGGATTTCATGCGAACAAGTATTTTAAACAAAACACATCAAACAAAAGAAGACCCGAGATTGAAATATACCGCAAAATGTTTTCAATATATCAAACCCGCGCGCACGAGCATTAAATGACTGGAAATCGTAACAAATGACAACGAAATCCAAATATGTCGTAATATTTCAATCAGAACGGCTTAAGTTACTATAGAATAAAGGAAGGGCTAAAAGATCACTTATTTTTTTTGCCTTGTCAATTCACTGTTTCCTTTCAATGAGATAAAGGTGGATGGTACTTTTTTTTAGTGTGGTACAAAATTTTCAAAAAATTGTACTTTTAAATAAAAAAATTTTTTTACTAAATTTAAATACAATAGAATCCTATTGCTATTTCGATATCGCAGTGATTATGATCGTTATGTAGATGGTTGTTGATTCAAATTCCACTTGAGTTTTTTTTATACTATAAGTATTGACTATTCTTTACTCGATACCACAGAGCCACATATCAGCGTTTGGTTCTACTACGGTCTCACGTCCTTAGGCAATGTGAATTGTGAATGTAAAACGCGAAAGCTGACTGTTTTTTAATGTATTAAATATTATGAAAGTTATCGGAGTTTCCTATTTTTAGTGCACATACATCGAAACGGGTCGCCAAAGTAATCATAGTTTTCATATGGATTTTGGCATTATCTCTCGCTGCTCCTATGGCGATGTCGTGGGAAGTTATAATGGTGGAAGAGCAAGATTCAGGTACAATACATTTGTTTTGGATGCAATTCCAATGTATTTATTTAAACTGACATTTTCTTAATGTCGTTTGGGAAATTGAGAACCTAATAAATATTAATAATTAAGACGAGTTTCTTAAAAATACATACAATAAATTTTATATTTTTAAATATAGTTAACTAACATTGAATATGAACTCCTTAAAATATAATTATTTAATATATTCCAAATATCGAAAATCCAAAAATAATGATATTGGCGAAAACTTTTGTGCTATTGAAATATCTAACTATAGATATTTAGAAACAATATAAACAAATAAATGTATATTTTACGAAATATTACATAAGATGGGATCCCATTAGTAATCAATCATATTTTACAGTGTCGAGATTGCTTTACGAGAAACCCTTTTGCGCGCCGACTGAATTTGGATCTCATTCGCTAGCAATATACAGACTACTGTTATATATATTTCAGGTACGTTTTTTATTTTAGTAATAGAAAAAAATCGGCTAATATTTAGTCGGCTAAGTCGAGTTAAGCCACATAGATTGTCTTTAAATGAGAATGAAAACAAATTTACTTATTATTAGATTTTATGGGCCTACCCTAAAAATGTCGGAGGTGCGTACAGATAAGATATAATAAAAAAGTAAACAAGACAATTTAACATGTTTTTTTTCTTTACAACTTACTTTACCATAGACATTTGACCAATTGTGGAGATGATTTTAACAAATGAGTTGAAATTAGATGCGTAGAGATAAAAAACTTGTAAAGAAATACGAATTAAATGAACGGGAATATATTTTTATTTTGTTGTAATAAATTATAAAGTGTTGTTATTTCAAGCAACCAACGTTATTTCTCGACCTCTAAAGAAATTTATTTGTTTAAAAGCTTTAGTAAACAGCGTTATCTAAACGAAAGTGTGGTATATAATACTTTACTATATCATTGGGCGGAAAGTATAAACTACTACTTTTCACTGATTTATCACATTGTATGTATAATATATGCTGTCGTTAACAATATTAAAAATATTTATGAAAGCGTATCCAGTCAGTATGCAATTTTGGTTTGATAAATATTAAAAATATTTTATTACTATTTATATATAGCTTTATATCAAAACTCTGATATTATATTGCTTTTTGATATTACTTGGGACAAGTGAAATTTTCATTGAAATAATTTAAAATTGTATAAAAAATACTAAAACTAATAGTAATAAAAGTCGAAATCATATCCACTTGCTGAAAGTTATGCTTCACTTGGTACAATAAGAAAATTCTTGTAAGGAATTTTAAATCCGCCTTAGTGAGTTTACCGAGTTACAAATGGAATTTATTTATATTTCTCAGAAAGAAAAAATATTTTGAAACTAAAAACTTTCCACCGACTAACCAGAAAACAATATGGCAGAATTCTATGCTTGTTGACAGTTTTAATTTATTTCAGTACGTAATTCCATTATGCGTTATAACATTTGCATATGCACATATGGCTATGAAGTTGTGGGGGGCTCGAGCGCCGGGTAATGCACAAGAAATACGCGACGCCAACCAAATGAAAAATAAAAAAAAGGTGAGGAACACTTTTACTTATATATATATTATAATATGAATTCACCATAGAAGCGCAGGGGACCGCATCTGACTGCAAACACGATGCGTTGTGGGTTCAATCCCCACTCGGAGAAACAATCATATTACAATTCTTTTCATTTCTCTGCTCTGGTTAGGTGCATGGCGGTGTTGAATTTCAAATACTCAACACAAAGTCTCGATTTCGGGCAGACGAATGAATAGTCTCTGACTATGCGGGGAAAGCGTGAAACTGTACTGTAAAATCAAAAGTACCAAATTATTAATATATAAATTCCATTTGTTTTGAGATAAAATTAATGAAGCATCTATATATTCTTTATCTTCAATAGGAATTTTTATATAAAATGTAAAAGATATGCTTTTAAATATTAACCTGAATAGCAAGATTTTGCCTAAAGGTATCGCAATCAAAACTCGTATGATTAATTAATATCCTTGGTAGTTTCTCGTCTGAGATGAAATATGTTTTTAGTAAATAAAATTACTGAAACTAATTGAACTAGAACTGAATCTACTTAATATTTTTGTTAACTAAACCAGGTTTTTGTGATAATAGTAGATAGATATACTTAGAGATAGTAAGTCAAAAGGCGCTAAGAAGTAATGTAACCATAAGCTGATCAAAACTACATCTTCATAGCTATAATGTATACTCTAACTTTTGTTTTTAGTGTTAAAACACTCCGTTCTCAACTTTCGCTAGAATCCGAGACATCGCTTATCGAGTGGCGGAGCTCAACGCCGCGTTTTGTTTGTCACTAGAGCGGTGAAATGAAAGTAATAAAAATAACATTGCCCCGAGTGGGAATCGAACCCACGACCATCGTGTACAGTCAGACGCTGTCACATTATGTTACATACTGAATATATGATTTTCAATTGTTACAAACATAAAACTCCTCTGACTATTTTCGTATTAATCTTGAAATCAATATGCATAATCCCATTCTAATCTGAGTAACAAGAGTATGTTTTATTGGTAACGGCTGGTTATTAACTTATAATTATACTGATGTATCGGTCAATTTATAATATTATAATACTTTAATTATTCATATTTTGAATATGGTTATGGTTAAGGTTAAGGTCGTTTTTATCTTCCACATTTTATTAAAAAGAAGGAATTGAACCTGGAACGAAAATTCTATGGTAGGCATTTCGTGTAAAAACTGAATATTTGTGTAATTTTAATGTGTTTTTTTTCGTAATAGTGTAATTAAAGTCTGTAGTCGTATCAGTGTGCATATATTTATAAATTAATAATAATAATAATTTAATATTATTAATAAATAAAGAAAATGAGCTTATAATATAGTTTGCTTACCATAGGAAAGTATTTAAGAGTGTATTTAATATATGTGAATTTCTGAAGGAATTCCTAGTAGCCGTTAAATAAAGCCAAAAATCGTTTTCTCTCCCTTACATTAAAATTAATATATTACTCGCCTTTATATCGTATGAGTTACTTGTATAGTATGTGCTTTAAATTAGATAATTTCACCGATATCACTATAGCCTCTCTGCAACACAAATTAAAAGAAATTGTAAAGTTAACTAGTTAATAATAATATAATTATTTAATCGTTAAATTTATTGTGTAGTTTTCCATTTTTAGTAACTATTAATTATTAGTTAAAATTTGAAATTAACAAGTTTAATTATTGAAAAAACATTTTCATAAAACGTATAAAAATTTGAACGCAGTTGGATTTGAACCCGCGACTCTGGAAAACCGTTCAAGGTTCAAATCCCGCTGCGTTCAAATTTTTATACGTTTTCTAAATATGTCTTTTTCAATTTCCTAAGTGTGTGAATAATAGTTTTTAGTTATTGTTTGTCATTGTTAATGCAAAAAAAATGCATTCGCATTCGTTTTTTATATTTATGTATTTTGGTTGATTTTTTTGTTTTGTGGACCAGTAAGGAGAGAAAGAAAGAGTAGATTTCAAGAAAATATTTTGAATATTAAATTACTTTAATATATTAAGTTTAGTAAGGGATCTAGAGGTAATAATAGTGAATACCTTTTATATTTTCATGTTTAAGAAAATAAAGAAACGGATTAGATTTGCCAATTCCCTTAAAATAGGTTTACGAGATTTATCACTTAATTAAATCAAAATTTATCTCATTGGAATTTCCAAGACAAATTGAAATACAATTCACTTTGTTCTGGACTTTATTAGAAATAGATTTACTTGATTTTTGCTTGATACATTTTGCTGCCCAAAAGAAAAGAAATAGTATCTCAACTTTATATATTTAAATTAAACAGGAATATTGGCTATCTATTGTCAATATCATATTATTTTTATCACAAAGACAATTTTCAGTGATATTATAAAGATATTTTCATATGATTTTTTTTATCTAACCTTCGAAGTATGCAGTACTTGACATTCCTAAATTCATTTAAATCTAGAACACTCACGTCTAGGCTACAAGTCCCCTCTAGGGTTAATAGTCGTCGGCTTGAAATACTCAAGTGAGTAAAATGGAATACATAGTTGACCGAAACATGCAGGTTTTAATTAAATTCGCAACGGATGTACTAATATATGAAAAAAAAACACTGTTATTTTAAGTTAAATTGTAGCGACATGCATTTTCATTTGCAAATGATTGGAATCTACGTTTTAGACAGATATATCCCCTAATTCACTGTATGGAATTAATTTGATCAGGATTAAATTGAATATATGATATTATGTAGATGCATGTATTTAAAATTGAAATTAAACTTCTCAATGTGTCGCATTATCGCTGGTGTGCTATCTCCCTTACAATTCTCTATTTTTATCAACAATCTTACCCAGCGTACATCTTCATCTTATCATCTCCATGCTGATAATCTACAAATATATGAGAGTGCCAGTGTAAACGATATACCTAGAGCGATTAATGCTATTAATACTGACCTATAATTATTTGGAGTCTGTATTAAGTCGTATGGGCTATGTGTAAACCCAAGTAAATCTAATGTGTGTACCTTTGGTGACTAAGCAATTATTTAAAATTTAGACACCTTTCCCTTCAATTCTATTTGGTAATGTTTGCTTCGTTCACTTCGTAATAGTGTTAAGAATTCGGGAATCAGAATGGACAGCAAATTTTCCTGGTCGCTTCAAATTGCTGAGCTTAGCCGTAAGTTCTTTGGCGCCGTAGGAAGTTTGAGGAGATGGAAAAACGCTACTCCTTCATGTTAACTAAATTTGCCTCAACAACTACTTAATAAACTTGAACGGATGCAAAACCTCATAATTCGGTTCACCTTTGGACATGGAAGTATGATGACGTAACACAATACCGTAGGCGGCTTAAATGGCTAACTGTAAGGGACCGACGGCACTTACACTCCCTCACCCTTCTTTACGTAATCTATTAACATCCTGTCACTCCTTTGTAGGTACCTCAAAGAACTATTTCTGTACCTAATAATAATAACTACTACCTAAAATAATACTTTTGTTATATATATGTATGTATGTATATTTAATATACTAGTAGATGTTGTATTTTTGCGCATCTACGTTTTTTTACAGTAAGTCTTGTACGTTGATGGTTGCCTGTAAGAGATTACTTGTAGTAATACGGCTACCATTGCCCATAACATTTAACATCTATTCCGTTATGTTTATTTGTAAAATTATATGTGCAATCAAGTATTATTTTTCATATTATATATTCCCACACTAAGGAAATTGAAAGACATATTTTAGAAAACGTATAAAAATTTGAACGCAGCGGAATTTGAACCCGCGCCTCTTGAAAACCGTTCAAGCACTGTGACCGCTAAGCCATGCGTTCTACATCCAGCTACGTTGAATGTCTTATACGCTTTATTACAACTTATATTTGTTGTTAGCATCTCTGTAGATTTTGTATCTATTGAAAATGTTCAGGGACTTAAAGGAAACCCGGTCCTTTGGAATTCTTGCGTGGGGACACAGGTCCAAACGTAGAGGTCCCTTACAGATAGCAATCTATTTTACTGTCACGCAACAGCCGGGATCCATCTCAGAGTAACCACATGTAATTACCAAGAGATGGTCACTGTGCGTAAAAACTATGGAAAGTATGGAGCCCTAAGATGAGGCTATGGTATGAAATTTGGATGAACTGAGTACTCGACTATAGTATAAGACTACCGGACGTCCGACTTTTCATCAGTCTCAGATTTAATGGTTGGCGGACGGTGACTCGCAACCCACTAGATGGGCCCCCACAAAGCGGCGTAATGCCTTGAATGCAACACCAGTGGGTCAGCTAAGGGATCGTGGGTGGGTTTCCCCGTTATTACGGAGATTGAGCACTTCCACCACTTGTTGAACTATTAAGGACGTGAAAATACGTGTACCTATATAAAATTGCTTAAAAAAGTTTTTAAAATTATAAAAACTATGATAATTTATGTAAAATTCTTATTATTTTAATATATAATTCTATACCTACTTTTATACTCATAGACTCTATTATCTTAGCGTCTATTACAGTGACAACTATATATACCTTATATATTTGTGCTCGTCTGAACTTCGTCCCACAAAAAAACTTTATGCCAGCAATTTCCTTATGGCTCGACGTTGTTAATGAAAGGATGAAGGTCACAAGACGTTAAAGTGAACGAAAACCTGAAAATGTGATCTTACTAAACTCTTTTTTGTTCACTTCTTATTTCACAGTATCTAATATGTTAACTATAATACAGGTAATAAAGATGTTAGTGCTAGTCGTAGCGCTTTTCGCTCTCTGCTGGCTTCCTTTGCAAAGTTATATGCTGCTACAGTCGTTCTTTCCATCTATTAATGAGTGAGTATTTTATATTTAAAAAAATATATTAATTAATGCATAAGTGTGATGTAGAGTAGAGTAGAGTACATAGAAATATTTTACACAGTAACTGGTAATTTTGTATACAAATAATATCCTTAGATAACACAGTATAATTTTAACAAAACTGGATCTTGAATAAATAAAACAGGGAAAATCTAGTCTGTTTTTCTTTAAGATGTATGACGAATATATAAAAACTTTGTTATTACTTTAATTTTGAACTCGCATAAACTGAATAATTTAGAAAATTTTGTAAAATTAACAAAAAATTTTAAATAATTATTTTTTATTTGATATTAGATAATGATTTAATCTATTTTGATACAAACTATTTTTTTAAGAATACTTTTTGATTATTATGAATAATTTAAATAATCATAATTTATTTCCAGGTACAGATATATAAACGTAATATTCTTCTGTTTCGACTGGTTAGCCATGAGTAACTCCTGTTACAACCCATTTATTTACGCAATCTACAATGTGAGTATTTTGTAACTTGTGTAATAATGTACAACCGTTATTTGTACGATACGTAATATAATCTACATGCTTGTGTCCGTTTTCAGAGCAATTAGCACTGTTTGCGTAGTTGGGTAAACATTTATACAAAAATTCACTAGAGTGACTTTTTTTACTTATTTTATCTTGAAAAACATGGAAGATATTTGAAGAATAGAAGTGTTTAAGATCGTTTATGTAAATTTCATTATTTGAAATATATGTTTATGATATGAAAGATAATTATTACAACCCATTCGCTTTACATTTTTAAGAACAGATATATTTATTCATATTTTTGATGGCATTTAAATTATTAAACTAATTAGTTTTTAATGTAATTACGATTTCGTAAAATGTTTCTACGCTTAAACGTCAAGTGAAACCACAGCCTTTGTCCCTGATGAAAGTAATGGTCGTTAAGTCAAACGAAAATTCAACGTTACAAATTTACGCTTTAGAATTTTAACTTTCAGTAAAAGTTTATTTTTATAAAATATACCTAGGCTTTCCTCGTATTTATATGATATCTTCTTTATATTGGAAAACTGTAAGTTAATGAAAGTTTTAAAGGCCGAATGATCACTTAGAACCACTTCCAAACACGCTTTGGTAAGTAGTAAAAAAATCGATATCGTAAATTCATCCTCTCAAACATTTCTGCCACGGCCATATGTAGTCTGAATTTCCTTTATTAGGATAATTGAATGTACAGATTTTCTTCTAAAAAACCTTTAATCTAAACTCACTATTTTATTTATGGAGTATACATATTGGCTGACCTTATTTATATAAAGTATAAGCCGTAACGCCGCGCCTAGTCTAATAAAACTAGGGATATTTTTTTTATGTGCACCTACACGGTGTTTGATTCCTCAATCAAATGTTTTAAGACTGATATCTCCTTACAGTGCCACGTGGCATCGAAATTATTTATTACTTTTATATTACAATTGTTTTAATGAAACGTTGAAATTATCTAAAAAAAATATTTGATTTTTCTTTCTTCTTTCTTGCCTTATATAATAATGAACATTTTAAAATTTATACTATTACTTATATATATTTATTAGAAAAATAACTGACATTGTGATTCATTCACCTGCATAATTTAAATGGACGGAAAATTTTCACTTTGTTCTTAAAATTAATAGAAGTACGTGATAAAGGATTAAAGAAAAATTTACAATGGAAAAGCAATTATAATTAAAGGTATTTGATTTAGGAGCTTTCCTAAAATATGATGTCTCCCCACAGTAATAGCCTCGTCCACTTTATGTAAATATATCTAAACGATTATAAATGACCGTCAACGCGAATCATTAGCAAATGTTATAAATAACCTTGTTATTAGGTAGGTGAAATAAAAGGTGAAAAAAGTAAAAGTCGTCGTTATTATTTATGGCTATACCTGTATTTTGTTTAGAAAACAATGATATAATTTCCTTTTTCTTGAAAGTGTAACTTATATTTTGTTATTATCAAATAATTTAAAATTATTCTTATGTAAACCAACTTGATATATTTTGAATATGTTTTTTAATTGTTCCAGGAAAAATTTAAAAAAGAATTCAAACAAAGATTTACATTTAGACAGAAGCGAAACAGATTCACTAATGACAGCTACGAGGTAAATAAAAAGAAATGAAATGTAATAGATAGGCTAATATTGGATTACGTTATATTTTTAACATTTTTTAAAGTGTTAGTCGCACACTAAGGAAATTGAAAAAGACGTATTTAGAAAACGTATAAAAATTTGAACGCAGCGGGATTTGAACTCGCCTCTCTTGCCAAACGATTGTTCGTATAATCTTTGGGTAGCAGAAATTTGCTTATCGGTCAGAGCGCTTGAACGGTTTTCAAGAGGCGCGGGTTCAAATCCCGCTGCATTCAAATTTTTATACGTTTTCTAAATGTCTTTTGGGATTACGTGATTGAAGCAAAGTTTATTTCAGGACGGACAATCATATAGAACACGAGTAATATCGATTCGATCAACAAATGACAGAAGTGCTTACCCTACAAGGAAATCAATAAATACTACACCTGTAGAATCTTTAAAAATGAGGAATCCTTGTATATGTTCCAGAGGTCATAGTCATTTAGATAAAGACACGCTACATCCAACTAGAAACGAATTCGATATTTGTGGAAACGGCAATCGCAACGTGCATCAAGACCAACCAAGAAGATAAGGCAGATTTAATGATAGCGATTTGCCTACAAGTGATGAAAGAGTTAGTGAATTATATATTTTCCCAAATAGTGGTATAGTCGAGTTTACAGATGTGCGATGTGATAATAAAGTATAAATTTATTTATTCGAGATTAAATCTGTAGCACGGACGTCCATAGATCACATGTAGTGTAGTGTTTATAACTTCTTAGGAAACAAAACATTCAGTGAATTGCATATTTTTTCCAAACATTACTTTTAGAATTCACGGATGTAATATGTGATAATAAATTGTAAATATAAAAGACTCTAATGTAAGTATTTATTAAAATGTCAAACATGTGATGTGACGAAATCTATAAAATAAATACTACTATAAATAAAAATGCACAAGCAGCATGTTGTTGTATATTATTTTCAAGTCCTTTAAAAATAAAATAACGAAAATAACTGATGAGTATTAGGTAACGTTGCTACCTTGCTTAGTTAATTTTCTGTTATTATTATTATACAATCCCATTGAAAAACATGGTAGTAAAAACCAATCAATATTGTTATATTGTGTAATAAATATTTGACTATCTAAGAATGTAGTAAAAAATTAACAATATTATTGACCATTCACCAAATTAAGATCCAAAATTTTTGTCTGTCTGTACAGATATTTACTTTTTTTTTTGAAGTAGATACAACTTAATATTATTGATATACTTTTACTTGCTGGAATTTTTTTCGATAACAAACTTCTCAAAAAGATTGAGAAAGGATGATCCACGAGGCTATTGAAATACATACTTCCTACCACCTGGGATCCAATCCTGAAAACTTTGAACTCTCAAACCTACCACACTAGAGATACAATCAGCTCATTCTGCAAGAATCCAGGGCAGTACGCGAAGCAATAAAGAAATCGTTGGCGGTAGTTTGATAAAACAATTATATCAACTGACACACAAATGCCACCTCAGACTACCTGTGACCACGGACTACTGTAAAGTGTTCGAAACGGATTTATCGCGTAGATAAATCCGGCTAAAAATAGTTTCATTGCAAAATACATCCATACTAATATATAGTGATACTTGATGGTCTTGAGATGAATTTTTTTCTCGTTTTTTTCGATTTATTTTAGTTCTTCCAGGAATTTCATTGTGTTATAAAAAGGTGTTTCAAGGTGTTTCATAAAAAGCATCAGTAGTTCACACGGGCGAAGCCGCGAGCGGATCGCTAGTTTAAAATTAGTAAATTCTTGCTTAATGAAATAGCTCGAATAACAAGAATTTAATATATGAGTAAGTAACAAAAAAATATAATTATTCACAAACTAAAAATAGAAATTAAAAAATATTTGATGAAAACCAGACCACATCTTTACCAACATGTTATTGCTCTGTGCCATAAACACCGGCAATATAAATAATCAAACGTTTGTTTGGCAGATCGTTTGACTTTTACAAAGGAAAAGGAAAGACTCAGAACCCAATACTCTGTTATACTCATTCTTGTCTTGATACTAAGTTGTTATGACACTAGGTTCCCTCTTAATCAGAGATGTGAATTCCCTGCTATGTGGGAAAAAGTGTAAAGCTATTTTTTTTTATTAAAACATACGTATCGTTTTACCGTGTTAAAAAAGTTTGGTTAGTTAAATAGTTTTAAATATTTGTGGTCTCACACAAGCCGAGTGTTTTGTTTTATTGTTACAAATAAAACTCGTGAAAAAAATTGTTTATACAAAATTTATAGGATAATTACATGTAAAGCACTTCTAAGCTACAAGTCCAAAGTACTTATTTACAGATCATAACTATACTTGACAGATCATGAGTTATAAGTATCAAATTTCAAACTGATATAATTGTTCACTAAATAATCCCTATCCTATTATTAACAACAAGAAGTAAGACTGCTATTATGAAATAATTGACAACTTCGACCACTGGACTTGTGAATCAGATAGGATATAATCAAGCCAAAGTTTTCATTGACTCATTCATAAACATTGGGAATATCGTAAAATGATATCAAATATAAGAAATATCACAAGTTCTTAGCAGATATATTTCATTAATTCGCCGCTCTGGTCAGACAAAGCGCGGCGTTAAAATTCGCAACACTTTCGACTACGGGCGGAAAGTCAAGACCGAAGTGTTTCTTTTTGACATTGGCTAAAATGTTCTTAACCCTGTTGGTGTCTACAGCGACACCGGCAAGGTGAGGGAAGAGGGTGATCTGTCCCTCCGAAATCTAAGCACTACATGGCTGCTTGATAGGATCAACGAGCGCAAGGGTGTTCCACCGTGCTATGCGAAAATAGCTGCTTTTTTATGTCACTAAATGTTAGTTTTTTCTACGTAACCCATTAATATATGAGGTTCCATTACAAAAATACAAAAAGTAATTTGTTTTTGTATTATAATATCATTAGGGAAATTAATACAACTTAAAAGTTAAGTAAAAGTTATCTCGCTCTTTATTTTGTCAAGTAAAAAAATAAACAAAAATTCAAATGTTAACCACGCATGTAAATTAAAGTATATTTATATTTTAAAGTCATCAACATAATTCTTTGACTTGTAAAGGAGGAGGAAGGACTTTGTAAGAGCTTTTTTATGCAGACAGAGTTATCTAAACGAGGGTTCCCCCAATAAATTTTGTAAAAGAATACTTGACTATTTAATTACATTTATTTTATACAAAACGCTAAGAGGATTGCATAAATTTATTGTTAAATCTTCGGTTGATATCATCAAGGCGCAGTGGGACGTCGTTTGACTGTAAGCTAGATTGTTGGTGTTCGATGCCTGCTCGGAGGGATGATTATTATATTTAAATTATTTTCATATACTTATTCTAATACGACAAGGCGCGGCATTGAATTCCGCCGCTCAACACGCAATGTCGATGTGAAGGCGGCGACAAGTGTCTTGAAACCAGGTTTTCTCTGCTATGGTGAAAAAATCATGTAGGTGCTTTTATTATTTCGATAGTCACACATGTTTATTGTGATTAGGGAAGAAGTAACGAATTGCATAATTATCTATGTCATACTTTAAATATAGACAGTGAATCTATTGTTTAAACGTGCCGGTCTCTATCCCCGTACCTACTAAATGCTTTAATGACTAAACAATACAAAAGCTATATTTTCAGACTACCGTGGTCTTATAAGGTTGGTACATTTTTTTTCTTTTCATATTTCTACATTTATCTTTTTTATATTATGAGTTTATTAGAAAATTGAGTGGATTATTTTTTCCAACTTACAAAAAACACAGATGTTTTACTAAAGTTTTACATTAATTATTATATACAAGATTATTAAAAAAAAACAGTTATATACACCATATAATAAAAATGTTTTCGCTTTCAAAAGGTAAATAAATCATTTATGTTGCAAGGTATACGTATAATAAAATTACACAAATAATTTAAAACTTACCACTTGAACATTTTAAAATCAAGATTAAAACATATTATCTTGATTAATACTATTGATTAATTATTAATATTGATTACTTGATTAATACTATTTTTATGTAAATCTGTGGAATTAAATGCTGTTGATGCCCAGTCGGGCGGCTAATGACGACTATGATGTTAATTATATTTTAAAACTGCTGAGTTTCTCACCGGCTCTTCTGCAGAACTGCCCTCCGAGCCGGTGGTAGCTTCCACTAGGACAATACTACCATCTTATGATAATTGACGATTCGAAAGTGCCTGTATTAACATATTTGAATAACGAATATGTTGCTTTTGATTTTGATTTTCGATTAAACAAGAGCTGTGCTTGTTGTACCGTTTCAGTGAAAATGAATTTATGACGTACTAAGTACATTATACGATAAAACCATTAGGATATATCATTGAAACTGAGTACACAATTAATTCAAAACTTTTGGTTACGTTACTGGGGCTTTCTCGCCCCATACTGTAATTACTTTTGTCAGAGTTTGTAAATCAACTCTGTAGGCCTATGCTGTCTCAGAGGCCCGAACCAGTGTCTAGAATTCCATTAGTTCTTAATTCATGGCCAATTGAGGGCACTTTAAAGATGTTTGTTATGTCAAAGTTAATGCAGGTTAAGTGACAATTTTCAAGTATTACAAAACATTTCAGTAATTAATACGCTTGTCTTGCATCAATAAAGGCTCACTATTATTCACAATGCACCAAATAAAAAAACTACTATAGGTATATATTATTTTTTTTATTTTATTAAAGCTAAATATTTAATCATCTTTATTTCATAATTAGTTTATTCTAGTCTATAAATAGACTTCTTGTCATTAAGATTTAAACCACAACTTTAGCCGACACACCTAGACATAGTGGTTAAAACAGATAACGTATATTTTATAATTTTAAAAGTATAAAAAAAACGATTTTAACAAATATACTTGGTTGGCTCGTGAAATCGAAAATATAACGAACGATAATACATGCTCCTGACTATCAACTGATGAAATTTTGTTGGATTACGTTTCGTCATCACTTTCATAAATGATTTTATAAAGCGCAAGAATATACACGTTCAGCTTATAGTTTAGTATTTGTACAAGCATTTTTTTTTTACATTTATAGCTCGTTAATGTTTAAGTTCTAGAACTGTATACTGTCTACCAGTGTCAATTATTAGCATAATCATTTACATAATTTCCATAGATTAAAAATATTGTTTTTCGTAACGTTATGTACCTAACAATTAAGGAAATATGACCAAATGGAATGAGGCCATTGTGGCGTAGTGGGACACCGTCTGAACGCTGTCCCTCGATGAACTCAAACGAAAGACTGTCACCGCGGGTGATTGTGGGTTCGATTCCCACTGAGTAGAATGATAATCATTTATATATTTTCATTTCTTCGCTTTGGTGAACAAGACAAAACTTAGAGTTAAGCTCCGATACTCAACACACAACGTCTCAAATTCAGAAGGAAAGAGAACGGAGTATTTTGACACTAAATCGTCATTGACTACCCTGCTATGCGGGAAAAATTGTGAAGCTAGAAAGAAATTAAAAGCTTGCAATATTGAAAATGGAGAGAAGAGTTGTAATACATAAAATGTAAGCATACTAATGCAGGATAGAGATACAATATATCTTGATGACATGATATCTTGTATCTCTTTCTTGCATTAGTATAAAATATGAATGATGTGTCCACAACATGTGCTGCGAAATGGATTGCCGTTAGAATGTATCTAACTGAGGGGCAAATAACATAGAATAACTGATCTCTTTGCCTATTTAGATAACATGCGGTGTTTGATCACTGCATATAATGCACCCGGACTGTGTAACGCTAATTACGTATTAATAACTTTGCTTTTTCTATCCATCATAATTAGTGAGAGGAAAAGCGATGAATTTACGTCAAAAAGTATAAGAAAGATACAATATTTCTTAAAGTCAAATACAAAAGATTTTAGAGGTCTTCATTATTTTGAAAATAAACTATTTTTAGCCGGATTAATCGTGTATATTATTAGCATTCGAAAATACATTTTAGAAACCTGACGTTTCGAACAGTTTACAGTAGTCCGTGGTCACAGGTAGACTGAGGTGGCATTCGTCTGTCGGTTGACAAAATTATTATATCAAACTACCGCAAACTGCCTACCGTCAGTATTAAAAAATAAAAATATAACTTAAAATCAGAAAGAACGATTCTCTTTTTTTCTCAATAGAAATTACTTACAGATGACAAATACTTGAAATGATAATCAAAAAATTATATATTTTTTCATGTTATTCAAGCACGATTCGAGCTCGACTTAGCTGACCGCTAAGCCATGCGTTCTAAATCTGACTACGTCGAAATTCTTGTAGGCTAACGCTAACAAGATAAATAAATTGGTAAGGTTTAGAATCCCGCTTCGTTCAAAAAACAGTTTGAACAAAAATAAATTTTTAATAAGCGTATAAATTTTATAGTTTTACAGTAATATCTAAATATTGAATTGTTTGTTCCAAATATTTAAATATTAGAAGCCATTGCGGTAAATTCTTTTCTTAGTCTGGTAATTGCAAACTCAGCGTGAAGTTCGCCTGTTCAACATGTTCTTTAAAATCAGTGGAAAGTGGCCATAACCAATAATTTTATCCATAACCGGTACAAAATTTTATCAAAATCACACGGACTAATAGCCCGTCATTTAAGTGTAAACAATATTTACACTACACTGTAAACTTTTCATAATACCTAAAACCTGAAGTGACTGTATTCTAAGATAAGTAACTTTCAAAGTTAACAAGTCTGCTAGGTTCATAAAATTAATGTAAAAATCTCAGAATAGTTTAGTTAGTTGTCTATTGGTTAAATTTTGTAAGCCTCATCTTTAGTGATTTCCAAGAACATTGATCGTACTAATGAGTTTTCATTGAATCAGTCTTACTAGACCATGAAATATCTATTTCTGGATTTACTAATCCGGAAACAGATATTCCAGACGTTTTAATACATAATGGGAGCCGTGTTGAATGGTAGCAGATTAAATGGAAACTATAATGGACAGATGCACGCGAATGCACAGTTGCAGTTGTAATAAACAGCATAGACATTAGTTGTAGATAAAATGACAATAAAAAGTAAGAAATAAAAAACTTAAAAGGCGTTTCCTTATTTGCAATGAAACAAAACATTTTATTCGTCAAAAATGCATGTCCGTAGTAAAATGGAGATAATACGATAAGGATCAGCGTTGGCGGCAGGTCTACGATCTTCAAAATATCCACGTTTGTCCTCTGAAACCTGTCGCGGAATTCGAACTGAGCAGCAGCGATTCGCCACACCTAAACAACGTAATTTTATTA
The DNA here is from genome assembly GCA_038994665.1 of Podotricha telesiphe. NCBI lineage: Eukaryota > Metazoa > Arthropoda > Insecta > Lepidoptera > Nymphalidae > Podotricha > Podotricha telesiphe. The sequence continues at coordinate 1,623,666 of JAOYRR010000188.1, read as the reverse complement.
ATTAATATATTAATTAAATGAGCTCAACGTAAGCCTCTCTCATAGAACGCCAATCATACCAATAGTCAATGCCAACTAAGACTGTGCTTCTTTCTCGAAGTTATATCGGTTTTACAGTACTTTCTATGTAATCTCAATAAATATTTTCAAATATTTTAATGTCATTATAAATCTTTTAGATTTACTAAGACTTAGTAGTAAATATAAAGAGAAAATCTAAAAATTATTTTAAAAGAATTTATGTTATTAAAATTAATCATATAGAACATTTTCAAGAATATAATAATATTAAACTTAAGTATTACACTCATATAGAACCATTTTTACGTAACCATTTACTATGTCAGTCGTTTTCTCGTAGAATAGTGACAAGGACGTTCGCTCGTTGAATCGTAATACCTCTGCTTTGGGCAAAAAATGTGTCAGCTCCCGTCTCACAGGTAGATGCGATAAGCTTAGGCGTAATATTTAAAATAAAAATCTAAGCTCTACGACTAAACATGGATCTTTAGAAACTCTGTAGTTTCTAGAGTGAACAAAATGTTATATAGTTATTTTTTATTCACTATATTGTTAGTAAGCACACCAGCCAACGACAATCTACAAAATAGCACACGTACTTCAACATTGACAACCTTGGATTTGGTTTATACGTTTATATTAGGTGTGAGAATTTTGCAAAATTCTTCAATTTCCGATACGAAATACTTCTACACTATACCAGACCAGGTGAGGTGTAAAATTAGTTCGATGTTCTTTATTTTATCTTATAAGCTTTATTTATAAGTACAGTCTTGCCATAAATATTGTTACAAAGAAAAACAACATTAGTATTACAGTGTGTTAGTTAGTAATACATTAATATAAAACCGTTAAAAATATCTAAATATTTTTCCAAGTGGTCTCCATTAGATGCGATACAGTCCTTTTGACTAATTGGGAAGCTTCTTTAGAACTTTAAGAATAAACACGGTCATTTTGTTTGTTAAAATTTTGCTCAATTGTAAAAAAATTCTGTGAATTCCCTTTGCACACCTTAAGTAGTTGTTTTGATTTTACCACCCTTTTCTTTTTAAATTCTCAGTTAAAAAACGACCAGTGCGTCTTCTAAATGCCGCAAGTCCTTAGTCATCTTTTAAAATTCGTGACATGGTTCTAGATGCTATCTTCATCTCCCGAGATAAAATCTTTTGCTTTCGGACCGGATTTCTTCGAAATCTTTCCCTTACAAATTTTTCGTGCGAACACTACGTGGACGGCCAGATCTTTTTGGTACAAGCAGAGGAGGTTTCATTGTACACAAGCATTTGGCTAATACTAAGCGTATGGGGGCTTTTCAAAATTGTATTTGGCACCATATTATGTCTTAAGACGGAATAGCAAAACATAAACTTTCCTAACGTACAAACTTGGGCTTTACGACTGTCACTCCAAATTGCGAATAAATTATTATTCTATCGTTAATTTTTTTTTTATCTGATCGTTTCGAAAATAATGAAATAGTAAGACGTTAAGCTATACCTATGTGACCTTATTTGTCACAAAAAATTGTAAAGATAGATTGGGTCAAAGTACATTATTTAAAAATAGGAAAATTAGCAAGTATTTGAGGACACCGTGGCTCAGTGTGACAGCGTCCGACCGTATACGCAATGGTTGTAGGTTCGATTCTTACTCGGGAAACCGATTATATTTAAATTATTTTCTTTTCTCCGCTCTGGAGAAAAGAGACAGCGCGGTGTTGATCGCCGCCACTCAATACGCATGTTCCGGATTCGGGCGGAAAAGCGTCTTGACACTAGGTTCTCTCTGCCTATGCGGGAACAAAATGTGTAGCTAAAAAAAGTAAGTCCGTAAAGCATTTATATAAAGGCAGTATCTCGTATAAAAATATAAGAAAAAAAGCATCTTCTCAATATTTAAAAAAAAATGCCTTAAATGCTAATAAAATGCCTAACTTTGATTAACTTTTTAGAAATATACATTGTTTGAACTTTTACTGTCATTGGGCACTTTTCTTAAAGTCGAATCTTTCTCGAAGAAGACCAAGAAATGAAAGGACTTTCTTGGAAATAAATGGATTTAATAATAAGTCTTGTGAATTGAAGCCAGCTAATAGTTATATAGTTGTAATAAATATAATATTTCAAAATAGAAGTTAATATAATAAACCTTATTACTTATAATATGTCCATAAAAATTGACAACAAGGTAACTTAAATATATATTAAAGAGAATATTGAATTTCAATGTTGCTCATTTCAATATACTTAGTTATTCGAAATTCAAAAGTGGAAATTTCAAAATTGTTTTTTGAATATCAGATAGATTTGTCTATATCTAAAAGTAATTAAAACGATTCCATATTATACTGTGGTGTCTTTTACCAGTGAGTGTTTCAAAACGTAATACATTATTCCAAAACCGCAGCCCGACATTAATCTGACAAATGCTACGAATAAGATACCCGTCGTAAATGTATTTCCGGCCTTTCACATTAACAGGCGTATATAATCCCTTTCACGTTATTTTCACTCGAAAAAATTTAAAAGTCTAAAATTTAATGACGCACACATTTTATTTAATAATACATAAATTCGTCATCATAGTTTATTTGGTACATTTATGTAACACTTTTTTGCACGCTTGATGGCTTTTAGGCGCAATTAACTTAGAATCATCATCATACGAAATACGAACCCTCAACAATAGGTAGAAAGAGAAAACTTTCTGGTGACTCCAACTCTGTTCAGTCCACTTAGTTATTTCAATACGATTATTTAACGTATTCATAAAGGTTGAGTTAAATGCGTTAATCGTCTCTTAGTAATAGAATCTAACCTTATCGTAGATATACTTTATCTGGCCATATATTTATATGATTGTTCATTGTGTTTTCTTATTTTCACGCCAATATATTATACATTTTTTTGTGATATTAAAATGGGTGATAAAGAGAACCGAATTGCATTACTTAAAATATGATACTAAACACCTTTTTTTTAATCCTCCATACGCTTGGTATTAGAGAAATGTTTATGTACCGGGCAATTGATAGTTACAATGAAACCTCCTCTGGTTGTGATAAAAAAAGATTTGGTCGTCCAACGTGGCGTTTGTACGAAAAAGGTGAACCAAGCAGTAAGGGAAAGAATTCGAAGAAATCCTATCTGAAAGCAAAAGATTTTATCTCGGGAAATGAACATAGCACCTACAACCATGACGCGTGTTTTAAAAGTACACAAAGGGAGATCACAGAACGTTTTTGTTTAAGGATGAGAACATTTTTACAAACAAAATGACCGTATTTATTCTGAAAGCTCTAAAGAAGCTTCCCAATCAGTCAACAGAGTACAACGTGGGCATTGTCCGATTTCAGTGATAGTTTGATCCCCATCAATCGTTAGCTCTGAAGGGGTGACTGAGTACAATAGCAAAATGTTGGTTTTCTTTGTAACAATATTTATGGCAAGACTAAGTATAGAACATAATATATACTTACTAAAATATAATCGATTCCTATATGAAAATTAAATTAAGTTAGCCATAATAAACCTTACCCGCGGTAAAATCTCGTATGTGAGACACGCCATTGCCGTTGAGACGACGCGCGTTATCAGCGCCGTTACTTGCGTCGTACTCGTTGATGTGTACGCCGTGTCTTCGCGCCAATTTGTCTATGGCCCTCTCTATTACCCTGGATATATTTACAATTTTTTATTATTTTTTTATGGACATTTTGGGCCATCGTGGCGCAGTGGTACTGTAAACGTGTCTTGTAGGTTCAAACCCCACTCGAGGAGACGGTTATGTTTGAATTATATTTATACTCTGTTCTAATAAGACGCCATTCAATGAGTAATGTCCCGATTTCAGGCGGAAAATGGAGAACGGAATATATTTACACAAGGTCCGTTCGACGAAGTTAACTGTTAATATGTGCCAAATAAAAATTATGAATACAGCGTGTTTAACGAAAAGAAAAATATCTGTGATAAGTTCATCTATTATTCATTTTAAACTTATTTAGAGTTTCAGCATATAAAAGCCTTAAGTATAATGAGACTAAAGCAAACGAGATAAATATTTATACTTTTTAATTCCCTAAAGAAATCCAACAAATAAATGTAATTGCTTTTATCCCCAACTGTCTTTGAACCAAAAGAGGCTTTGAAAGTTATTTAGTTTTATATATCACTACGACCAGCTTGCGGCTTCGCCTGCGTAAACTACTCGACTAAACTATTTAGTTTTTTGCTAGCACGCATTCTCACTTAAATCGCAAACTTTGCTTAAATATATAATTTAAATGGTTGTAACTTTTTTTTATAAACCGTTTACAATGAAATAAACACTAAATCTTAAGGGAAGCTTACCACAATTAAAAGTGCATTCAAATAGTTTAGAGATTAACGTGCAAAAATGCACAGACAAACAAAAAGAATATTAAAAATCAGTGTTTTGGGTTCTATTACATTTTTATTATATGTATAGGGTATAGATTAATGTAATATAGAATCGTTCTAGTACAACAAGCTCTTATATTACAATTAAATTAATATCTATTAATATAAATTAAACAAATATCTATTAATTTAAATTAAATAATATCTATTATATGTATTTACGACAAGCAATATACTTTACATTTTTATAAAAGTTCCAAAAAAGTTGATGTATTCAGTTAATTGAAAATTCGCGTAACCTTTCTACCTGTTACATGATAATGCACTGGACATTATCACATAATGGTAATAACAGTTTATCGATGCTTATCACACTTGTTTCAAAACTGAAGAGCAATAACAGATAGCTACTGATAAAATCATCTCGTGTTTTGCAACATTTTGACAATATTATATCAGAGTGCGATATTATTATTTTATGTATATATTATTTTATATATATTATTTTTATATAACCTAAAAGCAGTATTGCGATTGATAGATAGGTAAATTTAACGTCTAGAAGTAAAATATTAAAGGTTTGTAGAAAGCATCAACGAGTTCCGAGCACGGCGTATATATAAAAGAATTTCTTATCAGTAAAAAGAATAAGGCATATTTAGAAAACGTATAAAAATTTGAACGCAGCGGGGTTTGAAATTTCAAGTCTGCAAATAACACTTTAAAAAAATGTTAAAAAAGGAGAAAGAACTTTTGCATAAACAATTTATATCGTTGGAATGTTGGTTTAAACGTTTAAAAATACAAAATAAATAAATTTATGAGTATAATAAATGTGTGATGCATATGGCAACACATATATGGCAAACATTACTATATGTAGACACTTCACCATCTACAGTGTCAGTAGTGTTATTCTATGAAATAATTTGAGATATTAGCTGAAACATTTAAGTAATACTATCTGTCTAGACATACAGTAATGTAATAATAGCTAGGCAAGCAAAGTAGTTGTCAAAAGGTAACGTCTACATAAATTATTTATTAGCCGTATATAGATTCTTATATATATTATGTACATTATATACGGTGCTTCCTTGTAAATGGAAACGTTGTCGTACATAAATATAAACTTCAAAATAATAGAAATTACGGCATAATATAAGTAATTTTTACTTTCAAAACGAAATCTTCTTATTATACTATTTATATTATATTATATATAAAATTAGCCTGATAATGCTCGGAAATATTCTTGTCCTGTTAGGTTGTTGTTGTCAAATAGTCACTTTATTTTTTTTAAATTAAATGTACATAAAATATAAATTATAATTATTATTAATATTATTTTTCTAGACAAAAGACAACTTACGTATGTTTATTTTATTTGTATGTATATTTTATGATTTTCTATACCGTAGAATGAATTTAAAACAAATGTAATTTGTCAATATTCAATGAGTTTGAAAGCAATACTTAAAATATAGTATTTTAATAAAAAAATAAGAATATGTTCGCAGTATTGCCATGTTCATTACATGACGACAACTGACGACTGTATTATCTAGCTACGTTAATTTAAAGCGGTTTCCCGCCGGCTAATTGCTACCATTGAAATCATTAAACATTGGGGATCGAAATCGACCACTAGTTTGTTGGAACACTAGTCAATTTTAATAAACAAAAATATACATTTGTACAGTACAGTACAGTAAGTGTAAAATCATATTTACCGCTTTACCTCTTACATAATTTATACATAATAGATAAAAACATGAGTAAAATTACACTCTTTTTTACAATATTTTGAAATCAGACAGAGAATAGAATGTCTTACCTACCATAATCTATACGAGAGATGTATTAATCTAAAACAAAAAATTCTTACAATATTCCATCTTCTTCCCTCATATCCTTTGAAGAAAAGTAAACAAAAGTTCCGTTTCCAGGCCAGTTGACCACTGGTTGTGGTTCAAAAGAAGCAACGACACCGTACTCTTCTGCCAGCTTACAAAGGATGTACCGAGACATCCACAGATCATCAGCAGCTCTTATACCAGGACTTGGTCCAACCTGTTTTAACAATAAAAGGTCAGATGATGAGCTCTAAAGTTTTCTAATTAATATCTATTCCGCAAATGTAATCTGAAATGCGACTCCGGTATACCAGCCAGTCAAGACACTTCAAACTTGTTTTGACCTGAAGCACAATGAAATAAGCTTTGTTCCTTCCTTATATTTTCGCAACACAGGCGTACTGCGAAACGATGGATATAATAAATTGTTTTTATTTTTTGATAAAGGCTATAAAGCTAAATCTAAAACCCCTTTTATAGCTCCAACTCTATATTCAAAATAATATACAATGATATATGATCACTTATTCAAATACAAAATCCCCTGAAGCTGATCTAGTGGACAATAAATTCAATCGCAACACCTCTGAATTTTGTATAAAGATTTAAGGCACTAAAAAGGAATACAAAACTTTCTTTAGACTAAACAGAAAGGAAATAATGAATGAAAAAGTAAAGCGTTGGAATACAATTGTAAATTTTATATGAATATATTCTTTGTGACTTGTAAAATAATTTAAATGTTAAGATATGGAACTAAATTAATAACTAAAGCAAAATATTATTGACAATGAAACACCTGTACATGCTAGATACTTTTTATATATGGCTTTTTTTATACATTGCGTTTTTAATGATTATACTGCCGCGCATAGAAACTGTACGATCGAGATCGAAGGCAACGATTGAAATCTTGAGTTCAATATCAATTCGGGGGACTATCAAAACTATCATAAAAAAAATGTAGTTTTCCGGCCTGACATTAGACGAAAAATGGCGTTTTGTTGCCAGCACGTAGTGGCTCTTAATAAGTTGAAAGTGGAAAATGGAGTAAATTGTTACCAGGTTCTCTCTCCGACCAAGTGCGTGAAGATTGAGTGCTCCCATACAGACAATATAGAAAGAGTGATTTTTATAAATGTCTGAATGGGAACTATAAGCTGCCATTATGTATTTGTCACCAGATCCTTTTAAATAACATCAGTAAATATACTTTTAATTATTAATATAATCCTATATTTAGTAAAGCAAGTAAATAAATTGCCTTTACAGCAGAACGCAGAACTACTCAACCAAAAACTCACAGTTCAATTTAATTCAAACGTTTTTAAAGTTAATCATAACAAAGAAGTTCACTTACTTGAAAATTCCACTGGGAAGGAGTGGTCCCAGGGTTAATGCCATTGATTTTTACACCCGCATAAAGACAACATCTATGAACGTAAATTTTTTATGAGTACCACGTCTATTTATGGGCATCACAGCGGAACCAGAAATACCCTACAGTATATGCAGATACGTTAAAGAAAAGAAATAATTTCAAATAACTGCAAACTTCGGTTGATAAATAGAAATACGTACATACGTTCAAATGAGACCACATTCAAATGTTTATACGTTTTTAAATCTTTTTCTTTTTTAAGGTATATGAATAACACACTGATTAGTCTTAAAAAAATCTTTGGGTAGCTAAAATTCTCCTTAGTAAAATGCTTACAATAAAAATAAGTTGGAACAAGCATATAAGTATTTCGACGCAGTTCGTTAAGAACATGCACCTCAAGCTCAAACTCTTATACGTTGTCAATGTCTTATAGGTGTTAATTTGGCGCTTGAGCGTACGGTTGTCGGTCATTGATACTCCATAAAAATCTTAGTAATGTAATGTTACTAAAAGATCATTGATAAAACTTAATTTACTACAGCAAGAATTTTTTTTTTTTTCATATTATCGCTTTCGTCATTTTTAATAAAAGTTACCTATAAAACGCTTCCATAAGGTCTCTTGCAGCAATTTTATGGGCTCCAATAGCGCAATAATACGGACCAGGAGGTGCGGGAAAGCCCCCAGGTGGCCATCCCAGGGGTCGTCCATCAGTTGTCGTAAGAATAAATTCTTGATTAAAACCAAACCAAGGTTCCTCTACCTCTCCTTTCTCACATACCAATGTGCAATTCTTTCTATGATTTGAAGCTAATAGAAATATATAGTTTAATTAATAGTAGATTGGCATTGTGTATTTAATTTGTTTTGTATGCTTTGGTCAAGGTCTAAGGTGACATTTGTTATTCAGCTGATTATACTAGCGTATTACAATGAATGTCTGCAGAGTGAACTTACAGTAGCAAATACACGTTAAGTTACTGTAAAGATTACGAAGCGGCAAATATAAAAATATTAAAAAAAATTATTAATATACGGAATTTATGCATCCAGTGGAAACAAGATTTTTAACACATTTACGTGTAATATTTATCAACTGAAAATATATACAGATATGCGTTTAACACCGTCACGGAATTCAAGTATCTGTAAAGTAATATACTAATACTAAGAACCATTAAAACACTGTAGAATAAAAACTAAGAGAAATTATTGGGACAACGGACCATGGATATTTCTTAAGAAACCGTAGATTAGTCTATATTAAGATATTGGTAATTATTTTGTTTGCTAAGTTCAATTGTTGTAATTTAATTTGTAACAAACATATTAGCCGCACCAAGTTCAAAAGAAATTATAAAAATACTACATATAAAATAGTATACAATTTAATTGTCTTTATTTTGTATAACACAAGTAATGCTAACTCAACGTTTCCTCGTTCGTTATCGAGCTCTACTCCAGCTCTGACGGAAAACGTAATTAACTGATGTTATTGATACTCTTGTAAGCCAAAAATAACTATGTATCAATTAATGTATAACACTTAATACATACGAGTATGTCTAAAGTGAATTAATATTTCCATATAATATTTTATAATAAAATAATAAATCTTTTAGAAACGGCTAAACGATAACTGCATGGACATGGATAGTTACAAAATGTCTAACCAGTTGGCTGATAATTGTATTGATAGGTGTCAGCCAAAACCAATATGTGGTTTCCTCGTCGGAACGGATCATGATAAATCACTTGTGGGAAGATGAATGTGTCGGCGTTATCAGGACTAGCTTGGGCTGTATTGCTGCCATCGAAATACCAAATTGGTAAATCTGCAAAGTAAATTCATTAAAGTATGAAAATAAAATTGAAACACTGCAATGTGAACATAACGTCATTTCTTAGTACATACTTGCACTACGGCACTTAAGTTCGATTTTAACAACAAGTGCTAGGATTATCAATTACTCTATTACAATTTCAATATCCTCTATACATTATAGGTAAACACCCTTTCGGTTTGCTAATCATGATGGCCGTGCCATTAAAATCGGTTCAACAGGAACCAATTTTAATGAACTACTTAAAATATAAAAATGACTACTGCAGCTTGACCTGAGCTAAATATTAATCCATAATTGCTTTAAAAATGGTATGCTTCAGAGCGAAACTAAATCGTGTTTGTTATTAAGTATAGCAGATTTCAGGAGAAACCCTGCTACTAACTGCTACTTCCATATCCATGTATCGCGAACTTTTACTTTATCTTGGTTGACTAATAAATTCAGAAATTAATGTTTTATACGTTTCAGGTACAATACAGTACTTTTTTTCAATACTTCGCACTTTTACAATAGCTGAAAGGACATTATTAAAAAGACATACATAACATTCACCGCAATATATGAATATAGAGTAAACGCTGGTCCATTTAAATCTTGAAATTTAAATTCAAAGCTTAACTACGAACAAGCTTATATAAAAGCAGCAGCAGTCACCTTTGTGTGTCTTGGGTATAAAGTCAAATGTTCGATCCTTAGAACGTAAATTTATTCCAGATCCATCTACCCAAACGTAGCTACCGAGGATGAGTTCACAGGGTACTTCAAGATCCTCATATTTACGCATCGCCGCTTTGTTTAATGCAGTAGGCACCGTATTCATTTTGTATACTTAAAAAGGACACTTTATAAATTACTTTGATATTTTTTTTTTTAACATTTTTTAAAGTGTTATTCCCACACTAAGAAAATTGAAAAAGACATATTTAGAAAACGTATAAATATTTGAACGCAGCGGGATGAACGGTTTTTAAGAGGCGCGGGTTCAATTCCGCTAAATATGTCTTTTTACTTTGATATTAATGTATAATTGATAAATTTTATAATGTTACTAAACAAAATACCGATTACGTACTGCCTTAAAATAGGAGTGGACATCAGTGCACATTAGGCACATTGTAACAATTTTGGCAATAGCAAAATTTAAAAGATGAATAGACCATAAATCGCAACGAAGTATATATGATATAATATATAATAAATGACCCAATAAAAACCGACAGTTTAGTTTATGGCGGTCAAAAACTTTTTATTTTTTGCTTTCATTTAAAAATTGTACTATTTATTCTGTCTGTCTCATTAAGCCCTAAATAAATAAAAAAATCATTTAGTCTCAACGTGCCTGACTTATAATTTGAGTTATTATTTAAATCATAACATTACGGTTATTACCTTTGTAATTAATTATACCGGTACTAAAATTATCTAAAATTCCTTTTACTTTACATAAAACCCATCAGAAAGCGTTTATACGTTTGTTATTAAAACAAATTAGCGTTTTATATGGGATTTGAATGTAATCTGAATCAATTTTACTTTAGAATGGCCAAAATGATATAAAAGCGAGATGCTATATTTTAGTGTTATACATTTTACAATATCTATTTTACGCAAATGTATTTATACATTAATCTAATATCATAAGATTTATAAATTATATTAGTAATTTAGATAGTAGTTGTGTTATTTAGACTTCTCCCCGCCCGCGGCTTCGCTAGCGTAAATTACACGACTATATTATTTCACCCGCCCACGTTCTTACTTAAATCACAAGCTTTGTTTAAATTTATAAGCTAAATTGCTGTAACTTTTTTATTTATGAACCGAATGAAATAAAATACACTAAGTGTTAAGGGAAGATTATCAAAATACAATCAAAACTGCATTTAATGCGGTTAAGAAGTCTCTGAGATTAACGTGCACAAATTTAAAAATCATTGTTTTGGATTCTATTACATAGATAAATGCCCTATCAATATTTTTTCAAATATCTTCCGTGTACAGACAGCGATCAGGTACATTTTTGTTATATGTATAGATTTCTAACAGTTTTTTAAGCGATAGCGATATATGAAATGTTTCAATTTATATTTACATATAGGATCCTGGTTCACAAAATTTATGCTTCAAAATGGAAAATATAATTTATATCCTAAAATTTATCTTCTGTCCAAACTAAACAAAAAAAAATAATTGTATCAAACTAAATGTTCTACGTTAAAATCAAACGTTCATTGTTTTAACTGTGACATGTTTGTCAATTTATTTTTGCATATAGATTCTTTATTTTGATTTTTATAGATTAAATAAATTTCATAAACATAAATTCTTTTTTTAATTCGATATTATTCAGCAATCTTTTTCTTTTGCATTTTCGTTCCTTAAGTAATTAAAAAAACGACGTTGAAAAATTATAAAATAAGTGTATGTCAAATATGACAACTTGTTTACAATGTATTCAAAGCATACGTTTATATTCATAAATTTATGTAACTAAGTATAAATTTTATAACTTTATAAATTTAATGTAACATGAATATAATGATAATAAAAATTCTCAAAGTTTTACTACTCATTGGCATTTTAAGTGACCGAATTTTGGGTGCTGAAGCAATAAATGTAACTTTGCCTCATTTTAAAGTCCATAAATCGTCCAATAGAACGAATAAAGCCTCAGGGAAATGGCAAGAACGAAAAGTTACCAGTAAACAATATGAAGTTTTTAATATATTATGGCGGAAGACCAAAATCTTCGCTACACCTAAAGAACTATTCCCAAATATTTCTGCAAAGCATTCTACGAAAGAAGTTTTATATAATAAAACAAGCAGCAACAAATATATTGAATCAGTTTCCCGAAGCCGAAATAGAAAATCAAGTGTACAGACACATTTAAAGCTAAATGTCAAAACATCTACTCCTAGTTACATAGAATTTTATTATTTGGATGATTTAGAAAATAAAATAAGCCGCAAATATACAATCAAATCAAATCAAATCGCATTTTTACATGCACCTTTCCAATTATTTCGAAGAGATGATGCAACCTGTAAGTATTTACACAATTAAAAAATATATATTTATATTACCTGCATTTTAATATATCAAACATTATTTGATTTCAGCTTTAAAAAGGCGCGTGGTCTCAAATCTTCCTACTATAACTGTATTGGCAAATGAAACCACCGTCCAATTACACTATCCAAAAAGTTTATCAAGCAAGTCAATGATAAGAAAAGTACACACAACAGCGTATGATCGTATAAAGTTCTTTGAAATATACGACAGCGATACTCCTAAACCATCTATTCTACAAACAAATAAAGGAATAACTAACAAGGATGATTTAAAAAACCAGGAAATTATATATTTAGATGAAGCCGATAGTGGACTTGGCTTTAGGCCTTTCAATCTAAGCTTAAGTAAAGGCAATGTTTCTGATACTGAACGAAAAACAGTAAGAAGAAATATAGAGCATGAAACCTATTCATCTAAGCATACACCAGTAATCTTAACGTATTCGAGTCAGACCGTGAGTTGGTCCGATTATCCTTTCGTTGCTGTATACGTGTATGAACCAGAGCAGGTACCATTTGGTTTCTGATATTTTTTTATATTCACACATGTAGTTTTGATTGCAGTTTCAAGGTATATCTAGTAAGAAACTCGTAGTAAATTAATCAATTTCCTACGTTCGTATCAATCTAGAACCATTGTGTTGAGTGGCTAAAAGCAATACTTGCTTTTCTGTAACCAAATTATGGTAAGAACAATATTACAAATGTAAACATTTGCCATTTATAGCTTTGATAAATTTCAATTTACATTCAAATTACTTCAGTATTCCATGCTACGACTCTACGCTACGAAATAAAACTTGGCAGTCTCCCTGCTGCGGCCACTTAACTACGACTTTTGTTCTTTATAATTTCATTTTTATTTCCCGTCGCTGTTGTAAATTGTATGTAATTGTATGTCAATAAAATTTCATTATATTATACATTTCTCTAGACGTAACGCAGCTGCCATTATAACGCGGTGGAACTGAAAATGACTTTCTGTAAGCGAAATGCCTGTGGGTTTCGTCCCCTACTCTTCTACTACGCCTGCGTTCGACCCCCTAGCCGGAAGAATGATTTTATTTTAATTATTTTCGTTTCCCCGGTCTCAGCATCTTGGCCTCTCCACAAACAATGTTACGTAAAACTGGGCGGAAAGCTTACCAATACTCTGCTTTATACGGGAGATGAGTGAACCAAAAATAAGTTTTTATATGTATCAATCGTTTTATTTTTCATTATTTTACTGGCATATTAATCTACGTTGTGTGTAAAAAGTACGGATCTAATATATAAAAAATACTAATATATTTTATATATTAATAATATATTATTATTTTCTATACAATACATATACAATGTACATATATATACATATATTTATGTCATAACTATTACGTTACAAAACCGCTAACGACACAAAATAATATTATTTACTATATTAGAATATAGAAAACAAAATACTTATTCGTAAGTAGGTTGATCGCAATATTCCTTTGTTAGTATCTTCGTTGTAATATAAAATCGTTATACACTGTATCTGAACTGAAAACAAATACACATTGTTTCAAACATTTTAAGTGCTTTTGCATAAAATTCTGATTTCAAATAATATTCCATCTCTACTAGAAAATCATTCTACACCTTTACTCTTGATCATTAAAGTACATGTGTACAGTTGCATTTACACGACCACAATGAAATAAGCTCACACTTTATTCATTTCATCATTCAGAAAATTACGTTTCTAGCAAGTGTAATTAATATTTAACTTTTGTTTTATAATAAGAATATTCAACAAAGTTTACTATTATAATGGTAGGCTATGTAAATACACAAGTGAGCACTTTGAAGCTCGTAATAGATTTCAAACAGTGTGCGACACCACAACCTTTGATGTGTCGGTCGGTAAAAAAAGAAATGAGATTTTTATTTACCCTTTTTTTCTCAAAAAACTTGCCTATTTAGTAAATATGAACTGTTCTGTGCAATGTCCGAACGATGGAAGGTGTTTGCCCCGTTTATACCCTATAAATATTAGAGAGAATTCATTCAAAACTTATATTAAATTTTAGGTGCGTTGTGATTGCGCTGCAATAAGTTCTCACTGGCTAGTAGGTGCTGCGACGTGCCTTTATCGCTATAAAAAAAAAAATCAAGATGATAGTAGGTCAGCGTTCGTTACATACTGTAGTAATAATTGGAGATTGCCTGGACGAATAGCTTACGTCTCACAGTGCATTCTACATCCGCAATTTCATCCTAAGAATTATTCTCGAAGACAACTTTTTAATATTGGTATACTTTTGTCTACTTTGTTCATTCTGTACAGTTCTTGGAAGTTAACATCGGTCCAATAAAATAATTGATAACATTTTTTATACAAAAATCATTTACAGGAGTTATACGGGTAGTGAATTCAATGTCAAATACGTGCAATGGATGGCAGCCAATCTCCTTAATGTCCCATCACTTTGTCGCTGAACAAGGGGGCTCGCCTGTAACAGTTTTGGGCTGGGGATTAGACAGGTGAAATATCGTATTTTCTTCAAAAAGGAGCCATATCATTTAAATAAAAAAACGAGACAATTACTTAGTTTCATTAGTTACTGAGTTGCCTTTTAATAAATAAATATTTTTACTTTAATATGTTTCACAGATACGATACAAGGTATACTGTAGCTAAGCTACCAGAACATCTACTCATGATGTACCAAGGATTTGTGTACTCAAATTTCTGCCCTGGAAATATCGGCTACAGGTGCGGATTGAGTTACATAGTGCCTACTCGATGTACACTTGCTAGAAACTCATAATAAATGTACTAACTGTAGTATACAAGATTAAAGCTATATATTACTTTCAGTGAAGCAAACCGGCTAAACGGAGCAAGTGTTAAAAATATATACTGTTTATCATTGCCACCATATATTACTGAAGAACACGATCCCGTCCACGGCAGCTTGCTCCTAATGGGTGGGAAATTAATGGCATTGTACTCGCAGGTACCAGTAGTTTTATTCAGTCTTCTATTTTATAGCCGACATTTGTTTATGTGGATTTCAGAATAAATTTAAAAGAGAAATAAAAATATGTAACGTTAGTAGTTATTAATTTATCATGATATATGATGTACATATGATATGTAATTTCCATATATGTTTGGATCTAATCAATACGTATAGAACTCATACTGTCAGTAAACTAAGAGACAATTTACTGATAACACTAAAATGGCATCATCATCAAGGATTCCTTAAGAAATGTGTGCACTAAGCTACAATTTTAATCAAATAATTTTAATTTACGTTTTAGTCAAAACTACGGTAGATAGAAATTGAAACAGTGTGGTAAGGGCTACAAAGTCCAGGTAAATGAAGTAGTGCGCTACGACTAGTCTATAATAAATTTCTTTTCTTCTTGTTGTGCGATTGGAACACATTGAAAGTTATACAATTTCGGATATTTACAGGATTTTAGTATACAGAAATGAGTAATTAAGGAAACAAGAGATACTTTATATTAGAGATTCCTTTAGCTAACGCACGGTAGAATTGGTATTACACTAGATATTGTTGTGCCTGACAAATAGTACAGACTATTTATAATATTTATTTTCTTGTCCGGCGCAACTTATTCATTGTGCCTTAATACCGTAGTATTAAGTATCTCCAGCTTACAATTAGACGAATGCCTGGGTTTTTATAACTAAAAATAGGTAGTGATTTTATATTATTAATAATATAAAATTATAAGAATAATTTAATATTGGGTGAAATTTATATGAGATACCCAGTAATTTGATACTTTCGATAAGAGACTGAAAACATGATTTTTTATAAGATATAAGATTTAAGTTCTTCTGGCTGTTTGAACTAAACATAATACATTTTTAAAGCATATTTGAGATCTAGCTTATAATATCGAAAACGTATAAGATTGTATTTCATAAATTATACGTAGTTAAAAAACATTTCTCCTTTAATCGTATTTACACGTACTATAAAAGAAGACGGCAAGGGCTTGCTTGTTAATAGAAAGTAAATAAATAGAGCATTGACGATAGAAAGCTTAAAAGTACTTTGACTCGTTTTTGTTTAAATGCTTTTAGTCAGGACTCCATTACCTGGATATGTATCTTACACATCTATTTTGCCTAATACTTTTATAATTATTTGACTTTATACGTTTTGTATTATATTTAGAATTTATTAAATAAATAAATAAAACTTTGCAATAACGTGCTAAAAAAAATTCACTCGAAATATAATAGTATTGCACTTATTATATAGAATTTTGTAAATTCTAAGTTAAAGGAAAATTTTCAGGCTTAACACCATTTTTATAGCCGCTTTGAATTTTATCCCCCACCGAAAACGCTTACCTGAACTAGCTGAATCAACTGTGCAAAATGGAATTACCATAACGTTCCTGCAAAATTCGTTTATTTGGGAACGTAATTATTTGTAGAATTTTTTTAACATTCAATATACTATTACACCGCTTATTATGTATAAGCGGTGTGTATTTATTATAAAGAAAATTCCTATGTACGAGCATTACGTATTTTAATAAACAGAATGTTCTACTTCGAAATTATAACAGAATAACGGTTTAATTAGTTACCTACTCCAAGCTTCTGATATCGTAACATATTGCTTAACACAAATTTAATTTTAAAATTTTAGCTGAAAATACTCTTAGATACCATACATTAGTCACAGGATTATAATGGCTAATTTTATAAAAGAATAATATTTAAAGTATTATTTAAAAGGTTACCCCTTTTCTTCTAACATACTTTACTTATATTATAATACCATTGTATAGATGTCACACAGTAAAAAAGTGTATTGGTTACATTGAATTTATTTTCGAAAAATAATTTAGGAAGATGAAAAACAGCAATAGAATATGATTCTATGATTTTGAAATTTTTTTGTTTGTCTTCGTTACTTTTGTACGTGCACACCTTTGAAACTACTCTGGGCTAGATTGAAATGAATATTTGTTTTTTGTATTGTTTTTTTTAACGTGGACCGGGTACAATGGATTTCGAATAATAGAACGCCTGTTATTGGAAATATTGTCTTAGCAATCACAATTGCTAAGGCACAATTGCCAATGCCCCTCTCGTTGCACAGCAGAGAACGAGCATTTTCCAATGCTTATACGATAAGGTCAACAAATCCATGAAAATGAAGTAGTATGCGGACATCAACTCAATCAATCAATTCTAAAAATGTTATATTCTTAAAAATATCTTGCAACATTTGAATTGTGATATACGTTATAGAGCAAAAACAATTATTATTTGTCTAAACGACCATCATTGTTTTAGGAGGAGCGGCGTCGTTGGGGCGATCAATGTGCACTATACACTGGCATTTGGCATCTTATTCCATGGCTAAACGATATCGCTAGAGAAGAGGAAGACCTAGAATTATTCGAATCAGATATGTACAAATACACTAATTGAAATTCATTGACTTCGAAAATTTTTCTTTTTTTCATAATATTTATTGTTTGATTAAATTATTTAAGTTATGATGACATTTATTGGATTATTAATCAATTTTAACGTTAATTTTTTTTAACAAATTATTAACATACATTAAACATACTTGAGGTTTTACAGGCATTTTGAGAATGCGTCATACATAAGGACTGAAGTTTTGCGCTAATGAAATAAAGCCAACAGCCCTGAGTAATTGAAAAACAAACGCAATTACTTAGACAGGCTTTATTTTTATTTATTAACTTATAATACTTTAGGTATAAATAATATGTACCTACATACAAGAAACCTTATAAAAAAATTCTCAGCATGATTCGAACCCGCGTTTTTATATGTTTTCTAAAAATGTTTTATTTACACTTTAAAAATGTTAAAAAATTGTATCCATTGGTATAAAAAATGTATGCACCGCTATTTTAATGCACTTCTTCTCGTTTGATTGGCTTGAAAATTTGCGCACGTGTGCAAAGTTTAGGACTATACAATATTTTTATATAATGAATCACTTCTCCTTGCTAAGGAGACCAGGGTAAGGGGATAAGAGTGTTCCTTTTAGCCTCTTTGTTAAACTAATTTGTTAATGTCGTAGGTCTAAACTGTTTATTTATTCCATATCAACTGATTGCGAGTATTTGCAACAGGCAACCAATTTTTTCTTCAGTTACAGTAGGCAGAGTGTACCTAGTGTCAAGACAGTCCGTTCTGAAGTTTCCGAACGAATCCGACACATTGTGTGTTGATTGACGGAAATCAACACCGCACAATCACGCGCGCCGTACGTAAATATTACAAATTGAAATATTTTGATTCAAATGACTTTATTTTATATTTTAAATTATATTTTTTTAAATAAATCCACAGTCTTTATAAATAATCTTTAATGTGGCTAACATTAATGGCTGACCCTTCATAAGTTTCGCCTTTAGGACTACGTACATCGTATATATTGGTTTCTGCTTTATGGAGCGTAAAAGACTGCGTTGCTACTACATCAGTATTATATGATTTGATCAGGAAACTTATTCGTTCTATACTGTGTGTAATGAGTATGAGAAAAAACGAAGCACCAATTCTTTATTCAAGATTTTCAATATAGCTTATCCACTTAATCAACACTCGTGAATCTCTTAATACATGGTCTTCAAGAGGTCTTGAAGATTATTATACGTAATATTCTAATCAGTGATATCGACATTTTTTTCTGCTTATATATGTATATATATGTTAAACAAATGTTTAAATAAACACTATCGTATATATTTTAAGAATTATTTTAAAGCAGCTATTCAATTTAATTACAATATATATTTTATATATAACTGTGGTATATCGTTGTCAATTTAGGTAGAAAGTTATTAAGTGTCAATAAATAACGAAAATATACGTTATTTTAACGAGTATACTTACAAAAGCGTCATTTCAATCGCAGCTAAGCCTCTACAAGGGAAATAATTCAAGTTATAATTATTTAACTTTACATACATCCATATTACTTAGACTTTATTATTAATATACATTTATTACAAATTACAACTAACATAATTTCAAATAACAAAATTTCATAAAACCAAGTATCATTTTAATTTTTTTGGGTAGTAGGTATATGAAATATTAAAGAGATTCGATATTAGAGCTAATTTTTTATTACAAAAGTTAATTGACTATAAAACAACGCATTTGCACCATTTATTCTTCTCAAGTTACAGCAGAGGATAAATTAATATTGCTCTAAGGACAATATTTTTTCGAAGAAATCTAATCTCACTGCAATGAAAGCTAAATTTTATAATAAATTCTAAGAATCAATATGTTGTATACATTATAATTGTCCTCCTCGGAGATTGTTTAAATAATTATTGAATTAAATATCAATCGTCAAAATATTTATTGTTCATAATGTCTCGTATCCAGTTGACGTACCCAGCAGTTCTTGTGTAAATACCATATTTGCCTCGCTTACCACATCCATCTCCGAAGCTCGTTATACCCTAAAATATAATAGCACCTTTAAAATAACCACCGCTACATACACGATTTATTAGAAGCTTACATGGTAAATTTTTACCGTTCATCAAAATTCATAAACAGTTTTATTTTCTCTGTGAAAGTAGAAGTAAATGTATATATATATTGTGAACTATAATGCGTTTTTTTTTAGCTTCACGCTTTTTGCCTGCATAACAGGATAGTCAGAGAGAACGTAGTTTCAAGGCGGGCTGTTATCGGCTTTCCGCCCAACATCGAGACATTGCGTGTTTAGTGGCGGAACTCAATAATGAAAATATTTTAAATACAATCATCCCGCCGAGTGGGAATTTAACCCACAACCAATCGCGTTTCCATTGAGACGCTGTCACATTGCGAAATAATAATTTATTATTAGCTTTATATGCGTATGAGTATCCTTTTCAAGCAGGATGCCAGCTCGTAACCGTGTTACTGTACAGTTTGCTTCGTACCGTGTGACGACCTTAAATGACTCGATTTGAGTTCTAAATGCTGTGCTTTCATTAAAAGTCAGAAATAATTCAGCTTGGCATGAAAAGTTTGTTTTTCATATAAAGTTTTTTGTTTTACTGGAGTGGCAGACGATCATAATGATTATATAAATAGATTCATGTACTAATATTTATGAATGGATGTTGTATTTGAAAAAACATAATAGCAAAAATTAAGTACTATTTTATAGAAAAAAGCTTTCATCAATAAAGTATCAGCCTTTTTCTATTTAATAATACAACTATAAAGCCTTCGATAAACGAATTTAGTATATATTTATCCCAGACAAATGTTCTTTACTTCAGACTCTATAAATTCTGAGTAAAAGTCAGAAATAATTTACTTTAGAATTGAAAAAGAAATCTAATTCTTATGGAGTATGGCATATAAACAAAAATTTAAGTACTCGTATATTGCTCTTAGGTGATAAATTCTATTTAAAAAAATACAGATATACAAAAGCGTTCATCGACCTTTGCTGATTTTGCTTATCGAAAGTTGTGTTTGAATAATCAACGAAGCCTATTGTGAATATCAAAGTAAATTACAATCGTCATAATCGACAACTTTAGTGTAGTAAAAGTTAAAGACACATTAAGAAGTATTGTATAATAATATAGATTTAAATATTTAAATAAAACCGAAGACTGGCGTCGTGTAGTACGACTGCGCAGTGGGTTCAATTCTAAATCGGGCGAATACTAACTTTCATTTATTTTATCTCTCTGGCTCTGGTAAGACAAAGTTCAACACGCTATGTGTCAGATATGGGAAAAAATGGAGAGCGGAGTACCTTGATACTAGGTTCTATCTCTCTTCTCTGCTATGCGGGCCACAAATTAACTAAACGTTATCTATATTTTGTGTATACCTGTAACACATATCTGCTTGTACGGTCTTTGCATAAAAGTGGACCACCCGAATCCCCCGCACACGAGTCCTTGTGTCCGCGACCCGCGCATACCATGTTGTCTGTTATGGCATACTGCCAGTACGAGCGGCGACAAACTCCCTGCTGTATTGTGGATACCTACAATAATTAAAAAAGAAAATAGCATAAAACGTCTTCATCCTCTCTACGCATAGCGGGGTCATAGAGAACCTAGTGTCAAGACACTCCGTTCTCCAGCTTCCGCCCGATATTGAGACATTGCAGGTTAAGTGGCGGAACTCAACGCCGCGCTTTGTCTTAAGTACCAGAGCGGAGCGGAGCGGAAATGAAAATAATTTAAATATAATCATTTGCCCGAGTGGGATCGAATTCACGACAATTCGCATTTACAGTCATACGTTGTCCTGTTATAACAAAATATAAATAAATTGTAAGTACCTTTTATCTCTTTTAAGCTTAAAACTCAGATAAAAAAATATATAATATAAGTACATAATATGCAAGCCACTTCAAACAGTTACAGCAATCGAAATATTCACTTTTCAAAATTAATTATTAGATAATTATTCTTTATGCTTTAAATAATAAATAATATTACAAAAAATAAATAAATTATTTTGTTGTTATTTATATAAGTAATTCCCTAAAGATTATATATTTCTATTTGAATTTAAATAACATTATTAACAGATTCTCACACGTATTCTGCTCAATATATTCGTATCATCCTCAAATACCGTCCTATTTATATACGTAAATACGAAAGGACGTCAATTACAGGTTTTCTTATACCAAAACTAAATTCAATAATGATATAGATTACAGGCAATTATATTCTGTGAATGATTGTTTCTATTTTTCAAATTATATATTAAATTATGTTCTTCTTAAATATGTAACAGTTGAAAACAACTCGTGAAATATAGCTCTCACAGGAAATAGAGTAATAGATTATTCTTTAAATAGTTGACAGTATTTTCATCTTGTATAAAACATTATTTATACTAATATTTAAAAGTAAATTTCTTTATGAAAAAGTAATAATTCTCATTAACTACTAGTGAAAATAAAACTTAAATGTAAATTCTTTCTAAAGAATTCTCCATGCGCCATCTTAATCTATACGATTATGATATGGATTGGTAGAAAGCCTATAAGGACATTAAAAAAAACTACTTAAATATCGTTACAAAAAATCACAATTTTTTTCAATATTATCCAAATTTTGCCAAGCGACGTCTACATAACAATATATATAATATACATAATCAATATATATACATATATAATATATATATATATATATATATTTAATCTATCAATATATATAATCTTGATTTACCTGAGCTTCATGCAAGATTCTAGTACCATGTACATCAGTGGGACGCCTCTTTCCCCATCCCAAAATTATACAATTTGAATGCGGGGGTAGAATCTGGTGAGGTTTAGGTAGACAGGCTATACCATGGCCTAGGTCTGGTCGTGCCTGGGCTGGTAATCTATAAATCAAATAATATAAACTCTTAAAAATTATTTCATTCTTATTTATTAGGTAATTCTAGTTTGAACAAAGGCATCTAGTAAAACTGTTCTAACAAAACAAAATTAATTAATTTTAAACGAAAACAAAATTTATATTATTATTTTATAGTGTAATAAATATTTTATTAGGCTTTTAATGCTTTTGTTATTTGTATCAAAAAGATCAGAATCTAACATTTCATAGAAGCTAACCGAAGCCTACGAAAGCTACCTTATATTGTGATTATAATTATAAAGCATGACGCCTTTTGAACAGTTAACATTTTCAAACACGGGTATTTAATTTGACAAGGGAATGGAAGATATTGTATTTGCGTATCAATTCAAATTTAAACGTAGAGACATAGACAAATAAAGCTTCTAAGTACATTTCAAATATTACTCTCGTTTGTTACATATAAATTATGAGTTAAGTCTTTAATATGAAAGCAAGCCGTTGTATAAAATACTCTACTTATGTTTTAGCTTAACTTTCAAAATTAGATACTTGCCGTAAATTCAGAATAAAAATAAATCACAAGCACGTCGTAGCCAGAATCTGCCGGTCTTTTCTCAGGAAAAAAATTGTAGGGAGTCCTAAATTACGGTCAAACAAAGACACTCTTAAGAAAAGGACGTGATTATTTAAATAATAAACTTGTGAAAGTGAAAAAGTGAAAAAAAATATATATTTTTTTGTATATCGTGATTAATATTCACATTATGATTTTATTTGTGAAGATCGCCGTCGTGATTTCACATTTTGTTTGCCTGGATAGTTATTGATTCGGTCTCCAGGTAGAGAAACGCTTATATTAAAAATATATTTATACTTTAATCAGGTTCAGGAAAACAAGGTGCAGCTTTGATTTCTATGTGTGGGGACACACAAGGTCTAAAGTGGGTCCAAAAATATTCTAAACTGTAGAACGTAGTGTATTTAAACCATTGCAACGTAGTGTATTATCTAGAACGTAGTGTATATGAAATCCCTTTCTTCCTATCCCTTTTAAATTTATCAAAATAAAGAAGTATAGGTATTTTCTTTCATATATCGACCTAGGGACTATACAAATTAAAAGTGACTCGACGTCTGAGATATCACTAATGAGTATTGCTTCCAACTTATAGAGTTATGTCAGTTTTATTTACAACAAACAGCATAATTGGATTAGTTATTATTATTTAGATAGTGAAAACGGTGGAAATTCCAAGTGTCAGTTGCACTATGTCTGGTTTTCCTCGAATCAATATATTGACATCATTAAACTTGACCTTCATTTAATTTTTTTTAGCAGCATTTACATTTTAGAATAGTCTAAAAATAACACTAAACAGATAAACGTAGACACATATATTTGCGATATATGTATAATAATTAAAATTATATAAATGTACTACATTTGTATTTTATTTAGTACCTGTAACAAATTTAAGATCCAACCTATGTGTATAGAATACACAAACAAACGCCGAGAAAAATCTCGACGGAGCGTAAATATTAGGCTTTCGTCTTATTTTAATATATTTAATTGAGGAAAGCCAGAGTAGGCCATCGTGGCACAGTGGGACCCGATTGGTTGAGGGTTCGATTCGAACTCGGGGGAATCATTATTGGTACCCATAACACAAGTTAAATATTACAACGGATCCCAGAGTTCATTTACACCAGATTTAATGTACAACTTAAATATGACTTTTATTTCTGTGTAAATGGTTATTGTACATAATTTGATACAATAAACATATTATTATTAAAATATTTTCATCTCTCCCCTCGGGTATCTATGACAAAGCGCGGCCACACAACACGCAATGTATCGATTTGGAAAGTGGAGAACGCAGTGTCATGACACTAGGATCTCTCCGACTATCCTGATATGCGGTAAACTACATATAATTCTTTTTGTTCATAAATAGTGCCTATACACCAATACTATATTAATATATATATCCGTAAAAAAGCAATAAGTGCGTAATATAAAATTAATAGCATTATTTATTACTTACTTCACGAAACGTTGCCTTAAAGGTATGTATGTACTTTCATAAAACATATAATATATAATGATTGGATGGGATAATATACAATGAAATTACAGAGATTGAGGATACCAATCAGAATGTCTTTAAGTGGACAAAACAGAAAGATGTATTTTCTGTGACAAATAAGTGTATTGTAATAAATTTAAGGAAAAGAAAGAAATTTATTATTATACAAGGTTTTATAACGTAATCATAATTTATTTGTGGTAAGTATTTTTTTTTAAATACGAGTTAACATTGAACACTAATATAAATAAATATACAAAAAATGGCACCATTGCAGGATAATCGAAGTTAGTAGTCGTACCTGTGGTATTTCTTAAGAATTTTCTACCCAAAGGGTTTACTGATAGTAGACTACGCGGGCGTTATTTATTTATAATTTTTCAGAGCCTAACTTAAAATCTACACGGATCACAAATACACATCACATCAGTATAATTGTTAAGTCTATATGTTAATATTCTTTTGTTTTACTAGTAAGTCTATTCGGAAGTAAATTCCCAGTAGTACTACTATCAAGGCTACATGGTAAGTAAAAAAAACTAGGTAATAACAATCTTAGGCGTCAACTTAGCAGTGTAGCGCACGGTGTCAGAAATTGGCACAAAATACTAACTGCTAACATTCTGCCAATATACAAATAAATGAAACGCACGTTTATTATATTAAAAATAATACTGTCATCATAAAACATTTTAAAATAAAAAAAAACAATCTCGATAGAAAACCTAGTTTATCCACAGAAATTAGGATTTAGGAGTTATGCAAAATGAAAATTCCTACAATTCGAAATTTAAGCTAACCAATTTGGAATTGAAGTTATTGTATCCATTTAATTGTATCCATTAAGTCCCTTTGTTTTAAGGTAACTTACACAGCGTCACGGGCTATTGTGATTATAGTGATATAACACATTGTGTGGCTTGAGAGCACTCAAGATATGATATGAGATAATGCTAAGTAGCAACTTAGCATTATCTCAGTTTATTAATATATTGGTATACCAAATGGGTTGCTTGGCAAGAGGTTATAAATTCGATCCTAACCAAGGACAAAAATGTATGTAATGAGATCAGGTTTGTTTTCCAATGTAAATGTATCAATTTATATTTATATAGTTCCTCACTTTTATATATAAATAGGTTGCAGCTTTAAATAATAAATGCTCTTCAGAATCGTGCCCTCATTATTATCTGAAACAAAGCATATTCAACATACTTACCTCAACAGAGCAACATCATTGACTACAGTATCCTGATCATATCGAGGATGGATCACAGCTTCCGTTACTCTCATCTCGATCTCGCCGTAGCCACGTACGAGTAAGTCATGTTCACCCAGACGTACATATAATCTTTTCCTCACACAGTGTGCTGCAGTTACCACCCAGCGGAGAGCTATTAGTGTACCACCACAAAAAGCTTCCTTAACAAAAAAAATGCTTAATTGTAACACCATTTATATGTAAATATTTTTTTTGTAATAAGCCTCATTTTGCTTTAATTATGTATTTATCCAACTTATACTCTTTTTATGTTACTTAATATTCTTCGAACTTTCCACAACGTTGACAGGGTTGACAAAGAAATCTGGTTATACAGTTTTTCACTTTTCGTCTATTATAAGCACTCATAAGATAGACAAGATTTGTTTTATTGAATTAAGACAAAATTATTAAAAAAACATCATAACTTTTACAAAAAATGTTTTGCTTTTGAGATAGAAATTTACTTTATTTACTCAGTATGGAAAAAATAGATAGAAACGAATAAAAATCTTGAAACCTTTTTGATTATTTACACGGTTCTCAATGTGTTTTTTAAGAAGGACGTAATTTTAACTAGAAAAAAAGGTAGATACTAAGAAAATTTATTATTACTTAAGATTTTTGGGGGCCAATTAAAAAGTCATAGAACGCGTTATTAAATATTAAAAGTACCTAACATAACCTAGTTAAAAAGATGGAGTAATTGTTAAAAGTTTAGGCACACGTCATATTCTGTGATACATTATACTACTTGTATATATTGCCAATTTCTAATATGGCCTTTAAAAATCTGATATACCTAATTTAATTTTTAAAGAAAGTAAAAAATAACATTCTCATTTTACAAGAGACTTACCCCGAAAGACATTTTTTAGTTATACGTTTTTTAGTTATATTGAATTTATAATATGACTCAAAATACAGGTACTCTCTGAAGTACACATAATAAAAAAGATACGTTTGTATAAAAAAAACCTTTACATAAAAATTTTTTATCATTTCGCAAACCCTTAAATAAAAATTAATCCAACTTAATGAGCCTTTGATCGATCTTTTAATCCTACTAATTTGAGCACTAACTACTACTTCAATTAGTTGCCACTTTATTTTATACATTCTCTTAGAGAAACCTACCTTATATCGATTAAGTACAGCAACTTGCCATATCCATTTCCCTGGCGGAGCAGGTCTGCCGCCAATGATGCGCATCATATCTCTCATTTTAGCTCGAAGTCTTGCATTCATAGACCAGTGCCGTCCCAATCTACCGCAGACGGGTATATTTGAGAGAGCTCTTGAATCTTCCGGATGAATAGCCGGCACTGGCTTTGGCATTGTCTCAGTTATTGTGTACCCTAAAAGTTGATAAATCATTAATTTTCATAAAAGTTACTACTTAAATTCGTTAGTCAACTGATTCGTTGTGATTATTACAAATTAATAGACACAGAATAGCAAACTAAGGATTACTCGTCTTTCTTATTTTAGGTATTTAGGATTACATATTGAAAGAAACTATAGAAATAAAGTGATAATTTTCACATACATAAAATGTTTTTGAAGTTTATCAATAAACTATACCAATCAAATTATTGAATCCGAATCATGCAATATTCGAGTTTCAACGACTAATTGTTATTAGTATAAATTACATTTATCATCTATATCGATATCTAAGCTACCTTAAATATTTTATGTATAAGACATAGTTCTTATAAGGCAGAGACTTCAAAGGACGAATATCGACTAACGATGCGGTTAGTAACTTCTGTTTATGTTTATGAACATGAAACTAAGATATAAATAATTATATTGTTAAATTAGTAAAATAATAAGCAGTAAAAAGCTATGTATTTTTAAGTACTCGGTTGTGTAATCAATGAAGAACTTAATTTTAACACCGACGCCCGTTAAACCAATAACAGAATGCTTTTGGCTGCCAAATGCCATTCTGAAAATGGAATGGTATTTGCTCTTTGAAAATCAGAAAATTGGTTATATAATGGAAACTATTTCGTAGTTTTTACGGGCATATAGGTGCTGATGTCGTGTTTTAAGAGGGTCATGCCAGACAAAGCGATTATAGGTTCTACTTCAAATCCCACCTAAGGATTTTTTATAATAGATGTTTTCCTATGCTCATTTTCTAGCAATATATCTAATATAGACTAATAAGTAGAGAAATGAGTTGTACATTTCTATGTATTTTTTTACAAAACAGTGCCATCAGAAAGATACCGGAGTTCTTACAAAAAGGTAAAATTTATCATTTTCTTTCACAAATATGATATAAGCTTATATTAAAGCTCTTGCATCATATTAATATAAACTTTCCAAGACTGCTAATTGCTAATGTACTTAGAAGTTGTTATTGTATTTAATAATTAAATGTAATTTTAGTGTAGCTTACGGTGTACAATAAGGTAAATTATCTCATCACAGGTTAATATGTAAAAGTTGTTAGCTAGATACCTATGTGCAATTTCACCTGGATCCTTTCGCCGCTGCATCCTGCTACGAATCCAAAGTTGGCAATAGCTACCCTCCAAGTAGCAATAAGCGGACTGCCTAATTACTTTTCTGCCGCATAAAGACGCTTTTAGACAATGCCTAGAATAAAATAAAAATATTATTTTATTTTAATAGTCTATATTAAAACTAAATTATTGTAATAATAAGTTGATGTAAAACGACAAGCTCAAGTACCTATGTACGTATATCCCGTATGAAGCAGAATTACAAACGTGATTCTATATATTATAATTAGTTTATTTTTATATAATATCTTAGCATTACGCTTTTTCCTGCCAGTCCGTCTCACATTTTTTACCCGATTTTTTGAGTGGACTAACTCAACGCGACATTTTGCCTTACCAAAGTGAGACCAAGAATCGGACCCCAACAATTACATTCCATTGCACCACAATGGTCTCACTTTCATAATACAGACATAGCTAATTATTGCTCATGTCTGTTACAGTGACATATGGTATGTACCCTACTGCATTTAATACGTTGAGCGCTTAAAGTCGTACCTCTTTCTCACAGTTGTACATTTGCGTGAACAGGAAGTCCAACTGCTCCAAGGGGAAAAACTTCGAAACTTCTTCTGAACATCGTTTCCATCGAGTTGCCGCAAATCAGGCTATGAATAATTAGGAATATTAATTATAGTTAATTTATTTTAACTAAAGTATACATGGTATTTGTGTACTTCAGATTGCTATTAGATTGAATTAAAAAAAAATCAACAAAGATATGTTTTATAATGTATATGTTGTATTAATATTTTTTTTCCATTTATAATTTAAAGATTACATAGATTCAAAAACTTATTTTAAGCAATAACTATATAGGCTTATCTTATGAGAATACAATAATTTTCACAAATGGAATTGGATCCACTTTATTATGCATTGGTATATTAACTGTCGAGACTTTCAGGTACTACAATTTATCTAAGAAAAACATCAAAGCAGAACACTCATAATATTTCAAAGTACCTACCAGCAAGTTCATGCTAAAGGAGTAAAGTACTTTTACAAAGAATTTAATACGTACAAAGTTGAACCAGCCGCTTCGAAATCAGAGTTTTATTATATCATGTTTCATTTTATATCATAAAAAATATGAAGTATATTTAATCAAAGAATGAATTTACAGAATCAGATTAATAAACAAATTCAATAATATTATAAATAGCAGTAGAATATTCCTAAAACACTATTTTATTGGATCTCAAATCCCACCAGTACGCCTAGATACGGCTAATATTTAAAGTATAAGTTAACTGACCATTTTCGTAAGGTGAAGTGCGACGCATCGTTCAATCAACCAACACACAATGTGTTATATATGGGCGGAAAATTAATGAAAATTGAATATTTTAGACAGTTGTCGCCTGCAATTCCGTTTACGTGGAATTTATGACTTTATACATATGCATAGCTGGTCTATTACGATCTGGATCAGATATTCCAATCTCCAAAATTAATTATTTCCTAAGAGTCCTGCCCATGATGAGGGTTTCATTCAAATCCGTCCAGTACCTATAAAGATGCGTATACATGTGCGACAAACAGACATATCAAAATTTTAAAAATCATAGATTCATATTCTATTACTGTTTATTCATCTTCCTAAATTATTTCTTCGTAAAAATATTTTATGTATAGACAATACTGTTTTATTATAGAATAGGAATTAGAAATAAAATAATTAACATACGTCTGATAATATTATATATTTGTAAACATTTTTCGTTTGTTCTAATTCGTGGCCACGAGTACGATTTTGCCGGTGAGCTTCACGAAACTGGCCGCAACTGTAAACACATTTACCACATAATCAAATCAATATTTGAATATTTATAAACACGATATATTCGAATTCCAAATATGAATAAGTCATTAGGTAGATAAATCAACAGATGATTTAATTTGAAAATGGAATATATCATCTACACATTTTCATCTTATTTGTATACAACGTACATATATTATAAAACAATATAATATAAATGATTATAAAAATTAAGTGCATTAGTTCGTTTAAAATTAAGAAAAAAGATATATTTTCTAGTATAAATAATAAGTTACTGTAATTATACAATTATTGAAGCTCTATGAGTTGTAACGTAATATATAATACCTTATAACTTCAACTCGCAGAGCGTCACCGCAGATTTGACGACGCAAGCAATGTCGACGCCGAACTTTGTGTCCGCCGAGGCATTCACTCCAAAGTGACCAATCAGAATAAGAAGAGAATTTTATACCTTGAATTGAAATTTTACAATAAAAATTTAAAAGTAATATCCGAGCTATCCACGATCATTTTACAAGAAAATTGCAAAGATGAAAATGTTATGTACTGCAGTAAAACGAACAGATTCTTGTATAATAAGAGCTGTAGGAAATAAAATTTAACACACCATTTTGGCTTCTATATTGCGGTTCTATACTTAAGCTATCAAATTTTGCATCTTCTTCGATATCAGAATCAATCTCCATCTGCAATTACAATAGTATGTTTTTGAATAGATAAACGGTGATTTTAGATACATAATAGGACACGAATAACAATTTGACTGTTTGAATAACTGGGTCAACGCTTTTCAATTCCGCGATTATCATACAATAGCTGCATTGGACCGCATTCAGCAACACTTATATCGATTTAGTCAAAGTAATACTTTTTTGGCAAAACGCAATGCAATTAACAAAGTCAACAATACATATGAAACTATAACTTTTGTATGAAGTTGCTATTGAGAAGCAACAATAGGATATAAAATTAAAGTGCCCTACTTTAGATAGATAAATAAACAAGGTTAAACTTACATGATATCCTCGAGATAGCTCCATGCCTATGATCACAGACAATATTACAACTGTATGTGACCACATCATATACTAATACTTCTAGTTGATGAGCAGTTTCGAGGACTCAACATCTGTTTAATCAGTCAATCAATTTAAATCAGCTTAAAGCTTTCTCCCGCATAGTAGGGTAGTTAGAGAGAACCCAGTGACCCAAGACACTCCATTCTCCACTTTCCGCGTGAATTTGAAAATTTTGCGTTTTGAGTGCCGGAGCTCAATTCCGCACTTTATTTTATACCAGAGCGGAAAATGAAAAATAATATGATCTAAATCAAAGTTTGAACCGAATATTTCCATATTTTCAAAATTTACGTTAAATAAAAGTTAAACACATTATCGCAGAAAAGTTAAAATTTATGATACAAAATTATAACAAACAACAAATCTGTCACAAATGACAAATTCAAGCTCATAATACAAATAAAATGTTTGCAGGTCATATGAAAATTGATGATGTCACATATTTTCAGCTATGTATGATTTCTATTACGTATGAACTATATATATTTTTTCAGAGTTCAAATTCGTAAATAGTTTTAAAACTATAACTATTATTATAATATTATTCAATATATTGTAAAAAATTTAAAGGTATAAATTGCAAAATGAAACTGTAAATTTATCACGTAAGATACGTTCCATCATTTCATTATAAAATAATTCGCTGTAAAACGATAATTACTTTCCAATATGATAAACAAATTTTACATATACAATTATATATTTTTTTAATAACACCCATGCATAAGTATATAGAACTTCATAATGCGTGTAAGTCAATCCACTTTTATCTAATTAGAATTGTAATTAAAATGTAGTAAATTAAATAGTAAATTATAGATTCAACAAATATTAGATAAAATCTAAAATTTCTACAAAAAGTATAGTGAGCTGGATAATATATATATTTATATCTCTGTGTGTGTGTGACATAATTTGAGCATGTAGCTAGTGCCTTTGTGAAATGTTTACCATATCTATCCACAACGCCTACTTTCATTGTGAAATTACTTAGCAGCCGAGAAACATTTATCATGTATTAACAAATTGAATTTATTTACCACATTAGGATATTCTATAAAATATAATCAAATTGAAATGTTATTTAAAAAAACCAGCAAATTAATGTTTGAAGAATTACGCCTGAAAAAATATATATATTAAAAAGTTCGGTAATTTCTGTTCTGAATGTGTGTGAATTTGATAAACTAAACAAGAAATAATTAACAATTTAAAGTTATTGAAAAACTATATTTGAAAAGAGCTACTGTTGAGTTTCGCGCTGGCTCTTCTCAGCAGAACTGACTTCCGAGCCGGTGGTAGCTGCCGCTAGGACTGACAATACTGACATTTTATATTAATTGCCGATTCGAAAGTGCTTGTAATAGTCTATGTGAATATTTTGATTTTAAACATTTTATTCTAATAATTTCCTTATGAAATAGTAAGAGATATGAATAAAAAGAAGTTTTTGTTGAAAACACGACGAATTTACCTACTTTCCGTTAAATACTTTTAACATATTAAAACCGCAATCTTTATAAAATCACCTCCAGCACAGGTAATAAAAAAACACATTCTATACACAAACTAAGAACCAAATCAGTACTAGAAGTGTTACATATTTTTTTTAAATTAAATGTCGCATAGAAATTAGAGGCATATGTTAAACAATAGAACAAGAACAATGCAATTAGTGGCTAACAGTAACTTGTTGGCACCTTGTGACATCACGCCTTTTATAGGCACATCTTGTATGGGACAATGCCTTGTATATTCTAAATTATTATGAAAATATGAAAACATAAGTTGACAAATCACCTAAGCCTTTAATAGTGATGTGGGTCAAGAAGAAAATTGTTCAACCACAAAATTGACATACGTACCATAAGTGTCCTGTTTTAGACGCGTATCTTTTTCTCGTATCAGATCAGATCAACAACTAACTTTCTTGTGTTTAAAAAAAAGATCTATGTATAAATATTTAAAGGAAAATCTTTCAATCACTTTTTTTACGATAAATATGCAGGTAGAAAGGTATGAGAAACCTGACGGAGAAGGCAATAAGTTTTATAGTGATCCTATTTCTCATATACTTTTGTATAAATGAGGCATCTGCAGCCAGTTACCCATTGGAGGTTAGTTGTTAACGAAGTTAACATTGTATTGGAATGAATAATTTATTTTATTTGAAACAAGTCAACGAAATATATTGAAACCAAAATAAAATCGTGTCGATTAAAATTGTTTTTAATTCATAAAAAGGATGATGTTAAAAAACAAAACCGATTTTGTTATACGAAAAAAAAGTGTTTTAAAAAATTATCGTATCAAAGACGCTTATTATAATTTTAATTATTTTAAGTCATCAAAATGTTTTTTCAAACCAAAATCGTGAGTTATAAAACGCAATTTATAATATTTATACTTTTACCAATATAGGAATTATCTAACAATTTTAGACTTGTATAATTCAATATGTTTACGAAATAACTATATAATATATTTTATTTCTCATGTCCCGTTTAAAAAGTTTTCCCGCTTGAGACGCGTTTTGTTGGGGATTAAAGGAGTTTAATGTAGGTTTATTATGTTGTAAAATACGAAAATCATTATAATTTTTTAATTTAATGTTATTAGGAAAATTTTAGTATTTAAATATTTTAAGAACTGATATTTTGCCTGTTGATAAATTTTTAATCGAAGTTCTGTGTTAGGATTTTTTTTAACTGTAGGTACGTTTATAACATCTTCTTTCTATAACAGGAGACATTATTTTTGCGTATATTAAAACATAATATACGCAAAAATATAATTTACTTAAAAAAAGTATTTCCTAAAATATTTGATATAAGTTCGATATCGGCTTTTATTTTCATAATAATAGGTGGCTGTTTACATTTATAATAATTTATTTGCGTATAATCTGTGAATCACAGCGTATAAATACTTTTCTGAGCTATTTTAGATTAACCCAAACACTATTACGTAAAATATTCAAGTTCAAATACAACAGACGCGGCTAGCTTATTATTTACACTGATAAACTTTTGGTACGGCGTTACTATATAATAAAGTTAAATTATATTTCCATACATTTTATTCTTACATATATTTCACAAAAGATAACTATATAAATAAGCTGATATATCTATAAATAAAGAACCACGACATATACAGCAGATTAACTAGAAATGAGAAATAAATATAATACGGCAACGTCAAGCCATGTTCAATTCCCATTTTCACACTCATGTTTTTGATGATTAAATATTGGACATACAATTATTATACATATAGTTAATGTGGTAATATTCTTGTCTAAGATGTCCACATCAGATGTTCCAGACGGTTGTGATACTTTTACAGCTTACTCTATCGGTAGGCAAAATAGACACTCACTCACACATTTGATACCGGAGAGCAAAAGTGAAAGCAATTTAAATATAATATCTAATAATAATTCCGTCGAGTGGAAATCAAACCCATAACCATCGTGTTTACAGTTAGACGCTGACATATTGTCAACGAAAACTGCTCATCATAGCGAACAAGTTATAGTAATGCCGCATTTATTTATATTTTATAGTTTAGCTGGTTGATTATGGTTCTTCATAAGATGTTCAAGACCTTTAATTTTTATATGTTAATAGAAAATATTTATCACGTTGTAATATGTTTGTCAGTATGCTATTTCCTTATTGTTTATAGTTTAGCTGGTCTATTATGATTGTACATCAGGTATGCTTCTATTAAAAATAAATAATATCTTTAGGCAGGACGCCCAGACTTAAAATTATACAAAATAGCTTTATGCAAATCCGCCCAATAACTATTAAAGAGTGCGCGTACAAACAAAACGATGGACAAAATTATAAATATTCTATAACTGTTTTTTCATCACCCTAAATTATATTTTCGTATATATATTTACTGTACAGACACACTTTTTTAACTGTTTTATATTAATGTAAAGATTAGTACACCCTACAGCAAACGAATTTTTGGACGACGACGTTTGATAGTTTTATTTACTCAATTAAAGCCTCGTCCTTGCAATGAAATCAGAATCCATACATATATCAATGAATAAGACACATTGTACCAATCATTCACACACTTGCCGGAAACATCAGATGTTTTATTGGTTAATATTTATTCGTGGATGGTTGACTGCGCTCGTAAATCTACGCATCTCTGCCCAAACCCGACTAGCCTTGGACGAAATACTAGTCACATCTTGCATAAATTACATATTAAGTTTATTGGCTACAAACATAAAAAGATCTACGTGAAAATTAATTTACGACTGTGAAATTGTGGACCATCAATTGTTTGTTAGTTGTAATTAGATTAAACACTAAAAATATAGCAAAGCCCTGGTAGAGTCCAATTTTTGGTTAATTATATTGTAGGTACATATAAAATGCCTTAGACTAAGGCAAGTAAACCGAAATATACCGAAATACCGAAATAATATTTTATTACCCTCTTTTTACGTTTAACAAAAACGATTGATGTAGTTCATACAGTTTTATGTAACGAGCGTGCAATTCACATTATTCATATAGACCTGTAGATTTTGTAGTAACTCGGCTGAAACAATCAAATTATACTAGCCATATTTTTAGCTACATGTTACGTAAAGCTTAGTAACAGGCATTTATCAATAGTTTATTTCTATATTGGCGCTAGTACTTATGTTTTTTTATCAAGAATGCTATTGTTTTTTAATGATATATTATGACTTATGAAAAAATATAAGAGATTGTTAATTTGTTGTATTACCATAAGTGAAACGTTACAGTGAAATTTACATTATCATAATTTATTAAAATGTTTCTATATCTCTTATAAAAAAATATCTTAAATATCTTAAAAATATCTAAAAAAATATCTGATTTGTATTAGTACATTGTTTGGTCATGGCAATGGTCTTTATTATTCATATGCCTGCCGTAAATATACATCTATTTATTTTTTAGAGATTTTTATTTATATTCTATTTACTTTAGAGATTATAAACGATAAATTATACTCATCGTCTTTAATAAAAATAAAAATTCCTTTCAAAGGAATCCTAGATACAGTCTTTCAGATTTCATAAGGAATTTGGAATCGTTCAGACTTATTAAAGATTTTATCTTCTTCGATAATATTACTTGATGACGTTTCTTTACTAAAACTGTGTAAAAAAAACGATTTCGGTCAATTCGATATTAATGGAGTTATGGAAAGTTATATACAGAGGACAATTTTTATTTAAGTTTTATTTTATCTAAATGTTTTCTATATTTCTATTTTTTAAAAGCGAATACTTTCATTACAATCAATTCCCCGCAAGGTGATCGAACATATGAACATCGAATATAAAATCAGTCATTACTTCACTGTGTCCCGATTGTAACTTTTATATTTATTTACACTATATTTATAGGCACTTACATAATCTATAACTATTTATTGTACGTATAGAAATGCAAAAAAATATATAAAACCACAAATTTGACACGTACGGTCATTCTATAAAAGTAAAAAAAAATAAGTCAAACTGGGAAACACATATATATCCCGATATCATTGAAACATTTCATTTACTTAATAAGAATTAAGATGACTCCATTTTTTCCTCTATAGAGATATAAAATGACTATAATTAGGTACTATACAGGTGAAGGAAAAAAAATATTCAATAACGCTCAGTCTCACTCCAGTAATAAACTGCTTTGAAACGAAATGACTAATATTTATACGAATATGCTTAGGAATAAAATTTCATTCCAAACAAAATAAGGAAAAAAATAGGTCAATTGGTTACAACGATGATGTTGAGTGATTTCTAATTGAACGTGATACATAATATGGGTGAACACTTCATTTTTTTGTTTTTAAATCTTTATTATCATATTTATTCGTTAATGACTAATCGATATAGCAAAAAATACAAATTATTTTTCATCCTATTCAAAAGTGAGTAAGACTCTCTTCTTGGCTGAATCGATAATATTAATCGATTTTATCTCAAACGTCAAAGAATCATAAATATTATAAATTTCGTTAGTTGAAGTGACAAGAAGAAATTTCATTCTAACATTTTATAGTCTTAGTTACTGGGCAGTTACAAAATTATTCTATACATAAAACAATTTTCATTTATTAAGATGCCCATCGTTATTGGTCTAATAGTTTATTTTTGTAATGTTTCAGTCTATAGTAGTGTTCTTATGTACATAGAAACAAAAAAAACGTAAGCTATTGTTTATATTATGACTGGCTTTAATGTATATTGTTTGGACTGT
Source organism: Podotricha telesiphe (assembly GCA_038994665.1). Classification (NCBI taxonomy): domain Eukaryota; kingdom Metazoa; phylum Arthropoda; class Insecta; order Lepidoptera; family Nymphalidae; genus Podotricha; species Podotricha telesiphe. Next base: position 1,585,688 of record JAOYRR010000188.1, on the reverse strand, counting down.
AAAGCTAAAGCTATGTAAGTATATAACGAAAATATTTATATTAAACATTTTAAATTAATGGCTAGAAGTAATAGATGTATGGTTTCTATTGCGTAATTTGGAATTTCAGTGAATAAAAGACAGTTATATATTTTCAGCTTCAGACTTTTTTAGGAAAACCTAGTGCCAAGACACTCCGTTCTCTACGAGAGATGATTAAGAGACGTTTTCTTAGTAAATTAAATTGAGTGTAGTGTAAAATCATTAATAAGGCATATTGCCTCTGGGTAAGTTTGCGATTGGATTTCGTATCCATATAAGCAATGATCTCATTGATCAACCACTACGCTAAAATATATTTTTACACATTTTAGAAACTTCTCTCTCTCTCTCTCTTTATTTTACATACAATTTACATACGAAACATTTAAATTACGAAATTGCCAATTAAGAATCGGAAATACGAAAAATCTATATGCCATGCGAGGGTTATTGTCTTCAATTATATTATTGTCTTATTTTATTGTCTTAAATTATATTTATTTTTTTCCTAAATTCCATTTGGAAACAAAACTTACATCTAGAACTAGTTATATATAAAAGGAAAATTGGACTTTAACATAAATTACATCATGGATTTGTTTTCTAACAAAATTTTATTAGGAACACTGCTGCTGCTGCCTTTTTAATACAAAATCGATCAAACATTAATTAAAATTCAATAACGACCGGCTGACAAATTCGCGAATATCTATCTGACGGTAAAGTTACTTTCATAGTATAATAATTTATATTATACTTAAAATTGTCTTCGAAATTGTCAACTATTTGTTTTTATAATAGTTACTTGGAATTTTAACCATTTCTACACCGTAAGATTCACATCGTCACGATATTGCGTGTACAATGTCGCATATATAAATACTATTCTTTTGTAAGTTGGAAAAAAAAATATGTGGTTTCCTTGTCTACCGAAATACTTAATTCTTAATTGAATGAATTAATTAACATAATTTATTTATTGAATTTATTTCGAAACTTTCTTTATAAGCGTAACTTACTAACTTGATCACTGTAGAATCATATGTAAATAAAAAAATTAAATGAAATATAAATTAGGGATGGGAAAATATATATATTTTTAAATTATTCGATATTGATACATTTCAACACTCTTGGACTCAATAGATGGCTTATATGAAAAAAATATTAAAATTAGTAAAATATGACAAAATAAAATAAATTGTAAGATAAAGTCACACTACAATAACGACAAATTTTCAGTTACATGAAACAAAAAACAGTAATGCATTTTCGGGAAATACACGTATAACAACTTAATTTTAAATAGTTACTACTATTTGTATTAATGTTTTAATCTTACCATTTATAAGCTTCTAGTTATTACATTAATAATGAAATATTTGTACATACACTTGATTCTAACGATACAAGTAAAAATACGATACTAGACACACAAAACGTGGAAGCAACAGACTCGTAACGAGAGCAGTACAGAACTGCGCGCGCGCTCGCTATTTACCATTCAAATCTATCTGGTCCTTACTAAAAGACAGTAATTCAACTTGAAATAACAAAATTTCCTTAGAAATTTATTTTTAACATTCTATTTCATAAAAAGTTATAATATTATTTAGGTTAATGGCAATCTGTAATAATAATGACAAATTATTATCTAAAAGTTTGGAAATAGTATTACGAATTCTATTACACTTTGCCCTAATGTCTACTACTAGAAATTGACCTAGTTGATTATTACAAGCATAAATGCTTGTATATTTGTATAAAATGTGGAATCCATACTAATATCCATACTTTATATAATATTATAGATGTGGAAGTAATTCTGTCCGTCTGTCCATAACTACTTCACCACCAAACCGCAGAACCGATTGTGATGAAATTTTACATAGAGATGCTCGATGGTCTCCCATTCTTTTAGTTTTTTCCAGGAATTTCATTGTTTTACAAAAAGGTTGCCGAAAATACGAAGGTTCACGCGGGCGAAGCCGCGAGCGGGACGCTAGTAAATATATAAATTCAAACATTCAAGATGTCAAACCATATTCTTTAGGTAAAAAATTATATGAAAAAAACTATTAAAAAGTTATAATTTGTCTATTTAAATAAGAAAAGCGATAACAAGAGTTTAATGACCGAGTGATATGATGCTTCATTTTTATCTTATTCTTTGTAGAGACAAGTGATGGCTTAATTAGATACCAGGATATAGGTACTCGTAGTTGTGCAGTTTGTATTTTGTTTTTTTTCTAATTTCCGTTAAACTATAATTTTATATGTTGTCAGTCGTTTAGTATATCATTGACTTAAAAAATCGATTTTTTGCTATGCATTCTCAATTATTTTATATGAAATTTGATGAACTCCACTCCATAAGATGTTAACGAGAGGATTCAAGGCCCATTTAGATACCGTTACAAGTTCTATGTACCTACCTACTATTGGATATCGTTCCTACACTGCCTCGGGTTAGTGATGCCAATTATTCTTCACTCCGACATTTTTTGCTTAAGGCTTTAACTATGATGACGAAAAAATTACGTCTATAAATTTACACACATATATACTTTTAGTCTGTATATGTTGTATTCATACGTAATAAATTTTACCTTTAATGAAATTTTGTTTAAATTATTTTATTTATACATATTTCCCAAGATTTGACGTTAAATAAGATAAATTACAAACTATTTACAGTACTAGTGATGTGCTTCAAAGATAAATATGATCTAAGTAGGCACTTAAGCCGGATTTATTAGGTATGGTAATGTAGTCTTATTTCATTATTAAAGTAGAACTAGGTAATTTATTTTCACCATTTTACTTTCTAATGACTAATGTACACAAGGAGCTGGAGTTGTGTTAATTTGTAAATATGGGCTTGTGATACCAATGTAATTTATTATTAAACGAGCCAATGTAATGTATTATTAAACTTATTATTAAATTATAGAAGAAATGTTGTTCTAGATTTTCGCCATTACAAAGGGATTCTTATTTTTTTATGGTTAGCGAATGGCAATAGTTCTCTGATCGTAATGTAATTTAATTATTTTTATACAAACATAAATATATTATATAAAGTTATTAAAAGCCACTCCCAAGCGACAAAAAAATTAAATACTTTTACTAAAGTTGCTATTAGTTATCTCATAAGTATTTATTTTTATATGCATAATATATATTTTTAATTGTATTAATGGAATTATTATAAAAAATTATACCACTCAATTATATTAAATATTGAAGTTTTCTCTAAAACAGTCTTTCGTATTTAAGATGTCTGCCCAAAATGATTTTCATTTGTCCATTTTATTTGGAATTGATACCAATGTTTTTTATAATTTAATTATTTTAATGATAGATCAATCATCTTTGTAATATTACCTTTAAGGAAATACCTATTAATTAGAAAACTTTGACTTAAACTTTAGCATATTTATATAAGCTTAAGTTCAACTCCATTTAACCATAGCATAGTTAAGTAACCTGAGTTAAAACTACTTCACATATACAAGCTACGAAACTACTTGTTAGTTGGTTAAATACTGATATATAATGGGGAGTTTCGCAACGCTCAAATGAAAGTTATTCAGCTAGTTTATTTCACTATTTAACTTTATATTTATTTCGTTCCAGATTAAGAAAACATATTGAACATTTTTCGTTTATCCTGAAGAACTAAGTATGCTAGGTGGTAAATATTCACCTAATTTTTACAAGCTTTTTATTACTTGATTAATTTTGTTTGGGGTGGAATCATAAAATCTTAAAGCATATTTACTTAACCATTTGATCAGAAGTTATGAATAAGCGTATTCATACTATTTTGGAGTGGTTAGCTGTGTGACATCATTTAAAACCCAACATGGCGGACTACCCAACATGGCTGACTAGTTATTTTTAATTATCAATATACTCCTAGAATTCGGATACAATAAAATAGATTGTTTATATTCTCTATACTAGCGCCCTGCTCGAGGATTCGCCTGCGTACACTAGACGACTAATAGTTCACTTAAATCCTAAACCTTGTCCAAATTTATAATTTTGCTAAATTCGAAATATAATATTGTGTAAATTGATAAAATCAAACATATGCTGAAATAGTGAAAGTCCACTTTGCTTTCAATTTCTAAATCCCACTACCGAACTAAACATTCTTTGCAATCTAAATTAATTACTTGATACTAACAAATTTGTCGTCAGGAAATTAGAATTTAATTATCACATTAATGAATTTTCTGTCTTGTGTCAAAATTACCTGCAAATATGTGTAAGTGACTCTAGAACAAACAAAGCAATATTACACGTTTTCTAAATATGTATTTTTTAATTTCGTTAGTGTGGGAATAACACTTTAAAAACCGTAAAAAAAATGTAAATATAAATGTTAATATACTTTGTTTTAAAACATTTTAATATTGTCTTATATTTCATAAATTTAGGATAAAAAAATTACATTTTTTTAGAAAACGTATAAAAAATTTAACACAGCGGTACTGGAATCCGCTCCTCTTAGACGGGTATCAAGAGGCACAGGTTTCAGGCAAGGCAGTCTTTTTAGCTTCCTGCCATTCGCGTCGTCATATGCTTAACATATTTAACAAGACGCGACGATCACCCTACTTGCTTATGTTGAACTTTTGATTTCTTGTAAGCTATTCCTTTTAATATCGTGCTATAAAAGACAATATGGAGTATTTTAAATAAATTACATTTAATACAAGACGTATCTAACATATATATAATGGGACCAAAATGATACTATACTGCTTAAATTATATTGCAAATTATTTTTAGAAAAAAGGAAAAGATAAATATGTTTTCTGAGGGCCATCCTTAAGTAATGTAGTTCACGACGCTATCGTTAGTTATTATATATAGGTTAGTTTACGATACCTAATGAACAAGTTATTTTAAAAAGAAAAAGCCTAAAATATGGGGCATTGTCATTAGAACTGGATAGAGTGCAAATTTTCAAGCAAGTCTAATAGTAAAATTGCTGTGCAGGACTTAAATTAACTCATAGATGCCAAACGATGGTTCGTAGAGTAAGCTTTAAAAAAATAATGTCTCTCGGAGATGCTAAGGCGGCAATGTTAACAACAAAAGAAGTTGTAATAAGCGTATAAGAATTTCGACTTCTTATTAGCTTGATTAGCGCTTCTTTCTTGCATATAAGGTTTAGTAATATTTTAAAACTATTCAGAGATAAAAATGGTTACTGTGAATTAACCTTAGGAGATATGCATAAACCTTTGGGGATAATTTTTTGGGATAACCTTTGGGTTTAAAAGATAAAAATTGGAAGAAACAGACAGACGGAGGCGGAGGGCGACTTTTTTGTATCGGTATTTTAACCACGTCATCCTCGCCACCGCTATAGTAGAAACAGTCGTTGGTGTGGCGTGTTATCGCGACTGTTACCAAGACGTTGTGAGAAAAAACAAAACAAAACATATTTAATATTATAAGATATGTTGTAAAAATAATAAAATCTTGCCGTATTATCTAATAGGTATCTTAAACTTATATAAATTAGTTAAAAAATTATTCAATCAATTGTTCAAGTCAAGTTTTAACTCTTTCAAGTTTTAACGTTTTGTAGAACATTGCTCCAGAATCAGTATAATTTTTTTTTATTACGAAGCATCTTATACTAAAGTAGTGGGATTGATGCTTAGCAACAGATTTTCGGGTAAACTTTTGTAAAATAATTATTTACCGCGTTTTAACCACACTACTACTAGTAGACTAATAAATTAGACACAGGTTTTGAATACATTATTTGTTGCTATATATAAAACATATAGTGGATAACAATTTCATTAAAAGCTTACAAGAACTGAAAGTACATTTAACTAAACTTTTATTTTTTAACCGGTTTTATAGTCTCCCAGAATTTCCATCCTCTTATTGACGTTTTAATAAACCAAGACTTGTTAAGTTTTAATGTCAAGGTGTTAGGCATGAGCATACTTCTTGATTAAGACAAATTATTATGTTAACGCTTTCACGCTTTTCCCAGTAACTTATAAGAAATATGATAGCGAAACTAAAACTTTTAATCCTTGCTCTCACAAGCTGTTATTTATATTTACTCAGTAGCAAAAACACTTTATGACTTATTAAAAAAAGTTATATATATATTTATTTAAATACAGATAATATTTGTTATGAATATAAAATCAAAAATAAAATCAAAGTTCACAAAGCCGAGTCTCTTATACCATATCCTATTACACAGAGCTTTGTGGATTAGAGCGCATATATGGTATCAAAAAGATGTCACATTTTGTGTCGATTTTCGATTCTATGTTGTCTGATTTAACCAATAGTATTATAAAAACATCCAATGTTATTATATAACAGATTTTAAGAATTCTTGATAAACGTTGATCGTTTTTAGTCAGAAACTCGCTTTTATATACGTATGAAAAAGTGATTTATTTTCAGTACTTTATGGGTTATCATTATACGAAGGTGCCGCAAATGGGGCTACGGAGAACATTAAACCATCCCTTAACGATGACATAAGCTCTATGAAATATTGACTAAATATGATACAGCATTGATTACATTTGTAAATATACTTGATATTGCTGTCACCGAGTAAAATACTTGGTTGATAATTAACAATTACTGGCTCATTTGGCCGACAAATATAGTTTCACCTGTGTGATTCGCATTTTGTTTAAGATTATTATTCAATTATAGTGTTCTTTATACGGTTTTTTTTTATTATTTATAATGCTAAATTATAGAAGTATCAACAGTCCATTATTGGAACGTACTTCAAAAATTTCAGCATTAAAAAGGTCATTTTCTTTTTAATTTTGGTAGACAGAGGAGCTTAGGCAGTGAATAAAGAATAAGAAAAGACGTTGGGGCAAACATTTTTTTTTACTTACATGACAATTTTATCAAATTTAGTAATCATATTCAAATTCTACATAAATATATCACGATTAATCTATACAAATGCATTAGTAGCCTTAGCTCGTAGTATTGTCAAGTCAAAGCAATGCGATAATCCAACAGCAATCCTGTAGCAATTACTTCAGCTTAGCGAACTGTTCTTAGATCGGATTAAAGCTCTAACTTTACTAAAATGTTTCAGGTATCTAGCTGTTCCAGAAATTTTATTAATAATTTGTATCTAAGTAAGTAAGTATTTCGTACGTCTACATTAATCCGAATATTTATTAGGTATATATTCAAAATAAAATGTCTGATAAACTGGTGTTAAGTATACTTTGTATATTTTAAATTTAAATGGAATGGAATTCAAGAACACTGAAGAATGATTATTAGGAATGCAAACTTTATCCAATATTTAGCTGCAACGACTTAATAGATTGGTATATATTTTAAGTTAAAGCACTCGTGTTGTTTTTTGTTCTTATTCTATATGTTTATATGTCGATATAAACAAAAATATTTTACAGTATTTGGTGTACAATATTAAATGAAAATATTTTACTGGATTAATCATATATAATCTGTTATTAGGATTTTTAAGGCCGACGTCGTTTCAAACACTTCACAGTAGTCCGAGGCACAAGTTGCCCACGGACTGATTGTGCAGATTCAACTAAAAGCCGAAAATGTGATTCGGACATTTCTCAAATTAATTGTTTTAATTGTTCAACAACCTGCTGTATCGATTATAAGCCGGGATAATTAGAATCACTTAAGCCGATTACACAATATAACTTGACACTAAAGCCGTGATACAAATAATGTTATTGTTAGATATATGTCATTCGAAATATTTAAGTGTTGGTACATTCGAACGCAGGTAAACTCACCCAGTTATATTGTTTTATTAGTGTATCGAAGCTTAAACTATTTCCCTTTAAATTCACGTCCTGAAATACTAATAATAATATGTAATAAAAATAAAGTGAGCCTACTTGATCACTATTTGAGTGATATAAAACAAAATTGGTTCTAATGAAAGATAAATAAAATTAAAAACACTCGTTATATTATTTATTTATAACTAGGCTCTAACGAGTCTACATTTAGGGTTACAGGGTAAATATTTACGACTTGCCCTTAATCTTGTTACTACTGCAGGTTCTAGTTCTATGCTATCAAGTAACCGCATACTTCGGAAGATATGTTTCATTAGGTACACTTCTTAAATATATGTTATGAGATAAAATAAGCTTAAGTTCTGTTCAATATTGATGTTATATAATTAATATACTTTGTTTATATAATAAAATTGTGGCTTTATATTACACTGAAGCTTAAAATAGCTTAAGTGGCTAAAAGAAATACATGAAGCGATAGGAATGAGTAAGCTTTTTACATACCCCGCAAAATATAGATAATTCAAATTAAAAAATATTTAAATTATACTTTTGAGCATGCAACACTAACTATATACCTTGCCACTCAACCCGGTTTCGCCTTAGATGCTATAAAGGTCTCTCTGTCTTCAGAGACTACTTAATGTTTATTGAAATTGACAATAATGATACACAAAAAAGCTTTATCAATAAATAAAATTGTAAAAAAAATAATAATTGCAAAAATAATTCTATTTTAGTTTAATCATATAACGCCGACATTATATATTTACTTTCTATAAAATGCGCTACCTAACCAAATTTTAAAAGTACTAATGCTGTCTTGAAAATTCGTGCTATAAATGAACTAATAATAGTTCTAGACAAGATCTCGATCTTTTAGTATATTTGAAAGAGATTTCACTATTATATCTTTTGCGCACTTCTACCGCGTATAAATGAACTCTAAGCCTATTCCTGGTCAGTCCGTTGAGTAGTTCAGAGTACTTGTTTACTTTGAAATAATGGTCATTTGGAATATTTATTCCCCGCAGTTGTAAGTTCAACCAGTATTCTAGAGTACTGTACTCTATCATAAGAGTCCAATCAAGAGCTGATTTAAAAATTGACTAAGGATTGTAATTAATATACACACTATTAAGTATCTATCAGTCCCACAGTGACAGATCACTTTTGTACACTTGTATATTTTTTTTATCGTATTCTAAATTTAAAATAAAACTTACTAATAAGTAAAGTTAATAACTCTGTCCTAGAATATATGAAGTAATAATGTGTGCGGAATAATCTTATCATTTAAATTACACGCAGTATAGCACATCCATTAATTTTCTTGAAGGCTCTTCTCAGCAGAATTGCCTTTCAAGCTGCTGGGAACTTAGAGTCTGTACATACATATATTTTGTATGAATAATAAAGAAACATTATTATTACATATTGTGGATGCCTCTTAAAAAAAATAAAAGTATATCTAGTAATCTAATGATAAAGTCATTAAAGTTCTGTTATTATTTAAATACTTACGCGTAGTAAGTACTAATATACTACTTTATTTACCTGTATTTACCAGCTGTAAGTAACTTTGTAACATAAATATTTACTTTCTAAATTTATTATTTTTGGCAATTTATATAGTCTTGCCACCAGGTTCTCTTTGCCTACCGAAACTGAAAAAAAGAAATAAAAACAAAATGACAATTTAAGAGTGTATTCTTTATTTAAACTTAATTTACTTAATCACAATTATACTATGTGATGTCATAAAAAAGTATTTTCGTTGGTAATATTTTTAGTAATAACTTAAAGATTAATAATATACTCATAGATAGGGTTTGTCAATAGTCTACAATTATTTGTCACATACTGGACGGCTACAACTCAGATAATATAATAATTATAGTTCTTTTATATTTAGCTTATACAGTAAATGTCATTTTTATTAACAATTAAGATATCACAATAGCAGTTTATATGTTAATATATAACATTTAATTTATAACCAAATTTATTCAGATTATACTTTAATACGTATTACAGAAATAAAGATTTCATAACATTACAATATAAAATCTCATATTTAAATTTTACCTATAGAAAATAGTAAAAAATTTAAAAAAGAAATGTGTCATGTATATGAAAGATTGTAGTTTGTAAAATATAGAGGGCTATCACTCAAAATTGACCCAAAACGTTTTAGATACTCCCGGTTGTCGTAAGCATTCTTTCCAACTATCAATATAGGGTGACTTCTCATCAATATGCGCCTTCCCTAATATTTCTTTCTTTGCCATTTTAGTCTTGCATCCGAGACTGATGTAAATGCTAACTTTATTCAAATTTGCTTTAAATACCGTTAACTTCACTGTCGCCGACTTAGGATCCCATCTGGCCGATATTGTCGGGGCGAATCTATCACTTTTCCAGTAGCATTCAGCTTTATTGGCTTCTAATATAGTCGCTTTTAAGTACAGAGGAGCTGGAATTAGAAAATAATTTTATTAATTTATTAGGTAAATTTCATTCTAATATAGGATTATATGTTATGGACTAAACATCAAGTCAGAATCATAACTGTTTTAACATTTTTAAAGTTATATAAACACTTAAGATATAAAAAACACTTATAAGAACGTATAAAAATTTAATTTTTTTTTTGAAAAGCGGGACTCGAACCCGTCTCTCGCCTGCGTCTGTTCCTCTTGGAATTCGCCCAAGCGCTCTGACCGCTAAGCCAAATGTTTCTCACTTAATTGTTCTTCCTCTTCGTCTGTAAGTAAGAAGGCGGAAATTGGATAACAAAACCTTACACGTCTCCGTAAACAAATATTAGTTCAGACTGTAATCGATAGTCACGGCTACAAAGGCATAATTAGGGTAAATTCTATTTTCGACGTAATTTAACACTTAATATATAATCTAAGACTTATCAAAGTATCGTTATATATTTTATATAACTTGAATCTCTATTTAAATATAATTTTTGGTAAAAAAAATCAAGATGAAAGTAAAAAGTACTTTATATGTATGAACACATAAATATCAGTTACCGCGGGGCGCAGTTACAATGTGGTTAGCCACACAAAATAGTTATGGGCTTGCATACTCTTCGTGGGAATGTTAGTATTGTTAATATTTGCGTTAACCGATTATATATATGAGACAAATAGTGACGTTGGATTTCGCCATTAAATGCGCCTTAGTTTTGTTTCTACGGATATAAACTTTTTTTAACACGATGTACGATACATGAGAAACGTTTGCAAAAATATTTCTATTATTTCATTATTAAATGATGCAAGTATTGTAAACGATCATTTAATACACCTTTGTTTAGTTTTCCTTTGTCACAAACACTTATTAGTTTTTATCACGTACGTGTATGGTATGTTAATTGAATGACTTAAGTCTGGACTAATAAAATGTTATTTTGAAAGGTTCTCGTACTTGATGGCAAGAAGTATAATATTTAGATTAAATGTGTGTAATTTATTACTTTAAAAAAGATTTTTTTTACTTAATTGTGACTATTTAGAATAATTTGTAAGTTTTTTAAGATTCTTCGTGGGAAAATGGATTAACGACAATTAAATAAATAACAATACCTAACATGAGTTACATTGGAAATTTCTGACTAAGCTCGTAATTTAAAAAGACATCTGTGAATTTTGCTGTAACAGTGTATTATTTATATTTTTAACATTTTTTTTAAGTGTTATTCGCACACTTAGAAAAATGAAAAAGACATTTTTAAAAAACGTATAAGAATTTCAACGTAGCTGGATGTAGAACGCATGGCTTAGCGGTCAGAGCGCTTGAACGGTTTTCAAGAGGCGCGGGTACAAATCCATTTTTCTTTTAATCGTCTTTTTAGTGTATCATTTATTAAATATAAAGTTACATGGAATTAGATACAGATAGGTACGATTTTGTAGCTACTATACTACTGTAGGTAGTTCTGAAATTGAACCAGAACGCCAGTCTCAAATTACTCTTTTGTTACATTAGCAATTACGCCGTATTTTTCTAATACAGATAACTATATAATCTTTCCGTATAAATAAATACGCCCTTGCTCTTTCAATCCTGTATTGTCAATCTATAATAAATTAAATATTACACACAGTCATTATTCCCAGATGAATTTTATTACACCGAGGTACATAAAGAGGCACAATGCGAATACAATTTGAATTTATTATAAGTGTTGCTGAATGTCGCAGACGATCTGTTTATGATTCACTGCGCAATCGTATGAACTACTCTCTCCTCCTTAATAAGCAAACAGCATTACACGGCCCACTGGCCCCTACTAGCGATCCATTCTTACGCATGTACACCCATAAACATTCGTCATGAGAGTTTACCACTTGTTTGCCCATGAATATTTGTACCACAATACACCTTTATTACTTTTTTGTTTGAAACTATTTCATCTGTTAACCTTTTAATTATATAATATACACAAATATCTTATCTTAGAAACAAAAATAAGCTTAAAATTTATTTGACACAATAAAACAAATATTTATAACTTTTTTGAATTAATTAAGATATAATAACTTTCTACCACCTGGGACCCAATACTGGAAACTTTGAAGTCTTAATCCGATCACACCAGAGAGCCAGATACAGTCAGCTCATTTTGCAAGAATCCAGGGCAGTACGCGAGGCAACTAAGAAATCGTTGGCGGTAATTTGAGATAATAATTGTATCAAATGACAGACAAGTGCCACCTCAGTCTACCTGTGACCACGGACTACTTTAAAGTGTTCGAAACGTCGGGTTTTAAAATGTATTTTCGAATACCAAAATTATACGCGATTAATACGGTTAAAATAATTTCATTTAAAAACTATTTAAGATATATTAGAAAAAAACCGAAACCTAATAGGTTATCTAATAACAGTAAAAAACAGATACAGCCGTAAGATAGAACTACTTACTGTTCAGGACGAAAATGTACACCAAAGGTCAATCTAGGGTTTAAAATGTCCTCGGAAATTTATTATCCCATGCCTTTTAGAAACTTTTGCGACAATATAAATAATAGGAGAGTTTGATTATAAAGTAAACAAGAACAAGTCGATTTAATTTCTAATTAATATAAAATGGTATATGCACAACTTCCCATTATTAAAAAATCATATATTTAGAAAACGTATAAAAAATTGAACGCAGCGGGATTTGAACCCGCGCCTCTCGAAAACCGTTCAAGCGCTCTGACCGCTAAGCCGTGCGTGCATTCTTATACGCTTATTACAATTTACATTTGTTGTATGTTTAATTTTTATACGTTTTATAAATATGTCTTTTTCTATTTCCTAAGTGTGCGACACTAACACTTTAAAAAATGTTAATAAATAGTAACTCTGCCTGTCTCTTTGTGACCTCATCAGGGCCGAACCGCATAACAGATTGTGATGACATATTATATATAGATACTAGAGATGTATCTCTCATTTATTAAGTTTTTCCAGTAATTTCATTGTTTTAAGAAAAGGCCGCTGAAAATACAAAACAGCTACACGGCTACACGGGCGAGGCCGCGATCGGGTCGGTAGTTGTAAAAAATTATAGACGCAAATAAAGACTTACATAATAATCACAGTGTGAAAAATATTCAGAAAAAACTGAATAGAATTGTAATTATCCTTATTTCATAATTTTCAAGAAATATATTTATGCTCCATGGGTGGTATATATTTCTGCTCAATTATGATCCATCGCGTAGTAACACGAGAAGTTTCCTTTACTATAGCATCATGTTTACATAATAGCAGTTTAACATGCTCCCCACAGACTACTATTTATTGTAACTTCAGTAAGTATGTACCTAAATGTGCATGTACTTTAAGGTAATTAGATTTGCTGTCTTATTTCCCTTCGGGTTCACTGAAGTCTCATAAATTCTTATCACTCCTTCGAGGGGACTAAGTTTATCTACGTTTTTATAACTTATTGCAGATAAAAATTCTGTTACAGCGTAGTTAGGGCTATACTTGTGAACTGAATGCGATGTAGGGTTTACGAGAATAAATTTTAAATTTAAACATTTTTTTTAAGTGTTATTCATCAACTTAGAATACGAAAAACATTTTTAGAAAACGTGCATAACTTAGAGGTCAGAGCGCTTGACGGTTTCCAGAAGGCGCGGGTTCGTGTCTCGTTACGTTCAAATTCAATATTTTATACGTTTTCAAAAATATATATTACTAAAAGAAGAAAAAATGCGTAGTTGGAATTAGCCACTTAATAACATGACTTAAAAGTGATAAAAATAAAAACGTTTTCATTGTAACGAAAAACAAAATGCCCACAAAGTATTCATTTATACATATATAAATAGTTTCCTCGATATATTTTAGAGTAATTATCACTAGTTCACATCCGCAACTTAGTTTGCCTAAACTATAATATAGTGGTTCTCCCGTTCCCGTAGGAATTTTGAAGAATTCTTATTCTCTTATTTATGCCCTACATTCCCCTGTGAACCTAAATGTCATATTTTAGCTTTCTACGCCGAAAAGTTTTGGCTGTGTGTCGTCTGTCAGTGTTAAGTATCTTGTTCATTCTAAATCTTTGTATTTTCTTACATATTATAGTAATATATGAATTATACATGGAATACAAATAAATGTAAATGTACATTATATATTTGTACTTTAAATTGAGACGCATGAGGAATTGTAGAAAAAATAAATCAAATGATTATAGCAAACCGCTCACGGCTTCGCCTACGTAAACTACGGGACTAAACCATTTCTTTTTTCGTCCGCCCGCGTTCTCACTTAAAACACAAATTTCGCTTAAATTTATAATTGAAATTGTTTTAACTTTAACTATTATTGAACCAATTGAAATAAGATAAGCACTAAATATTAAGGAACTTTACCAAAATACAACAGCCAAAACTGCATTTAAATCGGTAAAGCCGTTTCTGAGATGCACAAACAATCATAGTTTTGGATTCTATATTGATAAATGCCCCATATACATTTATATGTAAGTATATATTAATATTGTGCTTAAACTTTGGACATAAGTATGTGCATGAACGTATGAATCAAAATTTACTTTGAGTTGCTATATATTTCAAATTATTAATACTTAATAAGAACGTCCATGGTAAATAAAATAAATAATATTTTGTTACAAAATATAGGTTAAGCGAAGTAAGGAATTAAGTGGCAAAAAGCATAAGTTCAAAATTTTATAGTAAAAATCTGAATTAAGACTTGTAGCCGTAAGACGTGAAGCTTAATAAAACCGTTTATAGAAAAAGTTATTTGATCCTTTTACTTTTAAATTAATTCCATTGGGCTAAAAATAATTTAACAAGTTTCTAGCATTCTAATTTTCTATTTAAAGAAAGTAAATTAATATTAATCAACACAAAATAAAATATTTTAATTTCTTCGATCTAGTACTTAAGACAGACAATTGAGTTTCTCCACTGAACCTGTAATGTTTCGATTTTCGGACTCAAAGTGGAGAACGTAATGTCTTGACACTAGGTTCTCTCTGGCTACTCCTTGAATGAATCTCCTTTTTTTATTAATTTATAAGCATTTTCTTGGGATTTTCAGTATGTAGATAGTTCAATAAGTATTTTTAATTCTTCTTTTCATATTATATTTTCATATAATACTACATGTACTTTTATTGTATATTTTTGTGCTTATATAAAAACATCAATAACATTATAAACGACAAATAGAATCACGTATCGGTTTCAAAGTCGTATCGACCTCTACTAACCACAAGTCTTTGTATTGCTTACCTTTGTATTGTTCTTGCTCTTGCATAGTTTGTACTGAACAGCGCAATCTGTTAACGGTCAGCTGCACTGTGTCGTTTAGCCCGTCTTCGCTCGCAGTGTAAAGTAGCGTTACTTCAAGTTGTCCTTTTTTGTTCTCTCTCTGTTAACATAAATAGTAATAGTCAAATTTTATTAAAGCAGTTAATTTTGTTACAATATTTTTTATAACACCTGGTTACTAGCTAGGCTCTGACTTCATGCCTTACAAAGAAATACAAGAAGTCCAACAAAATCTACTAATAATAAGCTACCAATATAATCATTACAAAAATTGTACCTAATACGTATAATACATATTATACAAATATGGTACTAAGCTCAACTCTGTCTACGACGATCATATAATGAACACAAAAAATACTTGAATCAATTATCTTTGACAACTACTACTATTATTAAATAAATTTGAAAAAAGATTTTCAAAATGGTATGACATGTACTTTAGAAAAACTGTTTTCTAAAAGTATGCATTAGCGTATCTGGTAGTTGGTCAGCAACTTATATATCTTTTTCACCTAGTAACACTATAGCGTTTCGATGAGATTAAGTACCTATACATATTTTAAACTTGCTAATTTTTAAATAATATTAATAGCGTTTCTAATATTTCCATCAACATTTTGTTACTAAAAGTTAAACTACTTAAGCTCGTAAAGCTTTTTATGTCTAAAGCCTTTTCTGAATATATAATACCAAATTGAATGTTTTACGAGAATATATTTAAACCTCTTTAAGCAACATTAAAACTGAGAAATCACAGAAAGCATCACTAGGGCTATTGAACACAAAACGTCCTGATTTAATCAATACCATATACGGGAGAGATAATGCGTTTTAAATCTTATTCATCGATCACAAAGCTATTTGAAAACAATCTTCTATTTTAAATTCTAGTATATTTATAATATTTGCGAATACGTATGCTATCTAGTACACATATAAGAAAAATGTCGATCAGTTACATTGTCTGTCCATGGAAGATGTGTAAAACAAGAATTATTGGGGACGTTTATCAATGTAATAGAACCAAAAACAATTTTTTTTTTTCTGTTTGAATGTTCGTTTGTGCACGCTAATGTCAGAAACGGCTTATCCGATTTAATTTCAGTTTTGACTGTTGAAATGCGATAAGCTTTTCTTTAGTGTTTATTTTATTTCAATCGGTTCATAAATGTTGTTCGACAAAACTGCTATAAAATAACTGTTTTATTAAATATTAGTAATAGCCATGTTCTATACGCGGGCGAAGCTGCGAGCGGGTCGCTAGTATAATATATGTAATATATGTACATTTATACACACATTCAAAGAACCTATAAGACTATGAAATATAAACAAATATATAATATAATATAAATTTTAAAACCGGTACTATCATTGTTCAAACCAAAGAAATAAACGTATTTTATGTGTGGTTTGTAATGTGTTCATTATTTGTGTGTACGTGTAACACAACACAATACACTACACACAAAATGTACACGATAAAACATGAAGTAATTATATAACTGCTACAAAATTATCTAAATCTTATAAAAAAAAGATGCATCAAGGTCGACCGACGTCTTGCGTCAGCATAATAATGATAGGGCACATACTCGAACTGGGATCGGCCGAGGTCGGAACCATTCTATTGTCAGAAGTTGAATCCTACACTTATGTGTTGAGAACATTGAGTCAATCAGCTTGGTGAATCATTACATACATTAGGGAAATTTATCCGATGCTCTTATCAGAGATGTTATATAAAAGAAAGTGGGTCTAGTTCGCTTATCAATTATAGATTTCATTTAGAAATTTCCTTAATATTCTTTAAATTCATCAAGATACATTTATAATTTATGATATTTTTACCTCCACTTGCCATGACCTTATTATGACCGATATCTGTTACTTAAGATTAAAATTTTATATTTCCTACACACAATATTAGTTTATATTTCAAAAGAACGGTATGTTTTGTATGAATGTATTTGGCCTCATATTTACTTATAGCCGAAAATTCACGGAAACATTAAGTACTATATTGTGTAGATATATTTGTATAGTAATACGTATAAAAAAGCGAAATATGCTTAATATTTCTCCAGCAACTGTAATGACGTCATTGAAAGTAAAAACATCGTTTACGGGACCATTAAAAGTTAATGACTGCGATAATCATCATAGTTAAAGTTAGGTTTACGTTTAGGTTCATAAGATTATCCAACAAACAAAGCTATCTTGACCAATATCATTTGTATCTATATTATAATACTTACTCGGGAATCCGCCGCTGACAAACCACTAGCAATCGCATTTATAGGCCTCCAAATATCCGGCGTTCCAATTAAACCATTCTTGAGATCATTTTGAAATAACTTCGAGTCGAAATTCCAAGTCGCTGCTCCAACAGTTCTTCTCTTTTCTAATATTGACTTTTGAATTAATGACTCTCTTTTTGTTGACTTAAAACTGCTAAGCGTTTTCTCAAATAAACTACCGGTTTCACTCTTTTGTTCTTCGTCGTTCAGTGATTTGAGCATCTTAGAATCTAACGATTTAGCATTTTTCCGTTTATCTAGTTCTTGTTTTGGTGCTTCCAGTATAGCGTATATAGTAAGAGACAAAAAATGACCGGCCACCAAACCCTGTAGGTCTACTTTATCTGTGGCTTTCTTAATTTCCTTATGCCTTAGTTGAAATTTAAAGTCTTCATTCCATACTGGCCATGAACTTTCTTGTAATGTAGTTTCATATTTACTATCGCCAGGAAATACTTTGACCTGAAATTATAATATATTCCTTTGTACACGGATAATAAATAAATAATTGTTAAATATAAATTGTAAATTTTATATCTTTCTATATATTGGTTGTTTGTTACGTATTCACAGCTAAACTAGTACACTAATTTTACAAAAGTTTTCATATAAATACTATATAAACACAAAAATATTTTGATTGTTATACAATTGGATACCATTTTTCAGTTTTTCCTACATACCAGGTTCAGTTTTTCCTACATACCAGGTTCAGTTTTTCCTACATACCAGGTTCAGTTTTTCCTACATACCAGGTTCAGTTTTTCCTACATACCAGGGTAGTGAGGGAGAACCTAGTGTCAAGACGTTTTCCATTTTCTATCTCGACACAAACGCTGCGATTATCGTTTAGTAAGACACTGGAGCAGATAAATAGAAGTAATTTAAATATCCTTATCGAAATAGAAGTAATTTGTATTTTCCTATTGGGATTGAACCTGCGCAACTGCGCCACATTGGCCTCGTATTACATTCGTTGGATACAAAGTATTTATATATTATAGCTAGCTTTTACATGTTTTATGTATAAACAAACAACAAATCAACTTAAGGAATGTCAAGTCATTTGTCGCAGTTTTAGGCATTATAATATCTGGCTATTTGGGAATGATAACTCCTTTGAAATCGGTTCAGCCGTTTCGGAGATTACTCAGAAGAAACAGATAGATACGTAGTCAAAATTATGAAAATTGCGTTCTTGAATCTGCACTCTATCACTCGTAACTTTCACTCGTGCACATTATTTTCTTTACACAATACAGATGATATAGATGTAAATTAAATGTAAATAGCAATATATTTTTTAAAATTATTATTTCGCTGTGACGATTTCATAATCGTCATCAATGGTAAAATGTATAATATATGATATGGATACAATACATAAATTACACATTTCGAATTAAATAAAAAAAAACAGTTCCTTTTTATATTTTTCCTTATTTTTATATAGCTTACAATAATTGATAATTTTACAATATTACGTCTTTTCAATAAATGCCATAGTATTCGTTATAAAATGTGAAAGTGAAGTCGCACATTTCAATGTCCATGAGCGCATTCGACGATAACCGAACGATAACACAACTGTAGTAGGGTTTTTGATAAGAAGTACCGATTTAATCATTTATTAAAAGCATATGACGCGGTCGCGATAATTTATTTTTAAAATATAAATTTCCTTAGCACGAGATATATTTAAAATAGGGCAAGACGACATTACAGCTATTAGATGACTATACCTAAAATGACTGCTGACCACTGATGTATAATATAACATTATATTGTGTTATTTCTTCGTTATTGTCCTGTTTGCAAACTATAAGAAAAACATCCATAGCGTATGCGCCGGGAATTGAACCAATGTTAAAACAAGTTCTAAGTAATCTTAGCCCCAAGTCGAATACCAGAAAAATAAAGATTTAAATCAATATCCTTTTAAAAAGTGGCTAATTGCTAAAAACATACATACATAAATCTTATTTATACGTTTCAAATTATTATGAACCAAGTATGACCTATCAGCAAACTAAAATAGGAATCATTAACAAAAGGATACATAAGTAATTACAGTTCCGTATCTAATTACCCTAATAGCTTAGAGCAGAAAAAGAAGTAATTACCCACAGTCACACTACATGATGTAAGTCATGTCCGATGAAAAACGTACATGCAAAAATAAACCATATGTAGAATAAGATAAAGAACTCACACTAAGCCTAGGATATTGTACTTTGTACCAAATTTTTGTCGTTGCGGTTTTCTCAAATTAGTTAATTAGTTTGGTAACGTTTGGAGTATTTATATTCGGTGTTAATTGAACAATAACAGTTTAATATACTCAAGTGTAGTTCAGTGATTATCATATTATTAACTATGTACGTAAATACAACCTTAAAATCTTCAGTCTTAGAAATGAAGAAAATATAAAATACAAACAGGTTCATTTTATAAATTTAGACATTGTCTAAATATACAAAACTGTGTACATAAATATATAAAAAATAAAATCTAACTTAAGTAATTAGACACCAAACTAAGGACACGGTCTAATTAATCGAGATTCAATATCTGATCCTACTACATTGATTGATGGTAATAAATTATAGCATGCATTTACATGCAACATAAGGTGCACGGTAAGTAACCTTATTGGGGATGGAAGATACTGAGAGTTATCAATTAAAAAGCCTGTCTGTGATAGCACTAACCAAATATTCTGAAACTACACCTCTTGGAAACCGTCCAAGAGTTCTAAGATGCGCAGCTTCGAATCCCGCTACGTTCAATTACGTATACGTTTCCTAAAGAAGTTTGTCGTATCCCAAGTGTGTGAACAACATTTGAAAAACGTTAAAATATTAAGCAAAATGTGTTGCGAACGGCTATGGTCCATCTAGGATAAGATCTAGGTATTTCGTCCCTCGATTGAAGCCTGTACCCCTTTTAAGTACAGAATAGCCCACTGTGTAGGAAAAGGT
This sequence comes from Podotricha telesiphe, assembly GCA_038994665.1. NCBI lineage: Eukaryota > Metazoa > Arthropoda > Insecta > Lepidoptera > Nymphalidae > Podotricha > Podotricha telesiphe. The sequence continues at coordinate 1,564,740 of JAOYRR010000188.1, read as the reverse complement.
TCTGCGTAGAAAACAGAATCCACATGGCAATAATTATATTGAATAACAATTTTAAATTATACTTTTAAATTACAAACCATTTTCATTTTCTATTGTACATAATTTATACCTACTACGTGCTCTAAGCCAATGTTATAATATTTAGAAGTTGACCTAAATATAACGTTATGAAGTCAATCAGGTCAACCTACATATATATTTATACGACAAGATGTAACGAATGGTTCAAACGGTTTAACTCTGAAAACGTAAGAAACTGATATAGATATACTTTACAAATATTAAACCTTTTAGAATACAATATATTACAATGGACACCATTTCCTGACCAATTAATTTTAATTATGTCGGTTACGTTATTGGCCTTAATTAGAAAATTGATTAAAGGTAGGTCTGTGAGAACATTGAATGTCATATTTTAATATATTTATTTTATATAGTTATATGTATGCGATTTCTATTTTCTAATTGAATAAAACCTCACATCACTTTATTATAACGGAAGTTTTCACAATTGTATAAAAATATACGTATATTTATATTTTATACACAACAAATTATTAAGTTTATATTAGTTATTTTATAATTATAATTGAAATGACTTTTTTTCTACAATGAAATACTTAGGAAGTGCAGAAGAAATGTGACATTTTTTATAAAGCGGCATAGATATTATTTGATGTTAAAAAAAATAATTACTCATATACAACCAAACCAACAATATAAAGATTGGTGTGGGATTTGTGTTGTGTATATGTATATGTTAATTAGTGGGCAAATGTACAATAAAATATACATAATATTCTTTTTTGCTTTTAGCAATAAATCACTTGATAAAATCAAGTTTTTTATTATGAAAACAAAACTGGAAGTTACCTTTACAAGGTATCCATGAGCGCGACTGAGTCCAAACAAGGACGGGAGATGCCGGGCACCGACAACAGTCACGTACAAATTTTTGGTAACTGGATGCAATGATAATTTGAAACCTATTTCAGGTTCCAAACTTCCACTTCCTGCTAACTGATTGTCTTTATTAGAATTCAAAATATTCTTAAGCTTATTTAATGAAAACGCCATTGTAAACAAAGTTAGACTGACTATCTCACAGAAAACTTGTATTAAACCGGTTTTTTTGAATAATTATATATGAACACGGCGAGGTCGTTTCATTTTAACCATTTATTTAAAAATAAGTTTACAATTTTCACACAGTTTTTATCATTACAATTCTAATTTAAAATATCAACATAGCGTCACAGACTACACGAGACAATGTTGTGAAATTAACTGGCCCGAACTTCAATTACACTTTACAACTCGTATGTGCTACGGGCGGCTACAGTAGGTGTTTCGTATAGTGTAATGCTACTATTAATAAAAGAGCGGGGATTCCTTATCTAGTTATTGGATGTCTCTGTCATACGCACACTTTGAAGTTCATTTCGTTTATGTAAATATTCTGTTTATGAAAAGGCAATAGATTGTACATGACTTTTTTATTGATAGCATTATTCTCATTGACAGCTGCAATGAATGCCATCTATCGATTGACTGAAATAGTTCGGAATAACTTTAAAGATGGCGTTACAAAATCGATATGAATATGCGTGTTCGCATCGAATTGACTATTCTCTTTTTCATTTATATTTTTTAGTATTTTATTTTAATGAATATTAATGAAAATATAAAGTATAAAACATACAAACGTTACATTACATTTTTATAGTAAATTTCAAGAAAATTTGACCACTATTTTTATGTAGATAATAAAAGTTGTAACATATTACGAAAATTAACTGTTTCTGTATTTTCACACTTTCTTTAAACACTTTAGGTATTAAATAAAAACATATGAGTGGATGTAGAAAATGAAAATTAAAAAGATATATAGAAATAAATATTTATTTTGGAATACTAAATACTAGGTTACTCGGCAATGTCTGTACAAAACAGGTGCGTCATGTAATCACGAAACAACAGGGTAAAAATTTATAGCTTGAAATGAGTATAAATAGAATTACAAATGATTGCAACACAAAATAAACAAGTCTTAGTTTTCAGTATATAATTTTACATTTAAAGCTTAAGAAGGTGAGAGAGATTGACTTATAAATTGTACAATTGCGTCGTAGTAATGTATAAAAATTGACACTATGAGTACGAACATAGCAAAGCAAATTCCTGTGATATACATAAACTGACTAGCTTCTTGTGGAGTTGCCAGGAGCTCTTCGCTACTTGCATCTCTGTCCAAAGCATCAAACTCGGAAGTATCTAAACGAATAAAAGAAAATATTTTTTTTTGTTAAACATAATCATATGTAACTTACAACTATTAGAGATATTTAGTTTATCATTAAGAAAAATAGTATTTATGGACTTCTACAACAATATACTATTTCAAAATGTTGCCTGCTTGTATTAAAGTAAGTAAAGATTTAGAAATGTAATAATAAATTCAATTCCTTTTCCGTGTTTAGAAATATAAAATTAATTCAAAGAGAATGCAAATATTTTAAATATTTATTGTAATAACAAGTAGACACAGTTGGAATTGTAAAAATAAAGGTTCAGATAGAATAGATAGATAGAAATATTCTCAGTAGCAATGTAAAGGACATTTAAAAATTTAATTGGATTGTAATGTCACCTCTGGACTAATACACTCAAAGAGAAGGTTCTTAAAGTTTTATTTACCTGCTGGTGTTTCAACGTCACAAACAACATCAGCCTCAGTAATTTGTAAGTCTAGCAGCTCTTTGACTGATAACAAAGCTTCAGCTGGTGCTTCTCCAGGGAACAGATAGTCACAAAGATAAAGTGGACCCACTGGTACTAACACACGGCGGGGTGGCTCATTGAAACAAACTTTCTCTGGAACAAGGAATTGTTAGAAATTAATTAGATAGTAAGTTATTATTTTTCAATTTATCAATGAAGTTGGTGGTTCTTGATTTGATGTTTTTGGGAATATTAAAAAAATAGATATTAATAGAAACAAACAAACAACAAGTTTAAATGTCACAAAAAACAAACAAAATTGAATAACACATTAGAAACAAAAAAATACCTTCGGGTAATAAATTGTCATCAATAAGTGCATCACAGTGCATAGTGAAGCGTGATGCCAAAGATCGGATAATATCTTGTTTGACTGCTGTTATTGACTCACTGACTGTGGCCTTAGGATACATAAATACACTTGATGATACTACACCACTAAAATGTACACTTCCATCACACTCCAAATATTCCACAGTTTCAGGCAGACTATTTTCCTGTAAGATCCATGTAAATTATAAAATAAAATTATTTATTTAATAGTTTACGGTATATACCCGAAATACAACTTCAAACTGAAGCGGAATTGTATAAAAACATTTGATTGCAATACAATTTAAGTTCATTTAGGACAATTTATACTAAACATGCATGTATGTACTCATAAGTGAAAATATATTAATTAATTAATAATTGTATATTAAATAATTATTAATGTAAGAGCAGGTTGCAGGTTAGCAGGCAAGACTCAGGACCAGTCTTCCATAATCACAAATACATACAAATATTTACGTTAAATTGGTAAAAAAAATTGGTGCTAGCTTATAATAAAGTAAGAAGGAACATAAACTAAATATTTGAAGTCATTAATGATAATATTTTTCTTAAGCGCGTCGCTGTCTACTGATGCGCCTCACGCCCTATAAATACACAGCCTTATAGAGCGAGCACCATCCTGGCCCTAGGCAGCTCGCATCCATCCACTACCAGCTACCTTTTTTAAATCGTCTATTTATCGTGCTGCAGGGCGTCCTACACTACGCCTGCCTAAGCTCGGTCTCCACTCTAATACGTGTCGGCTCCATCGACCGTCGTTTCGTCTGGAGACATAGTCGGCTTAATTCCACTTCAACCTGCTGATTTTACGCGCAAAGTCCGTGACCTTGGTTCTCTGGCAAATTTTATTTCTAATTTTATCGACCAGGGAAACCTTAAACCTTACGCACTATGCGTTCTTTAGCTCGCTGAACGACGTACGTCATTGACGGTAGGGCGCACTGATTAAAAACTCTAGTTTTAAGACACTGTGACAGGAGGCTCAAACATATAACGTAGCTTCTTAAATGCCACACAGCCAAGGTGTATTCTTCTGTAGCACCACTTACTACCACTGGCCTTGGGGAAACATGACTATAAAACATAATTTTTGTTTTGTCAGACTCATCACGAAACTCACAAGGCTTCTTACAAACACTATCACCTGGGCATACCGACAACGTCAATAAGGCGTGTCTGCATGAATTAAAGTTTCCATCGTGTCAAAGGCTTTCTGTCCACATACTCTAGTCTACGACGACTGGGTATTGTCTCTCACTCTGGGGAATCGGGGAAAACGGTGCCTGGGCTGAGCCCTCTGACCGTAGCTTTCCACTCAGTTCATGAATATGCCAAACCGGTCTTTGGGATGGTCCATAGGCCCGTAACTGGAAGTGCCGCGAGAGGGGTTCGATATGTGAGGTAAGAAAGGGGAGGGAGGAGCTATTGGAGAGTAAATTCTTCCAGACTCTCGGTACAGAGATCCCTCGTGAGCGCTGCGTACTTCAAGTGTGGCCTTATGTACGTTTTATACAGCGCGATACGGAGTGGCAGTCTTGAGCAAAGTACCGACCGAAGGAAGTAAAGCGTGATTCTAGCATTGTTGTATGCTTTCTTGACGTGGGGGGTCATCTTAAGACGTCTATCTATAATGATTCCAAAGTGGCTTGCTGAAAATGCGCTACCCCTGCAGGACCAGTGGAGGAGGAGGCCTCTGATAGGTCCCGAACCTCACAGCTTGTGTCTTTACTTAGTTAAGGTATAGCCTCCAATCTGCCAATCAATCCAGCAGCAAATCCAGTGTCTTCTGCAATTTGACGGCGCCCTAAGCTAGGCTTGAAGAACTTATATACATGGCTCAGGACCATCGGTAGTAGCATGGGGCAGTAGTTCTTTAATAAGGCTTTATCAGACTAAAATAATATAACTACAACCCTGCTCCATGTCTCCAGTGTAATGTCATTGAGAATAACTGAAATAAAAAGCCTAGTGCTAGCTTTACCAAAACATTCTTCGGGTTTTGAGGAAGATGATTGATATCAACAAGCTCATATGATAGGTGGCGGCCGTGTCTGGCTTGCGAGATTGTTGTCGAGAATCAGGTCTCATAGAAATTTTTGACTTTGCTAGAATTACTAGCAGTTTCCTAGATGGCAACAAGGGGTATCATTATTTATTTTAGATTTTGGAGTCACACACTATTTGTGTTTTTTACATCTTGTTATGTATGTAACACAACAAAATATGGATCTATCATTCTATCAATACTCATTTCAAACAACATATCATATCAACATAATGTATTGTCTAACTGCTGTATCAATAATGAATGAAGGTAGAATTACTTAGTTTCCTCACTCTGCCAGTGATAAACAACATTTATTTAAGTATATTGTAAATGAGATTTTTTATAATTTATTATAGTATAAGTGCAATACTTACAAAAGGCACAAAAAGAGAGACATGCATAGATTTAGGTGCTTCCTGGATTGACTTTGCACTACTGCCTTTAGGTTTCTTCTTTTTTACAAGTTGCTCTAAAGCTTCAGACCCATCTTTCAACTCTCCATCAATAAACATGACACTTGATTGAATTGTTTTATGAGCAAATTCCAAAATTTGCTGGAAGTATTACAAAATTTTTTTTTTTTATATTTATAATTTAAAATGATGAACATTACAATTGAAAAATGTAGCAACTCGGCTACTAGTACTAATATCTATTTTTTATATTAGAAAAAAACTACTCAAGTGAATAATAAACATGTCAAAATAGATAAAGTAATAATGTGACTTACCTGAAACTGTTCCTTTACTGATATTCCACTCTTTTTAACAATTACCGGATAAACCTCATCAAACTCATAATAGCAATCTAGTCTTTGCCATTGTTGCAGTTTGGATAAAAATTTCCACTCAACAGGTTTAATTAAAGTTGTCTTTCCTAACCCTATTTCAATACTTTTACAAGTCAACACTTTCGTGTTTGTGGACATGTGCAATACTAATTTTTCATTCAAATCGGAACAGTTCCCAAACATATATTGGTTAACATCTAATGCTTTATAAGTGAAGCTTAATATAGATTTAACTTTGCTAAAAAGATTTGGATCTTCAAAAATATCTTCATCACTAGTAATGAAAATCCCTTAAAAAATAATATATTTATTAATATCATATTTTTCTACTGATATCATAATTATGTTTCTACTTAATTTTGCTTATCTTAGTTATTAATCATATACCTTGAACAAATAAGCCTCCAGGTAACATTCTTGTTACATGTTTAGCATGATCGGCAACCCAAGCCTCCGATACTCCCAATAAATTTCGAACAGGTTCAAGTTTATCCGATGTGTAACTAGCTTCGGAAGCAGAATCATTAGCTTTTTCCTCAGGGGTACGGGCCAGATGAACAACATTCTCCCGTGCCTCTGTAATCTATAGAATTCATTGTTTTATATATCAACGAGAAATGTATAACAATAAAAATATACGAAAATAATAACATACCTGGCCCAATATTAAACCCAACACAAAACTTTCATTAGTGGCATATTGTTCTAAGTATTGAAGACAGTGTTCAGGAGAATAAACTGTTCTAACCATTTTGATCCCTTAAAAAGATTATATATGAAATTATGTGATATAACTAATATCAATCACATATAGTTATTTAATATTTATATTATTAAGTCGTGGCGACATCAACACTTAGCAATTAGACATTGACAAATGACAACTGGCAAAAGAGAAGTAAACAAAATATTGTAACCATCAACATTAACTTAAACTTAATTTATTTTAAACTGTGTTTATTGTTATTTTTTACGTTGCTTTTTTAAAATTCGACCATAAAAAGTTTAAATAATATATGTTTATTAAAAATGCAGTAAATTTTATTTTATTTCTTACTCTATTTTATACGTAACTAAAGTATAAACTGTTAATATACAGCAATAATTACATTAATTTTTCCTCATACTCAAGACTTTTTACTGTACCAAATATGAAAAAATTGAACTGGTGTTATGCATATGCATGCCAAGGACCACTACCGAAAAATAATAAAGGTACATTGCCAAACCGTGCATCAGCGTGTCGACTAAACATTATTCTTTGAATTTACCCTGAGGTGAGACCCTCGATTACTCGAGGGGCCCAGCTGAGGCGATCAGCGACCATGATATCAGCTCAGGAGTCAGGTGGGATACCGAGGTTTCTTTTTTTTTTAAATAAAATGTATGAGATGAGATCCCCAAGCTTTATTCGGCATAGCAGGGAAGGTAGAGAACCTGGTGTCAGGACACTCAGTTCTTAATTTTTTCTATTTTAATATATTTTTTGTGTGCGACCAAGTGAGTCCTAACGTCATCGTTTCCGGTCGTTACTATTTAATCTTTAATTGCTGGTGCGGTAATTTTAAATTTTCAGTAACTTGTAAGATATTTGCTTAGATTGTTTAGTTAATGAATTATCATATTTTGCATAAAATTATTAAAGCTATCGTATTTGATTTGATAATGTTTAGTACTATTTTTATTTATATGGTCAAATCCCACATTATAACTTACCCTTTTTTTAAGTTTTATAAAAGAGGACCAATCTCAATATGCATAGTTAAAATTGAAATGGCATTAAGATTTTTAAAAACTTAAAACATTAGTGAAATTTGATAGGAAATAAGGTGCTAAATAATATATCATGCTGCTGATTACTCTATATTTTAAAGGTAGTAATTTCACTTTTCAGTTAAACTTAAGTAAAGAATTGTTTTAAATAGTTTAATAGTGATTACAAATTCGAAAAGTATGTAATACTCTATGGTTTTTAAGAAATGTCTTTAGACGGAAGCACATCCGATTAGCAGAATTTATTGCTCCATTTGTAATGAATTCCGCCTAAAATGTTAATGACTAATATATTCTTCTACGTTATAAAATAATGTATTAGTCATCATTTGGATATAGATTTTATTATTCAAAGTTAATTATTTATTATTTTTATTTATTTTTAACACCATTATAATATTATAGGTATATTAAGAGGAAAATGTTATTTTTTTTTAACATGTGTATGACCAAGTAATAAATATTGATTCTTAACAATCTCGAAAAATTAAGTGATCTAGATATGGACGCCATAATATTTAAAGGCCCGTAGTTTTCCCATGACAAAAAAATCCGCTTGTTACGTAGCTGAAGGTCAAATTTTGCTGCTTGGTTAAGCAGTTTAAGGACGAACAGTAAAATAGACAACAACAATGTTGCCTACTTCATTAAGAGTACTTATAATTGTTAAATCTTTACGAAAAATTGGATTTTATTATTTTATAATTTAAATTAAACAAAACAATAATTCTTAACAGTATACCTTATTTGCTTACAAGCGTGGTTGCGTCCCACTACATAGAATTGTACAGAATCAATAAATTAACGAAACTTATACCATATTTAAAAAATATAGCGTATACTCGGAAATCTTTTAAAGCATATATTTCTATAAATCGTATCAGATTCAAAAACATTTTTAGAAAAAGTATAAAAATGTGAACGCTGCGGGTTCCAACTCTTGACTCTTGGAAACCCTCCGTATCAGATTCAGTTAGGACAGGTGAAACAAAAATTAAAGTTTAAATTTTATAAGCAAAATTATAAGCTTTTGTTTCTTTCTTTTGATAAACAAGCAAAAAGAAACGAGTTAAATACTCCGTTCTTCAATGTTTTTTTACATTACTTTGTTTTGTAGAAGTTATTATAGATATTTGCAATAGCGTAAAAATCTATATATATCTTAGTTAAAATTCAATAAATATTATCATCTCATATTTATCTGGTATACTACACATTGTTTATGAACTCTTTCACTTCACACATATCGTAAAAAATAAATTTCCGGAATTAAGAAAATAAAAGAACATTCAGTATTCATTTTTATATTCAGATACACATACAGTTTTAAAAAAGGCAAACAAACTTGAGAAGTACATACTGTTATTGACTAGTAGACAACCTCAAAATGCAGAAAGTGGACAGTTATACGATAAACAATACAGGCTGTATTTGGAACATTTTCTTCTTCCTAAAAGGTCAACAAAATATCAATTAGGACATTCATTACGTGATACATCTAACAGCTACTTAATTTAACCAATTAGTTATAACTAAAGGTTGTAAGTAGTCGACAGTGTTGCGTATATAATAATCAGCTTAAATTATCTTTAAACGCTTATAGCTGGGTCGACATTGAAATATCGATAGTTTTATATTTTCGTTTTTAATTAAATTTACACTTCGAGAAATCCATTTCCGGATGTTGTTCCATAAATCTGTAAAAAAAGAATACATGTTCAATTTTTATCATAGCTTAATTATTGTGAAGTGAAGACAAGAATTTGTGGGAAATGTTTAATATATTTTCAAGGCGACAATCCTCTCGTATTACAATAATATCGCCTTGTGTCTGTTACGAGACAGCATAAAGATAAATAGATTGATTTTATATATCAATTAAATGTTGCGTACTAAAAAAATTAATTTTTCAATAAATATTTGCTAAATAAAAATAGTTGTCAACCATTGAAGAAGCATAGATCAAGGCCCACAAGTGAAATTTCGAGACAATTGAGTTCAGTTTTTCAATTGAGTTAATTAGTTATTTATAATTAATTGATAAATAAGTAATTTATTATAAAATACTGAAACAACGTTTTAATTAGAGATGAAACTAAATTTTTTTTGCGTAAATCGAATAAATGCAATATCACCTTCACCCATTCATGTCTTAAATTTTGAGAGAAAGACAAATTCGATATTGTTGTGGATAAAATTTTACTCACTTCTATTTTTCTTATTTACACTTTTATGAGATCTCTTGACCTTTTGAAAATATAAAAAAAAAAAAAAAAAAAATAAAGTCACTTGCATCACAACTTGTCATCTATTTTAAACTTCCACTAAATAAACAGGAAGAGTACGTAAGTACATAATCATTTAAATCTCGATTTATTTCAATATTTTTATTGATTTTAGTAGTATATTGGTAAGGTCCTTTAATATATTGAATATATTTCCGTTCATATTCGTATATTTTATAAGTAAATTAGTAGAAAGGAATAAGGAACATGACACGTTGAGTGGTTATTCTAAAATAACCTACGGCTGTAGGTGATTTCATACTTTATTGCAGACTATATACATTTAATGTAATTTTTACTCGTTTATATTGTTATATATTTACTTATTTTACGACTGTTATATAAAATCCGGGAAGCAGTCTTGTTAATAATTTCACAATATTTGTTATTCGCAAAGTTATAAAAGCAACTTGAACTGAGTATAGTGCCCTTTTAGACACTGGAGCCTCTAATAAACAATCCTCATTCAAGCTGTGGAAACGTCTAATGTAGAATTTCAGTCGATTTGTAATGTAAATTAATTGTTGACAAAATTAATATGATTCACTTACTTCTTGAGTACGTCTTGTTTCTTTTGTTCTTCACTAGTTGGTAGTCCCATTTCTTTTTGCCTTTGATCATACATCATCTTTTCGACCAAACCTCTGGTCTCTCCATCCAAGTCTGACAACTTAGAAGGCTCTGAAAGATAAGTCAATTTCACGTCTACTGATAATATAAATCAAATTGCATATAAGACAGTAAAACCTTAAAATGATCTCGATACATTTTTGATGAGTGTAATGCAAAAACATACATTTAGTATTAAAAATAAAACAACTAAACTGCTCTTTTATTTTTATGTCGCATAATAATTGATGATCAAAGGATTGCAAGATTCTTACAAATGGAATTAAAAATAATATGATTTTTGTACTGAACACCAACTTACATAGAAGGTATCAATAAAGACAGACGTTGCATTTAATCATCGGTACTTAAAACTTGATAGTTGTCTAGATGTCCTTGAATATATCTAAACTAGGACATATAATGTAGGAAATCCTCACGGAACGCCCTATCGGTGGCACATCTGGTATTTAATTTAAATTGATAATTGATTCGTGTAACGTATAGCAAGTCGAGCATTATCGTGCTCATTATTAAGATGACGTTGTTTAAATTACAATATAGTATAGAAAAAAAACCTGGTAAGAAATCAAGTATATAAACTTACAACGCTTCCTAAGTAAACATGAAGTAAAAGTTTAAATTGTCATCAATTGTAATAAGTGTATATATCATCAATTATATTAACTCCATTGAAGGGCAGCTTGAACTTTTTTCACTAGCCTCTCACAGCCCGTAGTAAAAAAATTGGAAGACGCGTAAACATCCCAGTATTTAACTAGACTATAAGTATATTGTGTTAAGCCGATACTTTAGAATTTAGATATCATGGTACGGTTATTCTTGTTTTAAGATTTTGTAGCATAATATAAACAAATACATTAACTGAGTTGTTTCTGATATATCGCTTCGCTTTCAAGGAAAGGAGATATATTCCGAAGGCTAATTTAATTACTAGTTTTACAATCTGTTAAAAATCCTGTATTTTATATAAATTCTCTCTCTCAGAGTATAAAATTAAACGTTATAGAAATTGATATGTCCTAAGATGTAAAGAATCCACACAAAAATATTGCAAATGTAAGAGTAGAGCCAGTCAAATATATTTTCATGAAACGAGGATAGTAATTGCGAAGGTGCTCGAAGTAGTTGTATCGAAATCAAAAGCACGATTCGCAAACGTTATTGGTTTTTCATGACAGCAGAAGACAAATGAACACGGATTGGGTTTTTACATTGTATGCCAAAGTTGTAATACCAATATTTTGTAATTCAACGTAGTCGTCATTCGTGGTTATAGTCATATTTTAATTTTAAAGGTAACCGTCAAAATTTTATGTAATAATTATTTATTAAAAAAACAGTTTTGGTTCCTTCTATAAGAACTTTCTCCTTCACCTATCTATCACATTTTAATTCATCGGAATGTACTTAAATATTATTAACGATATTAACGTGACAGAAATCTATGATTTATTATCTAAGGTCTACCCAAAAATTTGCAAACATTTCATGCCCTATATTTGTCGACCTAAAACCTACTTGTTAAAATTGTCCAAATGAATCTAAAAAATCTTAGTAAAAGCAGATTTTTCTAAAATAAAACACATTTTATTTTTACCTGGATTTATTTTTCTAGTTGATATTTCAGGATCTGTAGTAACAAGTCGGCCCCACCAATTCATTTTATTTACCTGTGAGTATATAAAAGAATAATAACACGTTGCAAAGTAACTCATTGACACTCTTGTGTAGGAGGCTATAATTAACTTTTATGTTAAGCCAGTAAACGATGGCTTTATAATTATATAAAATTGATAATCCTAGAAATAGCTTGTCTAGTACCATTTTCTAGAACTATAATTATATTGTACAAATATAATATTTTTATCTAAAGTTTCAATCATCTTGTGATTTAGCTCCAACTATATTGTCTTTTTAGCAACATTCTAAAACAATAGAATTTTGTAATGTAATTGTTCCTAGAGCTAAAAATTTTCAGAATCATAAAGTCTGTGGAGATTTAACCTACCTTTTCAAGATTAACGAGTAAATTACGTCCATCTTGTAGCACCCAAGTAGATTCCTCGACTTTGACGTCTGCGTCCAGCTCCCCATCAATGATGAGTGGTTGCCCTTTGATACCAACTTTCAGGTGCCGCTTGTTGATGATCACAGACAGATCTCTGGGCCGTAATACTTGACGAAGAGGCACTCGCAACTATATAATATGAGGAAAGTCTCACATGAAAATAAATTGCAGAATATATGTTTGAAGTTATGCTATAAATTATGATTTATGTATTTATTCAATTGTGCTCCAATATTTCATATAAATTATTACTTTATATCGAACAAATAAAATATCATAGTATGCCAGTAGGATTGTGGTTTCGATCCACGTTCGGGAGGTATTGATTATTTTCATTTGCGCCGCTCGGGCAAGACAGAGTTAACGATGACTCGAAAGCTTTGGTAATTTTAATTAATTTACAGAATAAAATACTTATGCTAATTTTAATGCTAAACAATTTTAATAATTAATTAACAACATCTACTGTAGAGTAGAAGCCAATAAAGTAAAATAATTTACATTATGAGAATTATTCAATATGTTAATTAATGAATAGGTTTCTACAACATGAATACTTGGGAATCTTCCAGGAAAATTCACTGAGGAGGAAAACAAGATGATGTATCTCGTCTACAATTCAGATTAAAGACGTTTACGCATAATAAATTATTATACACGTTTATGTATAAAGTTATTAGTTTGGGTTTTATAAATGTTTAAATTACGAACAAATATCGAATGAATGTAAACCCATGTATCAATAATACAATCGACGCATTGTCCAATGACCACATTTGACTGATTCTTACATATAAATATGTACATAGTGTGTGCAAATTGAATGGAAATGCTAAAGTAGCGTAAATAAGCGCCTAAAAGAGTTTAATTCTATATTTAATATGAAAGAAAAGAAAACAGTAGCTTAAAATATTTATGAGAAACTTATTAATTATTTTGACATGAAATTTCCTTTTATTAGTTGGGTATGTCTGAAATTTGAGAGTTACTAATAAAACAAGGTTGTCTTTGTGTAATGTTGAATATATATTTTAAAGGTTAAATTCGTATAATGTGTAACAGAATTATAAAATTATGTATCACGATAATTGAGCGTAAGCTTACAATTGGTATCGTTTGTTATTTAAAAGTGACGTCAAATTATAACCTTTAAACATAAGTACGGGCAAATCAACAGCCTGTAACTACATGTAGAATTCTTTTGTAATCAAAATTATCAATAATATCCGTGACATAATCTGTTTGAAAACAATTAATATATATAACGACACAGTGACAATAACGTAAATTTTACGTTCTTCGTAAACACGTCGGTCTTTGATCTGACATAGTCATAAAGAATGGACGAACGGGATTCGATGATATTTTGAACATTTTTAAGTGTTATTCACACTATACAAAATAATATTTATAGTTACTTACGTACAATTTGCATAGGTCATTGCTTGCAAGTGTTGCAAATTTAATTTATTAAAATATGAAAACTATCTATTTTATTACATACACGTATATAATTTCAAACGCTATTTTGAGTTCCATGTAGTGATCCATGGCCAAAAGTAGGCTCTAGTCTACCTGAGAAGTCCGTGGTCACAGAACGCAGGACTCTTCCTGTGACCACGGACTACTATAAAATGTTCGAAATGTATGTTGAAATGGTTTTCTAAAGTATGTTTTTAATAACCAAAATATACGCGATTAATCCGGTTAAAATTGTTTTATTTAAAATGTGATAAAAACTACAATCTTATTATGTAAGGCTTGAACCAAATGTCACTTTGCAATTTCATGAGCAGGAATTGAACTAATTATCCTATGACGTGAATGACAGAGATATATTAACAAGAACTTTCTAGTCACTTTGATCTAAAGAATACTAGTATAATTGATGCAATCTTTTAGCTTTGTCGATCTTTAAAGGACACTTCTGTGAATCATTAGGTAATTTCATTATCTCGAACTACGCACAGTAGTATAATAAAATATAAATTAAAAAAATAAATGAGTGCTAACAGATACGCCTTAATAAAAACGCTATGCTGCTTACAATGAATAATTTCTAATTATATTTTTCCGTACCATTTATTGTCTCTAGCCGGGCCGGAAATTGGCGACTTATTAATATAATTAAATTAAAAATAACAGAACATAATTATATTAAAAATAACAATTATTCTTTTGTACAAGAGAAGCGCCGCGTCGCTAAAGAACGCGACCGACCACGAAGGCGTGATGACCTCGCATTCCTGGCAAGGACGATGAACATATGAATTTAGAGACACCGGACTAGGCTATTTTATATATCATTCAAATCATGTATTTAATTTCGTTACATAACTGTTTCTTTTATCTTACATGTAAACTGCGTAAAGTATAACAATAGGATCTCAAATATATTGTTAGTAACTTAGATAAGTATAGAATAATAGAATGTGTTTAATATTTTTATTTATATATAAAACAACATATTTAGTAAAGTTAATATTGCATTCAGCCTTTGAGCCTACTATATGCAAGACAGACCACGCGAAGGTGACATAATAAGGTTTTCCTTAAAATTACAATTTAAAGGTTAAGTGAATTGATACGTAATATATAAAAGTTTTATATGTATAAAAAGGTGTTCTATATACCATAGTATCGGGAGAGGATACAAACAATGAAATAAATTGTGAAAATCAAAACAAATAAAATTACGATAAAAAAACATTACCTGTCTTTTTTTTGTGTACCGAAATCTCAGATACAACGCAGCTAGCATATTACCTTTCACGTACGATGATTGTTTCAATCAAGTTGAAACAGCCTCGCCCTTTAATTATACTACTATCGCAATCTCCTTATTGCCTTAAGTCTAACCAAGTATATATTTCATAGTAACATTGTTATAAAAAGGTATACCATGTTACAGTTTATTGACTAATTAGAAATCATTATTAATTACTTCACTTGTAAAACTTGAAAAGTAAATGTTTCTTATAGTTATTTTCAATTAGTAGCGAACCGCCTTTTCGATTTTATTATTGAACCGATTGAAATAAAATAAAAACTTAATGTTAGTAATGGGGCAGTTTACCAAAATACAATGGTCAAAACTGCATTAAAATCGGTTAAGCCGTTTCTGAGATTAGTGAGCACAAACGTACTGTAAACAAAATAAAAAATCTTTGTTTTGGGTTTTATTATTATTACATTGATAAATGCTCCCAATATATTTTTTTTTCAAATATGTTCCATGTACAGACAGCGATCGGTAAAATTTTTATTATATGTATAGATACAGAATTGTAATGGAGGTAGACTAAATTTAAATAAAATCCTATTACTATTATAAATGTTCAAAAGATTATTTGGATGATTTGCTTAATTTACGACGCAACAACGGCTAATCGAATTTAAATGAAGGTTGTAGAAAAATTTAAAATCATAAATTATAGTGTCGGACAGTTTTCAGCCGAACCCGTAACTTGTCAAATCGAATTAAGTACATTAAAATCTAGTTTATTTTTGCACATTGAAGCAAGTAATTGAAATAGTGATTTACTAATTTTATATTAATGTTGTAAAATTAATAAATAATATTGAAATTATAGGTACACTTTAGCGACAATTAGCGTAATATAAAGTAAATACACTTATGTAAATGAGAGAAAGATGAATAATTTAAATGGAATTATTGTGTTTATAATGAAATATTACTTTTATCAATTAATTTTTTCAGCATTTTCTTCTTTGAAAGTGTAGCTTGTGTAGGCATTAAGCTACATATAATGAAATCGTTTTAATAGGATAATTTTTAAGAAAATAATATTGATGAGCAAATAAACACCTTGACTTTTTAAGATTGTGATAATAATAATATTATTTTTAAGCATAAGCATTATTGACAGCTATATAAGTAGTGTCCAATAATGTTAAGATATATGGAACTGTAAGAAGCTTATATAACAGTAACAGATAAATGTATACAAAATAATGTTCATTTATGTAAAGACTACATAAATATTAATACTTTGGAATTAATTCAATTTTGTCGTTGTACATTTTTGAGTGTTAAACACCGTCCCTATTATTTACTTTAATTAATTTACAGAAAAGGACGATGACGACGACGATACACTGACGATATACCAACAACTTCATGGATTTTGTACTGTTTTTCATTACGTGTCCATTATGAAGCGAAGCAGGAGCTGATTATAAAATTGAGTAAGGCTTTTGTGAGGATTTTTAGACGGCACGTCACGGAAAGGCATTGTTTTGAAAACTCTTTTTATCGTTTGTTGGTTGCTTTTCATATTTTTCTTAGCTCTAGCTGGTGAAAAACTGACCGCTTCTCGTAATGATTTCTAGCCCTTTGTCACGGCGACACGACTATTGACCGCTATTTAGGGGTACTCTATACCCAACTAACAAATATTTACTTGTGGCTATTGCCTCTCTACAGATATGTAATAGCCAGAATCATGCATAAGGGTGCACCATTTTAAAGCCAATGGGATACATAATTCTCCTAGGTTAACCACTCGTTTTGTATGGTAAAGCTCCAATTACACCATATAATGTGAAGATCTCATAATATAAAGTACTTATGATATTATGCCCTAGCTGATATACAAACTAGATTTAAAACTTATTTGGGTGAAATAAATGATTCATTTAGTAATAAATTATGTGGAACGATATGATGAACGCTGTTGCATAAAAAGGAGTATTTATTACACTTTTATGACTCGAAGATGTAAGTACCAAAGATCATAAGACGATATTAAGCAATAACAAATTGATGCTATACGAGCATACAATCTTAATTATGGAGAAGCTGAGCGTGCGACTGAGAAATTAAGCAAGCCTTCAATCTTTTGTTACTTTAACGAATTACTTTTTATAAAAACCTTGCAGTAACTGCGCTCAATAGCATCGTGTAATATCTTCGCACGATTATTAGGACTCTGCAATGCTGGTAGCCCGAATAAATATAAATATATTGTAGTAGGTACACTAACTATTACCAATTATAAAGTATAACCATTGATATATATATATATATATATATATATATATATATACATTCATTCATGTTTATTGTTTAATAATTAAAAATTCTTAATTTGAAAAATACCAGCGTATAAAAGATTAATTTAAATAAAATCACGTTGAAAACCACAGTTCTATAGATTGTTAGATGTAATCATATTTTCCGTAAGATACAAATAGTCAATGTAATTGGAGAAAACAATGGTGTTCCTGTAAATATGTTTAAATAAAGTAGAGTAGGTATGTACTTTTACAGATGCATATTTGATTAAAGTTGAACGTTTGAAATTATCTATCGCATTTAATTTAATTATAGATAGAAAATCAGATTACCTTGTTTGATAACTTTGAAAATAAATTATTTAATTAATTTATTTTAATGTTACTCATATATCCAATATAAGATTTCATCACATACCTCTAATCCTTTTACATTTTCTATTTATTATATAAGAATAATAGCATATTTAATTATAGAATGCTTTATATTGTACATAAAAAAGATTGTAACGACTAATGATTTTCAGTTATCCCAAATTTTTCTATATCGTATGACACAATATTCAAATAAATAATTCGAGACATGTTTTTAGTCAAAAACGTCTTTTTTCATATAAATATTTCCTACTGTATTTATTTTGAATTCCTCTCTATAATTTATATAATTTGAATTTAAATTTATAGCTTTAAATGTCAGATTTAAACTTAAAGCTAAAGCCTTCAATTCATCTTAAAGGCGAATATATTACAAATTACTTGATTATGCATTGTCCGAAACGGTTAATAAGCATAAAATAAAATCGTATATGAAACTTAAAGACGGAGGTCATTCAAACGTTAAATAAGACAAGTTGTTACATACATGTAATTGTTATAAACGGGTGAGTATTTGGAGTTTAATTATACGCAACTTTGACTTACGTTAAGAAATTGTTTGATACAAATATAAAGTAATAAAAACAACGGCCAACGATCGCTGTGGCCATTAATTACGCTGTCAATCCGAATTGCTAACATTATATTGTTTTTTTTTTTTTTGCTGGTGTGGCACGAATCTTTTTAGTCCTAATGGAGGGAAGATGTACATGTTGATGATGTTATAAAATAAACTAATTAGTTGCATATTAAATTAAAATATGGTTCTTTATCTGTTGTGTAGTGCGTACCTACGTGTTACTTGTATATACCATGAATAGA
The DNA here is from genome assembly GCA_038994665.1 of Podotricha telesiphe. Lineage (NCBI taxonomy): Eukaryota > Metazoa > Arthropoda > Insecta > Lepidoptera > Nymphalidae > Podotricha > Podotricha telesiphe. The sequence goes on along the minus strand of JAOYRR010000188.1, from coordinate 1,545,790 downwards.
TAATTTAATTAGTAAGCATATACGGATGATAATGCTATCAGGTGCTCATTAAAACAATAGCTTTAGTATATATGTTAAAACTAGCATTCAAACAAACTACAATAACTTATAAATATTCTCATTAAACATTAACGAGAATTTCCGTTTTTTTTTTTTTTTTTAACAATAGATTAAAAATCTACGCTGACCTAAGTACGAGGCAGTGCGTTATAACATCATTGAACTTGGACAAAGCACGTACATCCTTTTAATGGGCGCAACGTCTTGAATTTTAAATACTACCTTCCGAATCCCGTATGATTCAATACATGGGCAATATGTCCTCGGTAGCTGTTGCACAAACACCAATGAAGTAAAGGGTGCGTCACGATTCCCCGTTCAGGCATATGCAACGTGACTTAGCACCTGTGCCGATTATTGGATGGTCATTTAATTATTTTCCCTCTGGCCTAAGTAGTGCACTTGGTCAACAGTAATTGCAATATGTCACAAAAATAGTGTCAAATATTACGTAAAATAAATAACGTTATGAAACTTGAGAGTGTAAATATTCGTTTTATAACGTATTTTAGTTACAATTTATTTAGTTACGTATTTAAGGCAACCGAAGAAACTCGGAAGTGTCCGAACAGAGCACTTGTAGTGACCAATTTTATAAGATATTCATTTAAAAAAGACAACTACAATTATTGAACATTTTTTAAAAAAATGTTTCAATTTCAATAGTACTATAGGAACAGCGGCTTGCAATCTCATATATAAGCCTTGGAGATTGTTGCAACACTCTCAGTACGACTCTAGTCGCTTTGCCGCTTGGAGCAGGCACGTTTGACGTTGCCGGCCACACGGAGAGGGCGAGAGAGGCCTAAATAATTATCATTATAGAGACGAATGCATATCCGGCAGACATGTGGACCAAGTGAATGCAGTGTTCAGTGACATAACAAGTGCATTTTTTATAATCATTCGTGCTGATAATACAAAAAACCATGGATGTCAATAGCTCAGTAAGTAATATTAGATGACTCGTAATTGTCTAAATCTAAAACTATATATTAACTAGATATAAGTTAATATTTTAAAGTAAAGTATTTTAATCTTTCAGAAAGGCATTAACCAAAGAGTTTTTCAACAATTTAAAGGTAAAAATTTACGAAGTTATATCTTGCAATATAGGTTTAATTTAATTTTAATTTAATGACTTGTTTAGTTTTTACCCACGCGTATCAGAAATCGCATCTACAATAATTTAATCGCCGTTGGCCAATTTACTCGTAGACCGAGGATACATTCAGAACGGGATTATTATATTTCACTTCTAAAGTTACAAAAGCATTATCGATTAAACACCTTATATTTTATTTAATATAAATTTTTATAACATAGGTCAAAGTATGCAAAATATGAGAATTTAAATATCACGATGTTTTTTTTATTTTTGTACATTCTACAACATTTATTCTGGTTATATTATTTTATCTGGTGCACCAATTACTGGTTTTTAATATTGTTAACGATGACAAAATCAAGTCTTTAACTTAAATAAGAAATATACTCTTTTAGGATATGTAAAGTACAGTAGTAATAGAATAAGTTAGGTGTGACAATATTTAGATACATACATTCATATCATGATTGCTTACGAGACTAACAATAAGGGTTGCAAGTAAATATTTGTATTATTTAATCACACATCGTAAAACAGTAATTGACGGTTGGAATTTGACAAATTTTATAATGCAACAATATAAATTTAGCATCATATATTGCACTACGTTGGTTTTTACGTCTCCGCATCGATTTGCATCACGCGATCGTACTACAAAAGTTTATTTCGTTTGGCGAATATATAGTAATAATATAAAGAGGAAGGATTATTTTGTTTGTAATGAGTAAGCTCAAAAACTAGGACATATTTTAAAAATTGTTTTACCCTTAGAATTTTTCATGGACATTGAATAACATAGGCTATATTTAATACTACAAAAAAACTTCAATAATTGAACCCAAAGTGTAAAATAAATAGCCATAAAATGTCGTCTATCATATTTGATGATCTATATTTTATGGCAGCGTATTCGCTGTGGAAACCTATTGATGATAGAACAAATAAATGTTTTGCAATATTATAGAATATATGCCATATTAATATGGTAAGCCATTTGTGATGAAATTTTTGATATGGATAGTCTGAAGCCTAGGGAAGGACAGTCTAATTTTTATCAAAACAGAACGCGGGCGAGGCCGTTAGTCAACCATTAAAATCTGCATTTCATTTAGAACAAAAAAAACTATCAGCCATAGTGGCGCATCTTTAGAAACGCGATTGTGGATTCGATTCCCACTCGCGGGAACGATTCTATTGGAACTAGCTTTATGAATAGCATTCTGCTATCAGCATGTTAATAGGTATGCTAAATTTAAATAAGTCCAAACACTTTTTACGTTTGATAACACATACTAATAAACATTCCGGTAAATCATACGTGGGTCCGTATCAAAATAGAACACGACATTTGACCAAATTTGGAGAGATCCGCATTCGTTTAGATCGTGTCTTATATCTGAGCGTCAAATAATGTTATTGTATAAGCAATTTGAATTCATAAAATAATAAAATTATAGTAATCCAACCCACCATTAAGAAAAATACTGATGTAAAAAGGCTAAATCACATTAAACTTGTACGGGTAATGTAATCGTTAGAAGTTAATTAGACTTTCAGTAAATATTAGTTTTCAGCACTAACTAAAATACATTTTTAGTTTGAGAAGTTTTTTGAAAGTCAATTAACTAATTTAAAATCAGCTAAAACTCGAAGGAACAAACGAAATGGCACAGGGACTAACGACGACTAAGGTGAATTCGAGGGGTGACCTTCACATTTTACAATACCCGGATTTGACTGTACATCCAACCAGATCAACAATACAATTTTATCAAAAACAAAGCATCGAAAACATTTAGTAAAAGTCAGTTTTTTTTTTTTAATTTAGAAGAATCTTAACGACGTCAAATAAAAATCCTGTTATTTACGTAAATTTCGAAATAACGTGATAGCTCATTAAAATTCATGATCTATCGGTGTCAATAACATTGAATTTAATATTGTAGTGGTATTAGTTCAGGGTCGAACTTTATATTTGCAATGTATATAATATATATTAAGTGTTAACAGTAGGATACAAGAAAAAAAATCCCATAACAAATGTATTCTTTGTAAATAAAGTATGAAGTATTAATATTATACCAATTTTTAAAGTAATAATTAAAAAATTGTTGGTCAACTTCTCAATAACCACTTATTAAGTAAATAATACAAGCTATATTTTTGGTTTCGTTTGCAAACTGGATGGTTATGAAATGTATGCAAATTTTAACCATACACTGAAGTCTGTCACAAAATATAATTGTTCAGAAACTTATACATGCATGTTTATGAACAATGCATGTGCCAATGGCCCTATTGCGTATGACTTAGAGAGTTAGCAGTACTATTGGGTATTCCTATTCAGGTATTGTGCAATTAACGTTATAATAATTGCTTCTACAAGTGAGGAGCTGAGTGCCAAAAATTAGTCGACTTATACTTTACTTTAGATGTGGTATATTAGAGTATCATAAATTATCTGTAATTTGAATTTCTTCCGCTATAAGATCAAATGATATCAGTTTAAGACTAAAAATAACTTCGCTTAAAACATGAATAAACGTTTGACTAATAAGGCAATTCAATTAAAGCAAATATATAAATAGAAGTATAATATGATCCAGCCAATATAGATTACTGTTTAATTTTATAAAAAAATGGTTAATTTAGAAATTGCTATACTTAATTACTACAAATGTAAAATGTAATTGCAGTACTAAACGTTGTTAAGCAAGGTGTCCTTAATTTCAATTCACAAGTCAGATGACGTTTTAATATTTCGTCAACTAGCTTGCTACGGTGAGCCAGGAAGTAGTCGTATTTAAGTAAGACTCCAAATTTGCCAAGGTTATGTTTCTCTTTATCGAAATTGTGAAATTACTATCAATTAATATGAAACTTACAAAAGATACTGCGCTTGTATATAATAAAAATATGTAAACAATTTCTATATTATTAAGTATTATTTATTATATAACACTTTAGCTTAAAAAACTGTCACGATACAATCTAAGATATAACAGAAAATTGAAGACGTCAGTGAATGATGTCATGATAGTATCTATAGAAGAATCCGGATAAATATCCTATTTCATGGCCACTTTTTCTATCGTAACATCTCATTTAACTTTGCTGATAAATAATAAGTAATGTTATGCTAAGTGTGTGATTATTGTTTAGAGTTTTTTTTTTTAATTTTATTTTATTTACCACAAAGCACTAATGGATCTAAGAATCATCATATTCATAATCATGTCTGATGAATATTTTAAATTTTGTTGTTTCGGTCAAGACCATTTTAATCTAAAAAAAACCTTGAAATGGAGGCGAACGGTAATTATTGATATTTATAAATTGTATGTACCAATGAAGAATAAAAATTTAAAAATATGAAGCCGTCATTGTCAAGCCGTACTCAGACAGCTTCCACGGCAATTTGCATTGACACGAATCCTGATAGCTTCATAAATACGGCCAATTGAGTTCAAGGACGATAATAATCATCATAGCACTGTTTGTGACCAGCTTTAACAATGAGTTATGTTGCGTCCTAGTGAAATCATTTATAGAATATTATAATTGGACGCACAAATTCACGATGCGTTTCTGTCAAACTTGCTGTAACGGCGCATTTATTTATGTATTGAGTATTCAGAAAGTTATATACATCTGAACATATTAATAAACGTCTGTAAATAATTATTTATTAATAACGATAAGACTTCGGGAGGGTCAAATATATTATTGCACTTTAAAAAAAACAATAGAATTCACATTACAGAAATTAAGTGCGCAACGGTGGACTTATCTCTAAAAGAGATTTCTTCCAGCCAACCCGTGGAAGTGAGTGAAGGCAATACAGCGGGATAGCAGTAATGTGCAATAAATAAACACCATTAAATTTTAAGCGAAATATATTACTAATATGAAACATTTGTATACACATACATATATGAACAAATACATAAATATATACATACCTATTCAAATACATTATATAACTATACTCGTATATACAATAATAAATATAAAATCAGAGTAATATGGTCGTTTTATTGATAAGTGTTGTCTGATTTCGAAATTACATGTTTTTAATATTATTTTAAGAACGTAGTATATAAAGTAAGAGTAGAGCAGACAAAAAAATATTACTTATAATATTTAAATGGTGTACTAAATCCATTGTAACGTTTGCATTAATGAAAGCATTCCAAGAAGAGACATGAAAAAGCACACTTTCTCTTCTAAAGGAGAACAGTCTAGATGGTCGTTAAATGATTATCATGGTAAGTGTAGCAGGTATTGTTCAAACGTCTGTTTTAGTTCTTCCCAAGTTAATGTCGAAGTAAATAAGCATATAGATATTCTTTTAAATTCACGAATAAAGAAATGAGAGATACTTCAAATTGACTTGAATCAATTATTTCTATCATGTATATAAATAAAAGCATCACATTTTGATATCTTAATAAAAATAAACCGTTATTGAAATATAGCGGTCTTCGTCAATTAGATTCTTCAAGATTACCGCTATTGCATAACCTGTGACTTGACGAAACAAACATGTTTCTCAACTATGCCACTGTCATTACACTCTTAACTGGATCATCGCCGTTAATTTTAACTGTAACAAGTGCACTAATTCTTACAAGAAATACTCAAATAGTCTTAAAGTGGCCAGAATTATTTTGATTTTACTGTTTTACAATAATCAAAAAAATTATTGTACTTTATTTGTATTTATTTAAAAGATCTTTATGGCTATAACCACAACTTTAACTACATACGATAATACGATAATAATAAAATGCGCTTAATCACGTGCCAACTCACATGCAACTAATGACATAAATTGAACTTATTCACATGGGAGCTGCTACGTATACGTGCCTACATCGCGTGCAGATAGCAATTAAAAACTATTTAAAGTACATCCTCTTAAACCATGTGCTCTTCATAGAAACGAATATGTGCAAAAAAGGGTTTATCGCGTCATAATATATGTAGAATGTCAATTTTAAGTTGCAGTTTATAATCGAAACATATATTAGAATTCATAATTTAATATAGCTCCATCAAAAGCAAAAGTGATAGTGTACTTTTAGCAGCAGCATTAATGAATCTGCGGTACAGCCGTACCAACCAGAAATAGAACCGGTTCTTTGCACATAGTACAATATTTAGCAATATGTTTTCAAATTACATTATTAACATCACTGCTGGTAAGATTGCAATATTACTTTTTAAAAATATCTTTATAAAATAATTATTAATAATAATCCATAAAAAAATGGGAAGTAAATTAAAACTATCATCAAATAAAAATAACAAAGAGGACCATGAAGCCGAAAGCAAGACTGAGATTTATTGCGCCAGAGGTCGACGAAACAAGACCGCAAATAAAGAGAACGCGAACCTTGAACACCGTATCTGACAAAATCAATTCGGACTCTGAACAAAACTTGACCTAAAAATGAAATTGATGAAGCATACCTGCGAATAGTGCCTAGCTAAGCTCCGTACACAAATGAACGCAACACGCATTACCGGCTTGTTGCTGTAATGCAGTTACCACAGACCTGTCAGACAGATACCTTGTCATAAGATGACATGTCATAAGTGGTAAATAAATGATAGTGGCAAATAAATACTTAATATGATGGTTACTTTACACAACTGTGAAAATAACGTGTTGTGTAATATTATGCAGAGTCCATAAGTAACACATAGGAATCATTGATATACAAAATTTATGCAAACTGCTCAACAAAAAGCACGAAAATTAAATAATGGTAGCGTGACCATTCGAAATAAGAATGATAGTTAGCAATACGGATGAACTTTGCGACGATTTCCGCAAACATTCGACACACCTACACAATTAAGTTGCACAACAGCTACATCGTCTGCTTTCAACATGAACTTTTGTATAAGCTTTTCTGGACGCACATATATTATAAGTAACGATGTCACTGTTTGCAACTTCCGCATAAGTTCTCCTTACTTATGTAATTTAAAAAATTGACTAACTTTTAAGAACTTTCCAAATTATTCATATAAAATACATGACAATTATATTTTTTTTTAAATTCAAATGAATTATATAATTTACAGATTTCCAGACAAGAATGGCATATTCCGCGACCGTCGTTGGCAAGCAATTGTGGAAGCAATAGCGACGCGCGCTCTCGAGGTGGCTCCGCCTCCAGCCAAGGCTCGTCTAGTAATCATAGCACACATGTAAGATACTACTTAAGCCTCATTATATCGCCCACAATTTACATGTACATCCGTATAAAATAAATTTTAATGTATTTTTTTTGTAAATAACACATTTTAAAGCCTAGTGGAGTATGGTTTGTTTTGCTAATTTATTGATCACCAGTTTAATACTCAAACTAAATTTTTGAGTTATAAATAGACAATATTAATGAAATTATTAAAAATCATGTATTGTACTGCCAAAAAACATACCTTGACTATAAGATACATGCACAGTACTGTACAGGATACAACTAACAACAAGAACAATGATCCGGATGTTTAATTTAGCCATTAAATTACGTGCCTTCAGAATTTAATACATGTTTCTTTGATGAATCTAACCGGATCCTGACACAGATTATGTCATAAAATGATAAATTGACTAAATGAATATAATGATTTCACAAATAGATGGTTATCTCCATTTTTTGAATGTGAACCAAGAATATGAAACTTTCCTAAACTATGCAGAAGGTAATTTAAAAATCATAATAAGGCGTTGAATTATTATTATTATTATTATTATTGTTTCCAGAGCGTATGTTCTGGATCGCTGTTGTTAAGCGCAGCGCATTTGGCTAGAATGAACGGCAGAAATTCCCTACCAGAAGAGTGTGAGTGCTACCAAACGCAACCACGGAGTATTAACACCGAGAAAAAAATTACACCGGCCAGTGCGGTAGTAACTATTCCTGAAGAATTACACGAAGGCACGGACACATTTTGGTCTGACGTTAAACGTGGATCTAATGCGGGTCCCGACGCCGGCTCCGTAGCCAGCTCAACCCATTTCACTGTCGTAAATGGATTTACGAAGCATCGCACCAGCAAAGAGCCCAAGTCGTGTTGTTGCGATCACTCACACCAAATTACGGTGCTTGTTATTTCGATGACGATCCTGTTCTCCGCCTGCATACTGGCTGCTATATGCTTCGTTGAAAGTTTGTATCATATATAATTGTTTTTATTCTAATTTTATACCGGTAATCAACAGAATTATGTTAAACTGGCGACCTGCTCGCGACTTTGCCTGCCTGACTACACGACAAAACTATTTTGTTCTTTTCGCTCGCTCACGTCCTCACTTAAATTACAAACTTTGCTTAAATTTATAGTTTAAATGTTATAACCATTTTTTTATTTATGAACCGATTGAATGGAAATAAACACTGTTAAGCAAAGTTTGCCAAAATACAATACTCAAAACTGCATTTAAAACGCGTTAAGCCATTTCTGAGATTTAGCGTGCACAATAATAATTTTATTTACATATATCTTCCATGTACAGACAGCATTCAGATACATTTCCATTATATGTATGAATTAGGATTTTCACAATATTTTTTTTAAGAGTAAGCTAATAATAGATATTTAAAATAAAGTTATCGAAAGTCGAGATTATGTACTGAATCCGACATGGGTCCAAAATTAATTTTCAAAACTTTGATTGTATATTTTAAAACAAGCAGTAGCTAGATTCAATCACCTTATATGTTACTCTTTCATATGTAGATATAGTAAATATTTTAAAAGTATAATTTACAGTATTTATGTTTTACAGTGCGGATGCGTAGAGAGACTGGTATGTACAAGTACTCCTAAGAACATCGGAAATTATAGAAAAAGTTTCTTCGAAATTAACACTTTTATATAAAAAGAAGATAATCAAAAAGCAAAATTCCAGTACAATATCAACAAAGGATGAAGATTTTTTTTATTCCTATAATTAATATGAAACCTAATGCGAAGACTTAAGCTAGTTAATCAATATACAAAATATTTAGCCAATTATATTTATTATTTTAAGTCTGATGTTGTGGAGTTAAGTGAATTTATTGTGGCATTCCTAATAAAGAAACAATATTATTTTAAGTAATGTTAGATTATGACAAAGCAGATATTCAAAATCTGTTAAATATTTAGTGCAATAATTGTTTTTCATATCAATTTAGTATAATTTTAACCAGAAGTAGCATTAGTTATACTATATTTATTGTTAGTGCTTAGAGATAAACAACATTGTTTTAATAAAATGTTAGTGTAATATGAAAGAATATACAGTAGCTTTCAAACCTAACAGTTTCTCCTGTGTATGTATATATAAATAGAAATTGTAATGTTTGTGGACATTAAAAATAAAATTATTTATGATACTTAAATCAAATGTAACAAATAAATTAAATTTGTAAATACAATATGGCATAATTTTGAAAAGCTGTGATAATTAAATGATATAAAAATTGCTTTGATTGTTTTCATATAAAATAAAAAAAGAATTCTATTGATAATAAGCCTGATTTTATTGGTATTACTAGAAATCGCATTGACAAGTAAACACACATTGCCTTAGCAATGTGTATTTTAAACATATAGTCTGTAACATTTATTTTATAAGCTTAATGTATTTGTAATGATTTATTGTAAAAAATGTTTGCTTTCTACACTTTTTCTCCATATAAACTTTTCCTATGCCAAATTTCACACTACCGTTACTCCATAGAAAATGTTGCAAAGTTTTTCCTTCACATATTAATATAGTAATTTATATTTTTATATAACACTGTTACTGAGAGACTAACAGATACCATACAGACAAAACTAGTAGGCACAGAAAGCTCAAAATTGGTTTGGAAATTGGTAGTTGAGTGGAGTAAAGCACTAAGAGATTTCTCAAAATTCTAACGGGAATGGGGTAAAGGGGGTTTTTATATAACTGTGCGCTAGAAATTGTTATATTATAATCACTTGCAATGTAAAAGCAATCTTCTTATAAAGACAATAAATTAAATACCCTGCTTAGTTATCAATAACTCCTACTGATAACTCCAACTTAAAGTATTGCAACATTATTTTACCAATGTTATTGTAAGTTGTTGTTATGAAAGTTATATATATGCCATTTATTTAATGTGAAATCTACATAGACATATTTTTCCAGCCTTACTGGAACATTGGTAAAATATACATATACTTTATGTAGAAGTCATTGATATACTGTAACCTTATAATTTTGAAATTACAAAGACTATTCTTCATATTCTTTATTATTAATAAATATACAATGTTTTCAAGTACATACTTGAACTGACTATACTGACATAATTTATTTGGACATAAAAAAATGTCATTGTTGCACAATGAGCAATGTTAGATTGTTCATAAGATGGTAGTGAGTAAAACAAATTGAAGTTTTATACTACACACTTAGGATATGAAAATTAAATATTTTCATAATATTTATCTTGTAGTAATGGCGCAATGTTGGCTTCTGCTAGACAAAATGCAATAATATATTAACTTACCTCAATTTCCTCCAAAGTTTGAGTCCACCTATAATTTTCAAAGTCGCAGCCATTGCCAGAGTTTGGTTTAAGTTTTCCTTTTTCTTTTGGGTCATCTTCTTCTTCCATCTCCACATCATTATTTGTATCACCACTAGCCTCCTCTGTATCTGAAACAAAATTATAATTATAAAGTGCCATACAGCAATCAATATGAAATCATTGTGGTGCAGTGGACCAGGTTCTGACTGTAAATAGTTGGGTTGTGGGTTTGATTTTTCCTTGTGGGAATATATTTTCATTTCTCAGCTCTAGTGCCTAAGATAACATGCAGCATTGTGTTCAGCCACACAACACCTCAATATCAGGTGGAAAGTGGAGAACAGAGTGTCCTAACATTGGGGTCTGGCTACCCTGTTAAGCGGGAAAAGCTGTTTATATAACAATGAACAATAACAAATTCACACCATTTCTAATTGTTTACATTATAAACATTAATATTAAATATTTATATTGATAAAACTCTTGTTACTAATTAACTGGGCATACAAACATTTCTCATGTATCCTTGGCGAGTGTAGGGGAGCTACAAAAGATTTCTTAAAATTCTTACAGGAATGACCAAAACAAATTAATGTGTATAAATTATTTAAAATTTTATATCTAACCTCCAAATATTTCATATATTCTAATAATTATTATAATATTTTACCTTTTTGTTTATCCTTTTCTATGTCTTGTTGTAGTTCCACAGCTTCCTCATCAGTAAGTTCTTTAACAGTAGCAGGTTCAAAATCTTTAGCTAAGCGTTCTTGTTCTTTCTTCTGTTGAATCTCTTTTAACCTTTTGTCTGCATCTTCTTTTTCTTTTTTAATTTTATCAGCTTCTTCTTTTGCTTTTTTAGCATGTGCATAAAATGTGTCCTTAATAACCTGAAAATGTTAATGAGAATAATAAGTGACCGTTTGCAAGTGCAAAATGCAAGTGTCGTGTAAACATGTATAGATAAATACTATAATTATATAGTAAATAAGGCTTTAATGAAAAAATAATCAAATAATACGCACCTTTTCCCATTCTCCGTCTTTCCCTCCGATAAAGAAATCAGTTTTTCTCGCTAAGAAGCTTACAATAGTGGCCAGTAACTGAAAATACGAAATACAAACAGATGTTTCAACCTTGTCAATTAAGTCCCTACGTTCGGTATACTACGTTCATATATACTTGCGGTATACTACAGAAAACTTGAAATGCAGTAAACCTTAAATTTATATTTAATCATATTCTAGAAGATTCTACGTGAATAAAGAACATGAGAATAACTTACATCTTTTACACCACCTTCATGTTGTTGTGCCATTGCAAGCAGCATGGAATCAAACCTTTCAGGATCGTTACTCATTTTTATAATTATCTCACTATACCTTATTGAAACGTTTTAATTGTGTATCAAATTATAGTTCACTATAAACGTACACGCGTTTACTTGAATAAGTTTACAACACCAGCAAAGTAATTTAATGCAAATCAATTGCGGCCGGGCCCGGTAAGAAAAGACAATAATATAATTGCCAGATTCGATATAGAATTTGCCTGTGAAAGCTCAACCATATTTTGCTTAAAATAAAAACGTTTGTATTTGCAGAATAAATATAATATTAATAAATACAAGAAATGTGTACGGCATGTAATTCGTTATATAAATATTTAAACAAATCAATCACTTTTACTGAAAAAAGAAAAGTAAAATTATATCTGTAATATTACTAGTACATTTTTAATATATTTCAAATATCTATTTCAAAATTTCAACTCCATGAATTTTATATTTTATAAATACATTCTAATTATCTAATTTAACTTATTTTTAACATTTTTTAGTATTATTTACACACTTAAGAAATTGAAAGATACATAATACATGAAAATGTTTATATTATGATATACTTTTACAGATAAATAGGGAAAATTTTATTTAATGGTAAGAAGTTAAAAGTCTAAATATTTAGTCTAAATTATAACCGATTCGAACTTTCTAGATAAAATAATGTTTTTATTAAGTTAGATTTTAGAGCTATATATAGAATTAAAAGAAAATAATTTAAAATATTTTTAAAATACACTATGTTAAAATAAAAATTTTTTTAACAAAATCTTACCTCATATTAACAATAGACGTTGTCTGTGTCTAGAAAAATATTTCACACAATTATCCGAATCATTTGTAAAAGTGCACACTTGCAGATTGCATTAAAAATATTTATATTGTCTATAGGTAAAAAAGTGAAAGAAGACTGTGTCATTGGAGGTCATGCACTTTATTTTTATTCGTACTAAATTGTCTTTTTAAACAAATCTGTTAGAAAAAAATTGTGAATAAAGATATAAAAGAAAATCTATGTTATGTGTAGTTATGTGTGAACTGGTAGGTGATACGAAAAGTCCACGTTAATGTTATATACTTTTAGCAATATAAAATAGAAGTAACGAATGTAAATCTGTTTTTTAGATTTATCAAGCAAAAACATAGTAATGGCAGACCAGTTTTGTTTACGTTGGAATAACTTCCAAACAAATATTGTGAGTGCATTGGATTCCTTGAAATGTTCTGAAGATTTAGTAGATGTTACATTAACTTGTGAAGGCAGAAACATCAAGGCCCATAAAGTAATACTGTCAGCATGCAGCCCATACTTTAGGAATGTGTTCAAGGTGAATGACTTGGGGCATTATAACCTTCACGTTTATAGTGACAATACTAATAACTGGGAGATTTTGTGATGCCTGTTGTTTGTATATATAGTTAGCATATAATTGTTTTATTTCAGGAGAACCCATGCCAACATCCAGTCATAATATTAAAAGATGTTTCGGCAGATGATATCCTCAGTTTGTTATCTTACATGTATCAGGGAGAAGTTTTTATTGAAGAAAGTAAATTGTCATCATTCTTACATACAGCGGCTTTGCTGCAAGTTAAGGGATTAACAGGTGTAACACAACAGGTAAGATAGTAGGGTGTACACATAGTTGAAATTTTAATTTTTTTTTTCATTCAATTAATTATGTAATCTTATGTTTCAGAGTGAAAATTTTTTTTCAACAAGTACTACAAACAAATTGTATAACCAGTTGACAATATCTTCCAAACCACAGTTTAGTGTTACTCACAAAGAAACTAAAATGCCAGCCCTTAAGAAAAGAAGAAGTAGTACTTCAGACAAACCTAATGATACACCTGTTGGAGACACAAATAAGAAAACAAAATTTGTGGAGACTAGTGAGATGTATACTAAAAATAATGGATCCCAAATTAAAGACAATTCATTATTTTTGGCAGAAAATCATATTGAGAAGAAAAATGAATGTAAATCTGACCAATTAGTGACAGCTAACGGAAAGAATGTGAGCCAGGTTTGTATAATACTGTTATATGATTGAATTTGTTTTTAAGGCTTCATAGTACATTGAAAAACTTAACTGGAAACTTACTAGTTTGTCTTTTATAATATATATATTTAGCTTATAATTCATGATTTACTGTAGGTCAATGTGCAAGATGACATTCCAGTTACAATAAAAACAGAATGGGAAGAAAATATTTCTCCAGTGACCAATCAAACAACTAATTCTGAAAATGATGACAGTCTTCCAGATTATGAAAATAGTATGCTTGCCAGATCTTTAATCTCAGGTAAAATTCTTAATAAATATGTTAAATTAATTTATAATTAATGAATTTTTAATGCACCAGTATACATATTCATAAAATATTATAAATATTTATTTTTGGACCTATTAAAGTATATACATATTATAACATTAACCATATACTTTTCCTCTTACAGGAATCAATCCTTCAAAGAGTGATGTATGTGCCAATACAGTAAAAAAAATGTCAAATATATGTGATATACAATCAGTAAATCGTCAAAAAGAATCTAGTATGGATTCAACAAATTTTTCAACATTGGCTAAAAGTCCTATAAAAATAAATGAAGAATCACTAGTGAAGTCAGAAAAACCATCTCCAAAATCTGATATGGAATATGAACCTGAAATTTTACTATCTGAGCAACAAGATGGCACAGATTCAGAGTACAGTCAAGACCAATCTCAAGCATTACTGTTATTAGCGGGAATGTCAACAGTTCCAGTACTTGCTGGGGCTTCCACATCACAAAGTGTTAGTCATCAGTCAAACCATGCTGCTATATGTGGGGATTGTCCACACTGTGGCATGAAGTATTCTAACCAGTCAGCCCTAAAGTACCATGTAAGACTAATGCATTCAGATCTGACTAATCGACTCTGTTGCTACCTTTGTCCAAGGTCATTTACTATGAGGGAAACATTTAAAGAACATATGTGGACTAGCCACGGCCAGCGCAATTAGTAAGTGCCTTAAGTTTACATTTTGTGCCTTAAAAGTTTTATACAAAATTTATACATTAACTATTAGGACATGAAAAAAATATACATTGTTAAATATATTTGATATATTAACAGAACTAGATTAGAATATATTAACAGCAACTATTTAAATTGATAATTTTACTTTGCAAGATCTCTCCTAATAGATGTTATGTGTTATTAAAAAAAGAAAAAATGGAGCTAATATTAAGAAACTAAATGGTGCTCCTGATATTAACTTAATGTAGAACAAAAATTATGAGAGGTTTTAGTCTACTATATTAGTAGATACAAAAATATTTTTAAGGAATTATACATTTTATTGAATGTTTCAAAGAAGATGGTTGTTAGATTCTAGGTATTGTTGGCAGGATGCATCAAGGTTACCATATAACACTTTTATTATATGTTACATGAATATTATAATTTTTTTAGTAATATAATTGAATATTATATATAAAATAAGGACTTTACCCAATATGATTATTCGAATATTTTAATAAGTAGGCTAAACAGAAAAACACAATTCTTTATCCTTATTTAAGATCTGCCAAACAAAAATTAATAGGTGTACAGCATTTTATCAAATTAGTTGATAATAATTTTTGAGATTCTATGAGTACAAGAAATAAATCTCAGTATTAACACACATATTATTTATACTATATTTAGAAGAATGGTCAAAATATAAAAAAAATATAATATTTTTTAATTTTGTTACTATGAACAGTATTTTAAAATCGACTTAGTGATGATATTTTATATGATATAACAATTTTGGTAAATTGTGCCAAAATTTAAATTAAGTGCTTACTTATAATTACTTTATGGTTATCATGTTATATAAGTTTGCCATTTCAAGTTTATATGTAAAAGGGAACCAGATGGGCTGCCATGCTTTCATTGTATAGCTTTTTTAAAAATTGACCAAGTTTTTAAAATTATTGATTGTAAAATTTTGCAAATAAATTGTATTTTTTTATATTTTAATTATATATTCATACAAATTTAATTCTATTTCAAAATCGATTAAACTAAATTACTTTTGAATGTTATTTTTCCATTGTTTGAATGTCAACAAGAATGTTTGCATTATTTTTCATTTCATTTAGTCATTTTTGGCATATATTACAAATATATTTCTTATATAACTTGATTATAAAAACCAATTTAATTATCTTTTAATTGAGACGATTTGTTTATACTTTTACCAGCTCTAGATAATTCTATGAAAAAGTATAAAATTGAGTTGTCAATGTATTGACATATGTATAATTTTTTATACAGTTTATAATCTATGACACATATTAATGTGTAAAAAGCCATTAGTGAATTGAAAAAATAAATTATAAATTATTAGAATATAAGCTAAAGTGAAATATAAAATTAATATATATATTTAGTAGTTAATTTTATATTTACGTTAAAATATATTGTTGAATATTTAATTCGAAAATTTTAAGGTTTATATTTTAAATAATGTTACAAATAAAAGATTCTTATTAAATAATATTTGTTTGATTTTTTTTTATATACGTATTTTAGACTTGGCCATATTATCATACTTTACACAGCATTTTAATTCCAAAGTGATGAACGCTTTGCCTAGTGGTGCAAAAAGAACCTTCTTTGATGCTTTTTTTGTTGGTTTCATGCCAGTAACGTAATTTGACCTGAGACGGAATTTTTTATAGGTGTAACGCTTGTTAAATCTCAAAATTGAGAGTAAAATATAAAATTACATATGAGCACTTATAAAGAAGTGTTATAAATTTCTTGGTAATAACATAAATCAGGCAAACGGAATTATTTAATTCAACTCCTTGATCACAATTTCTTTAATGAACTATTTTGTAATTATTACTTCTATAGTAATAAGATATTTCTGAGCAATATATACAGTTAAATATACTTTTTAAGATGAGAAAAGTGACGAGAGACATACATTTGTCAGTGTAGGCTTTCAGGCTTTGTTTTTCACAATCGGATTTTACATTTTCTTTGCAACACAATAAATGTCTGTTTCTCCATCCTACGTGACATCGGCTAGGTAAATTGTGCTCAACTGTTACGCATAAAAACCATAAAATTAAGAATTACAACTATAACAAGACTATGTATGAAAGATAGGTTTATAAATATATATATATCAATAAATTTCTTAACGGCAAGTAAACTTTTGTGTATGATATAATTTATTGTATAAATAATTCTATTTAAATAACAAAGCGAGAGTTCCCTTGAGAAAACATTTTAATTGCGACGTTTATTTTACGGTAATTACATAAAGTACATATATGTATGTAGTAATACGAATAATTAGCTTTTCTACGTAACCCGGCGTGCGAGGTATCGTTACAAAGTTGTTTAAAATATAAGTGGAGCTTTTATGTAAACGCTGAATTTTCGAAACGGCGTGTCGAGCTTTAAAGTTATCCGCAATTTGTCCCTTGCTATTTCTGAACAGGGCTGAAAAATAAATTCGTAAACTATTGTAAAAGTATATTTTGGTGGAGTATTTCAAATAGAGTAATGAAATAAGTTGCATAAATATAGTCACTATGAAACTATATTTAATGTATCTAAGCTATATTCTAGGCGATTTCATGCATTTCTTATTTCCGCCCAATGAGAAAATGTCATGAGTTTTTACTTATAGTCATAAATATCTTACTAATACCATTCCGTATTATAATTAGTGTCTGATTATAGCATTATAGACCAGTTAAAATCATTATAATAAAGTAAATATTTTGACCAAATCATAAACGTATACGTATGTGTGAAGGTAGTTTAATTTAACAAGAGCCACGCAAGTACCAATATATAGAGCCTAAAAGCTTTAAGATACAAATTAATGAGAGCAAAGTGAACCGTTAGATACGTAAGCTTGTTTATTGATGTAAAATTAAAATTTTAAAATAGTTCCTTACACATTGCTTTCATAGCTAGGAGTAAATCTGACTAATAAGTCAGAGATCGTGAATTCGATTTTTACGAATAATTTGAATATATAAAATATCTTATTTTAAAAAAAGACATATTTAGAAACCGAATAAAAATTAGAATGCAGCGGCATTTGAAAACCGTCCAAGAAGCGCGGGATCAAATCCCGCTACGTTAAAATTTTTATACGTTTTCTAAATATGTCGTTTTCAATTTCATAAGTGTGTGAATATCACTTCAAAAACTATTAAAAAAGAATATCTTATTATTTTTAGACTAATATTTGTGTGATCTAATTTAGTAAATGGAAAAGTTAACTAATATTAAAACATACATTTATATAGCATTCATAAGACGTAAGTAAAATTATATATGGTGTGTATGTGCGTGTGAATTATTATTCTTAATGATCCCTATAACATAGACTGGGCATAGCTTGGAGTCAGAGCAATGTGCATTGCCTTAAGATATTATATCATATTAACAAACATAGTTTTACAAACAATATTTATTATACTGGAAGATGTATTTTTTTTTCATTTGAAGTGCCAAGTATGTTAGCTATCTTACTAATATTTTTTTTCTTACCATAAACTTGAACACGATGGTTTTGCTAAATCAAGTCGAAGCGTAAACTCACCGCGTAGCAGCACTTATTCGGAGTCACACTAGAAGGGCGTGAAAGTTACATCTGTCTACCGCGCAAGGGGAAACTGAGTAGATAAGAAGAAGTACATAGGTATTCGTAGACATATAAGTAAGATATATAAGCGTAATAGTTCGCTCAATATCTTGAATTCTTGAAGCATAAAGGATTTTGGATATTTTTTGTTCGTTAGAAGTAATTATTGATTGATTTGTCGGCTTCTTGAAGTATAATAATATCTTTTTATAACACATACTAGCTGCTTACGTATTATTTAGTTCTTTTATATATATATTTTAATCAAAATAGATAATGGTCGAGATAAATATAATAATTTAAGTATTTTACATATTTACGTTGCAATTTTGAGCCGCGTGTCGCCAATTTTACACATCTGCAACACGCGGCTACCCAAAATTTACATCATAATATGATGAAAGATGAAAATGTGATGTTAAAATGTGCATATGAAACGAATTGATAATTTACCAATATTGGCAGATTGAAGTTAACTCATATTTTAATAATAATGTTCAAAAACAGTCACAGTTAATATTTTACTTCTTTACGACAAGCAATAACCCGTATTTACTATAATTATAAGTTTTTTTTTTAAAACAGATATTGATGTAAAAATTATAGTATCCAAATGTTCTGTATCGAGTTGTATTTACGAATATCAACTTTATATAAAAAAAAAATAGTTATAGTTGGTTTATATACGCATTCATCAAGTCCTTCGTGCAATCTTGCAGGTAACATTAAAATAACCTTGGTATTATGAATTTAAACTGTTGACTCTACTCTAGCAGCTTTATACAAGGCATAATAATAATAATAATGAAACCGATGAATAAATTAACGAATTATATTATAAAAAAAATGTTTTTTTGAATTACTTATTCACGTTTAATAATTAGACTAAACGTACAAAGCAACGTTTTAATAAATTAACATATCGTTATATACGAACGAAATTACGTCCACCCCTATACTAAGACGTAAATAAGAAGCTCTTACGCTTGTGTGAAAGTAGAGTGATGTACGAAGTGTAGATAGCTTGTGGATATATGTGAAGGCGTTCGAGGAAGCCCCTTAATGCGGAGACAGCTCCGTTGGGACGCTATTGATCGTCATCCGCCGTCAGTGGCCGAGGCGCCCTATTGATTCGCCGCAATCTGCATGATAACCCGCGCCTGGCTTCCCCACGCTACAACATATCATTAGGATATTTATCTGTTTAAGTTTACTCTATCATACAGTTGAATTATTCAATATCTTTATTATTGTTTATAAAGAAAAAAACTTTTAACTAGGCAAAAAAATATAAGAAATTAATGCTCAAAATATATAGGATTTTGAAAATATCACATAGTGTCTTGACGATTGGTGTGTTCTACTATATTTTTATAATTTTGGAGATATTATAATTGACATTCAAGAAAACTTGCTGAAATTTTAAAAGACGCGCGACAAACGCCCCATTACACAGTTGGTGCACAGTTGCTTGGCGCGAAATCAAAATTCAAATATGAAACGAGACCGTATGTATTGCAGGTGCAAGTTACATTTTTTAATATCTGCAATGCTACCAAATAACATTTTGTGTTCATATAGCAGACTTTGCTTTAACTAGGTAACAAGAGAATCAATAGAAATGTTTATTGACCAACGACTGAAAGTGAGGCTGTGAACTATGTAGGTTGACAATGTGTGGATCATAGTTATACATAGATCGATGGCATCTCAATTGAGAAACATATCTTCAATATTCATGAAGATTATTGAAATATTCGATTGTTTTTAATCTGTAAAACCTTGATAATAAAGTAATTTTTTTTTTATATTTACAGAAAACACATATTTCTGTAGAGCACGTATAGTTCAAGCGACATAAGTATATGATAATCATTTTATTTTGTTAATTTGTAATACGTAATGAAAATTAGCAGTGACGAGGTTTTGTTGAAGGACGAAAGGTGGTGCCTGTTCCATCGAATAAATATATTTGCTATGTGGGTCACTGCCGCCTACTCGCAATTCGATAAAACTTTGCAACTTTGCGTGGTAACGTTGCGTATAATATGTACAACGCAAACAAGTGCATACGTTTAACAATTGCCGCAATACCTTTTTAACACAAACATCTATTTCTTATTTTTTCGATATTTTTAAGATTGAACGTTATATTATTTTTTTAATTATGGATGCTTTTAAATGAAAATTTAAAATGAAATTAAAATAATTGGCATGAATACTTTTAGAAAAAATTTAAATTAAAACTTTTAACGTTTTTGAAATATTTCGTAACTGTTTTTAAACTCGTAAAACTAATTTGTACGCGCAACATAAGCGCAGTTACAAATTAATGCTGACCAAAGTATTTTTGAAGGCTACTTCAGAAAGAATGGCGAAAGTGTGTACTAATTAATAGTGCAAAGTATTGATCAATGGTTTCACCATGGTTCTAAATATAAAATTTCGTGGAGGAAGACAAAGTTCGCGCGCAATACGGGCGCGGGCAGGTAGAGCGGGCGCGGGCACGCGGCGGCGGCGTATCGATTCCGCGACGCCTTCAGTCGGCGTCCGTCGAGCGCCGCGCTGCGCCGAGTCGCCGGCGAGCGGGCGTCGCCCCTCCCGCGGCCCGCGCCCTCCGCCCCGGCCCGCGTTCGCAGTCGAGCCGGCAAACTCGACCGACCTCTTTTCGCTGGCTAACGTCGCACCCGCGTCCGTTTCCCGCCGCGAAACTGCACTCGATCTCTAGCCTATACTGCCGCAACGGTTTGAACTTTTGTAGGCGGTTTCACAGTTTATAATATTTTTTATTCTGTAAGTTATCGCTATATTGTAGGACCTTTCGGGGGGTGCTGTATTTTTGTAATGCCTTCAGAGCGTAAAATAAGATAAAATAAAAGAGCGCACGAGTGCGATGCGTGCGAGTGCAGGTGGTTGCGGACGAGCATGGCCGGACGCGTTGCCGGCTGCGTAGGCGCAGGCAGCGATGGACTGCTGCAACTACGGCGAGTACCGCGGGCCTGCGCACGCGCATTACGGCGGCGCGGGAGGCGCGGGAACAGGCGCGAGCGCCGGCTGGGATGGCTACGGCTACGCGCCACTGCCCTACGCGCCTTACGCGCATGCCTACTACCCGCCACACGCGCACGACCCCTACACGCGCTATTACCGCTATGACTACCCTGCGCACCACATGCACCACAATGAGCATGCCATGCCAATGGGTTAGTAAACGTTGATTTTATATGTTATTATATATATGTCGGTATTTGTCAAATAGTAAATAGTGCTATGTGATTTATATACAGTTAAATATAAAATGTAATAAGAATTTTCTAACAGAATTTAACAGCTGTATATCAAAATTATTATTATTGTATAAATGAAATAAATTGGTGTTTTACATATTTTTTACTAAAATATGGTTTGTTCAATATTTGTTATTATATTTCCTTATCCCGCGTAGCTGCGGCTGCGGTTTAACTGCAAGCATTTTTACGCTACGAACACGCTATTATTTGCGGTGATTGGGATATTAAAATGAGATTGTGACATTAAATTATAATTTAGAACTTGAATAAAATTTACTATAATAAACATTTACAAAATTGATTAAAATTCAAAATAACGTTTAAGCTTAAACCTAAATAGTAATTGTTAGAATACTATTTGTTTATTTACAGAGAAATTATATATATTTATAAATATCGAATACGCTTAGTTCATTTAAACATCTGACAATAAATAATTTAATAATTATAGTGAACTTTGTAGTCGAAATAAATAAAGTTTTATATTTCTGTAGCATATAGACGTTTTTCAATTTGTAACTGAGATTATATATGATATGTATATGAACAATTTTCTCATAAACGTCGAGTGCCAAAGTTTGTTTACCAATATAAGTAAGATTGGAATCCGCACGCGTGGCGCGGCGGCATTCTGAACAATGAAGAATGAAGTAAGAATTAATGTTTACGTTGGGCGGATTTCTCAACGCGCGACGTCTGCCTCACGTGTCGATGGCAGAGGGTGGCGGGGGCAGCGGGGACGTTGAGGCTTGCGGGGGGTCGCGCGCGGTCGCGCTACAGGTGGTCCCCCTCAGCCCGCGCGCGATTGATTGCCCGCACGGCGCACAGCCAGCCAGCCACTCTACATATTGACCGGGGTGCTAACACTCGCGTCCTTTCTCGCTATGAACTTTACAGGCTACGCGAATGCGACGGCGTCCGTGCCTAACTATGTAACACGAACATATATGCGCTACTGAAACTTTACACCTCACACTTGTATCTCAAGTTACGTCACACATTTAATTCCTTGACATATTTGTCATTGTTGTGTATCATTATGTATATATATATAACATATAAGCTATGATTGTTTTTATTACAGACATAAATATAAAATACTACTTTAAATCTTTATTCTTCTATTCAAATTTCATCATAAAATTTGCCACTTGTTGCATAAATATATGAATATGTAAATAGTATTCTAAGTCACGCGATTAAGCGCGAGCTTTACAGTGAGCAATTTGTATTTTAATTTTTATCATTATATTAGGAATGTCTCAGTAAAAATGTGAATAGGGCACAAGTTATGTTAGAGCAATTGTGTGAAAATTATTATTTTTATACAATGCACGTGTTCGACGTTACATGTATACACAGAACGAGGAGGAGGATGAAATTATACTATGTAAATATTTTCGTGAATGTATTCGTATGACATGCGCAGATAACTCTATGAAATTCAATGAATGACTGTTGTTATTTCGCAGGATTACTTCCTGTTTATTAAACTTTATAAATTGGTTTGAAATACACGAAATGAACGAGGATAACAATTAAATTGGATATTAATAATGGTTTTTAATTAAGTTTGAAATAGTTTAATTTTATAGCAAATCATTGCCATTATTTCTTAACCATTGTTATCACTTTGAAATTAATGTACTTTATCGTCTAAAATTTTAAAAAATACATAGTGTGTAGTGTGTAAAAATAAAATTATATAATAGTGTCTTTTTATAAAGATTAGACTAAATAATAAAATACAAATGTTAATAATTATTTTATCTAGTATTAAATAAAAGAAAATATAATTAAAAAATATATAAAACAGTTTCTAACGTCTTAATTGCTCTGTTGTAGACTATGGCGCCTACGCGCTGAAGGAGGCTCGCACTCGGAGAGCCTTGGCACGGCGTGAGCTACGCACGCATCCTGCGCATCTTCCTTTACCGCATACGGTGAGTTATATTTGCAACAGCATTACATAAATTTCAAATTAACTCTAGAAAATATAATTTTCAATGACAAAATTACATAATACAGTAAGGCGTGAATTATAAAAATTACATATAACAAAATATTTTATTCAAAACATGTAATTATTTAATTCATTCTAAGTGTAAAATGATACAATATATTTTGAACATTTAAGTATAGCAAATACAAATTTAATTAATTAAAAATGTAAAAAATAATATTTCAATACTAATGTGCATTTTATTGAATTTTTATTTTATTCAATAATATATTAAGCTTACTAGCTTTGCCATATATTTTTGTAACAGGTCAAATATTAATTGACTTTTTATATGTACATTTTCACAATAATCAGTATTTTATATTCCTTTTGTCGGTGAGCGCAATTAATGTCAAAAAAACTAGATAGATTTGCAAGAAGTTTCATAGGATCCATTTTCAACTCTATCGGTCAGAACACTCGGCCGCAGTATTTTGTGAAGTGCTGTTTATTATCCCCGAAAATACCAAAGCACCCAAAACACATAAAAAGCTTTTGTTACTATGCAAGAATATAAATTAAAATTGTTCAGCAATAATTGTACAAATTTTAAGTTATCACGAATAAAAAATCACTTGTATGGGATTTATCATAACATTTTCTTCTTTTTTGTAATCTTCAACTTATTGAACATTTTTTAAATACTCCTGCACTTGTTATTTTATTTTTGAAACATTTATTAAATCATTTAGGTCACACTCTGTTCGCTAAATATAATCATCATAATCGTCATCAATAAATAAAATTATCCCACGGAAAAGACAATTGATATCTTTGCGAAAACCTATGTGAAATAGCTTCCGATGAACCCGCATTGCTAATAAATGTTAATAAATAAATGTAATTGTGTAACAAAGCAAAATGTACTTAGCCGGAGCTCCTTGTTTTAAAATAATTTTAAAGTGCCAATAGGTTCATTATTATTTACCGCTTGAGCTTTAGAAGTATTTTTAAATTATGTTGTAAATAATAAAATGCATGTAAGCTTTAATTATCCACTAGGAAGTAAATATTTAGTATCAAAAAACTATACAAACACGAACTTACGCTACTAGCTTAGCGTTTAGGTAATTATGGTTATACCACCGTTGAACGTACGTAGATGGAGGCTTGTTGCGGTTTACTGTGCTATTTATAGCTGTTTCTGTTTTATACCATCATTATGTCTTTGTTATTTTTAAATATTTGATAGTCAAGTAAAGTAGAAATAGAAATGTTGTCTCAAATTTTGACAGCAGTGATGTTATTCTCAAAAAAATATATATATATTTTCTGTTCGTATCTGTATTCGTGATTTTTTATTTACAAAATATTCTAAATACCCGTTATACATGTAAAGTAGATATATAACGGGTGTAATGTAGCTATATATGAGATAGCGTTTAGTGATGAAGGGGTGGGGCGTCGCGGCACGATCGATGTCCGTCACTCCCTGCACTTCTGCGTTGCAGTATTGCATCCATCACGTCTTGAAAATTCCTACAACTTCTTAAGAACCTCTGATAAATTGATTTTTCATATTGAATTCTATCTGTGTGAGTAATTAGGCATTATTTGCTTGAACGTATTTTTTAACGCATAAACAAAAATGTTTATATGGGAAGGTATACTATATAGTATGAGTATGGTATAAGACTTTAATGTAACAAAAATCGCTCAGCCCAATTTAAAAGAAAGTACGATATGTTTATATTATATCTCAATCTTAGCTGTATTCAATCTGTATAAAATATTCAATATAAAGTTGTGTACTGCCACCATTCGGGATAAACTGGATGTAACGATAAAGGAAAACTTTTACAATATTAAGCGCGGTAAAAGTTTCGTGTATATGAATATTATAAGCTTTTTATATTTATAATAAAAACACTGCTAACTCAAGCATTATCGTCTTAAAAAAAATTATAGTACTAGTATGTAAAAAATATTAAAATATGCTTAGATATAGTATAGATAGCGAAAGGCAATATTTAAGCAAATATGTAGTGGCTCTAACGCTTAAAACTAGTCATACAGTACATTAGAGTAGTGGCGGGAGATTTGCGGAGGCTAACTATCGAGCGGTAACCGGCGAGCGCGGCGCGAACCACGTGACTTATCGATCAGCGCGCCCACGACACTCGGAAAAATCAACCGCTGACAGCTTTCATGGGCCACCACCCCGCGCCACCCGCCGCCCTCATTAGCGCCTTTGTGCCGTGCTTGTCTCATAATATAACACCGTAATAATACTACTTACAAACTACTTCCGTCTACCAAAATTTCATTGTTTAAAATGCTAAATATCGATATTCACAAATACATTTGATAAGATATCCAAACATAACTTAAATTTCTTAAAGATAAGATATTAAGTATTATGAATTATGAGAGATCAAGAGAACTCGTTCATTAATTAAGTTAATGTTTGCCGATATTATTGAATGATTATTCGACGTCAGATGTGGATTTTTAATGTTATTTCGAATAGAATGATTTATTAAATGCGTTATATGTGAGTAATAACTATAATACTATCGATAAGGTGCTGATGATGTAAAGTTTATAATTAACGTTTGTTACTACTGTAGAGTTACTGATATTGCCGCGAGTCAATGACCGG
The DNA here is from genome assembly GCA_038994665.1 of Podotricha telesiphe. Lineage (NCBI taxonomy): Eukaryota > Metazoa > Arthropoda > Insecta > Lepidoptera > Nymphalidae > Podotricha > Podotricha telesiphe. The sequence continues at coordinate 1,519,160 of JAOYRR010000188.1, read as the reverse complement.
CTCCCGCTGCAACATGGTTTTAAGTAAAGTTTTCTCAATAGTTGCCATATATTTTGCCCTTGTAAGTTAAAAAGCGGTAACTAATTCACATTGTCAAGTTTCGGACTTGAGAATAAATATTTGAAAGTGGACTCTAAAGAGCGGCGCGTACGATTGATATCACACAGAGTGAAGTGTAACCGATTGTGGGCATTATAGAAACGTAGACTGTCCTCTGACACTGACCTATATATTCAGGATTGGTCGCTCTCACCGCAACCATGTTTCACACACGGTTACTGTTTAATTAACCGATGAATTTTGTAACATTAATAACTAACATTTCATATTATTATATTATATGTACTATGAAAGTGGCATTTGTTCAAATCAAATAAAATATTATTATTTTATAATGATGACACCATTAAAAGTTTTAAAATAAAAATATGTTAAATTTATAAAATGTACACAAACTTATTATCAACATAAAAATAAACTACATTTGAAAGACTAGTTTATAAACTTAGTAACATGCATTGATTGTGCCAAGTGAATGTTATCGATTACTCGTTTATCGTCATCAGCCAGCTATGTAACGCGCCGTTTGCTTCACTCTGCTGAATCGATACTCGCGAAACATTTTCTTCTTAGTCCACGCTCTTTGAATTTTTATGTCGACACTTAATACAGCGTGTACTGTATACATTACATTTTTTATTTATTATAATGCAATATTTTAAAATATACGTGACCTGTTAATATACTATACTATAATAAAACAGTAAAGAAGTTGCGTCTGTACATTGAATATATTTACAATTTAGGGAGATGCAAAAACAGTAATAGAATGTGAATAAATTTTTGCCCGACTGGACAGATTTGAATGAAACTTTTTTGTTGTATTCCCTTTAAGCCTGGTCATGACTTAGGGTGTAATCGATTTCGTAGAGTGGAACACCTGATGAGAACTATAAAAGACTTGGTAAACTAGAATAAAACAATAAAACTTTAACAAAAGTTGTTTAGCGTAATAAACAATTTGCCGCTGACAAATGAAATTTAAAGATTTGGAACGCATACGGAACATATAAGACTAGCTAAACTAAGAGAAATAACGTCATGTTCCCTAAGCAAAAAATCATTAGCATGATGCGCATTTGGAGTTGACACATAAAAATTCAAGATACGGTACAGCTGATGACGAATTATAATAGTTTAGCTGAACTATTAGAAAATAACAGTAAAATCTGTTTAACGTGATAGACATTTACCATTGTCATATAAAAAGTAAAGACAGCTAAATTATATGAAATAAGTCATTGCCGCATTAGTAAAAATTGTTCAGTGTGGCGGGCAATTTTCGTTAGCAAATAAAAATCATTACTCGTGCCGCAGTAGGGTAGCGTCTGACTGTAAACGATAGTTGTGGATTTGTTTCCCATTTGATAGAATGGTTATTATATTTATATTGTTTTAATATTTTCTCTTCGGCAAGAAATAGGTGGGCGTTGGTTTTCGCTATTCAGTTCACATTGTCTTGAATTAGATTGTCTCAAAGAGAGAGAAAAGCCATAAGGTGAAAAATATCTTAAAGATAAAGATTGTCTAAGACATCTGATGTGTAAGTTCAAGAGACAAGAAAATGACCACCTTTAAGCGATTATTATAATTTTCAGGCCAAGTTTAATTGTCAATATTATTTTGTTGTATAAGTAATTTTTTATTGTATAGCTTTTATCCCTGAGCCAAAGTTAGGGTGTAATACATGTTGAAGAGTGGAACACCTGACGTAGAATTATAATAGACCAGCTAAATTATAATAAATAAGTAAATGCTTCGTTAGTAAAAGTTGTTCAGTATGGTGGGTGAACTTTGTGGCCATCGTGGCATAGTGGTGTACGTTAACAGTAAACTCGATTCTGGGTTCGATTCTCACTTCAGGGAATGGTTATATTTGTATTCTTTGAATTTTTCTGGTATGATGAGAGATGGGCGCTGAGCCCAAAAAAGATAAGTTTTGGCATTCAATATGCAACCTCTTAATTTCGGGTGAGAACAGATTGGTAAAGTCATTTTTGCCGAGAGAGAAAAGCGTGGACCTGAACAAAATTACAATGGTCTGAGGTGGAAAACTAAGAGTCAAAAAAATACCATTATTATAATGGTATTTTTTTGAATTTGAAATTCATTATAATTTTGCGTCCGTTTGGTTGAAACCGACGCAAAATTATAATTGAAATTTATTGGGATTGAAATTCATACTAATATTTTAAATGCGAAAGTAACTTGGTCTGTTTATCTATTACGTCATCGTGGCCGAACTTTGAACCAATGGTGATGCAATTTTATATACTTGGTACTTGGAGGTACTTGAGAACTTAGGGAAAAACATAAGTTACAACTTTTTTACATCTTTTAGCTTTTCCGGGAATTCCACTGTTTTACTAAAATGCTGACAAAATTTGAAAACAGCTATAGTTCACGCGGGCGATGTCGCGATTGGGCCGCTAGTACTAAATAGAAATGGAATGTTTCACATTTTTTTTAATATCCTTATTATCGACTAGTTTTTTTGCAACTTAACGCTTTTTAGCAGTCAGAGAGGGTCAGAGAGAACCTAGTGCCAAGCACTCTATTCTCCACTTTCCGCCCAAATTTAAGACATTACCTGTTTTGTCTTATTCACCAGACCGGTGATATGAAAATAATTCAATTGTGAGCGTTTTACTGAGGCGGAATCGGACCCACAACCAATTGAGTTTGTATTTAGGCGTTTTTCCTCTGCACCACGATAGCCTCGCATAGAGAAATAATTACACTATTTACTTCTATATTTTACTTAGTTTTTCTCTATACACACAAAAATGCTTTATTCTCACATCTACTCAAGTCAGTAGTGAGTAGTGTGAGCAAGAATGTTATATACTTACTACGAGTTATGAGAGTACTAAACATATTTCGAATTACAAGTGTTTTCAATTAAAACTTGACCCCGTGTATCTTGGATTGGAAGCTCTTTTTCTGGTTAACTTGGCTATATCTATTGATATTAGTGTCTCTATATGAGGAGTTTCATAAAACTTCCCTACCCAAAGATTAGATGAAAGATTACTGCAAAAAATGGTAATTTGGCAAGAAGTTGTTGATATATTCGTATATAATAAAATGTTATTCTAATCTTATGACTGCGAATAACACATAAATTTATATTTAAGAGATTTATTTGTAATTTAATAAGAATGTTATATATTCATATAAAATTTATGTAATATTATTGTTTTTCAGCCACCCTTAGACTGTGGGGTTAACGGTCGCGGTGCAACATATTGCGATCCACAAATGTGGTCTCCTTATCAGGTAATTTATACGCAAAATTATAAAAATTTTGTACTTTTTAGTAGATAATGTATTTAAATATTCACATATATATTACAGATGGGCATAGGAGGAGGCTGGAGTGGGCCTAATGCTATGAATGGTTCGTGGGCTTCTCGAAACGTGTGCTCTCGAGAACGTTACGCATCTGATTGTCGCCTAATGAAGGTATAACAATTTTTATTTAAATAATTTAATGTCTAAAATAGAGAATTAAGTTTTTCACTCAAAAAATTCTTTAAAACCGGACAATGTTCTTTCCGTTCTTTTTATTATTTCTAATCTGATCCTCTTTGATTGATACGTTAAGTCTCCATTGCTTAAATTTTGCATATCATTTCATTTACCTTTCATTAAATATTCTTAAATTTCATGTTTATCTATAAAATTAACTGTATTTTAGGGATCAATATATCCCCAGAATCAATTATGTGCGCAAGATGGCAGGTCTACTCCTTATCCAATGTACGAAGATTCACATTATAACGGAGAAAATGGGCATAAACAAGTCAACACTCCCGAGCTTCCCAGTCGAAACATAATCCCATCGGAGGCTGTGAGATCAGTTCGTGAACAAGTATTTACGGAACAACGGCGATCGCCTCCTGAGGAGAAACGACCTCCAGTAGTCCCACTACCGGCTTTTCAGCAAGCTTTCGGTTCCACTGAGATAGGTAAGTTCGCTGAGGCCTTTAGTCGAGCTGAGGTCGCTCATGATGCTGAGGACTCCTCCGACAACTTTATGTTCGAATCGTTCCATGAATGGGATGGTCCACCTGAGTTACAGTGGACTTCGCAGGCCACATCTCGCGAAATTAAATGTGAAGAAAATTTTTGAGGAATAGTTTCCTCTCGCTAGTGCTAATTTTAGGCGGTTTCGCCTTTTAGGTAATTAGATAATTTTTAGTTCCACCACCACGTTGCCAAAATGAAGTAGCGATGTCGAAGATATCTCATTATCTTAGAACTAGGATGTGATACGAAATTTTTTTAAAATGTACGATTACACCAGTAAAGTGGGGTGACTTTTAATGGATATACATATGATATAATATTATATAATAGAAAAATTTAGTTATTCCCTTTGACTAGTTTTAGAAAGATCTTAAAATACATAAATAAATGAAATGGACAGCAAATGGAGGTTCGAATGAGAACGACTAGTAAAATAAAAAAAAAACACGTTTCAATGTGCCTTTAATTGGAGAGCCCAGCCGCAGCTCGCGTGGCGTCCCTCATCCCGAATCTGAATATTGATATCGATATCATAATTACAATAGCAATTTAAGGGACCAACGTTTAGACAAATATACACGACCCTGTCGCGTTATCGACCTATACGCAATAAGCTCAACGAAAATGAATATTCAGTCAGGGAGATTAACGAAATTTATAAGAACCCTAGTCGAATATTGTAACAATCTAGTGGAAAGCAAAACAATAAATTATTGTAATTTAATATATATTTTTTAATTAATTAATATATTTTAAAAATTCAGATATGCGAACAATAATAAACAAATACTCTGTTAAAGATGGACGGATAATTGTTTTAAATATACATGTAAAAGCAAAAATATAAAAAATTGACTAAACAATAGTAGACTAACAGTTCGAGCTTTAAGACTTTGCTCCAACATTAGGAATTCTTTTCTTTTTATCATAGTTTAGAATTATTGATGGGGCTAGAAGAAACGTCGCGCGGTAACATGAAAATTTTGAAATTATTAATTAATAATCAAAATCACTTAAGTATATTTAGGTAGATAAATTTTTAAAGAGATTAATAATTATAAATAAGACAGCTTTTTGAAAAAAAATGCTAGGGTCCAATAAACTTGAAATAATTGTGCATTTGCACAAAAAATCGCAATTACAAACTTCTAATCTAATATCCACTACAATTTTTGGATAGATCAATCTGGAGCGTGTTTTAAGGACTCTTTGTGTTAATTAGGACCTATTTATTTTAAATATAGTCTTTTAATACCTACTAATTGCAAAAGATATTTGTTATACTTCCACTTTTTTGTATTTTTTTGTACCTTTATCTGTAGTTAAATTTGAAAAAAATGTTAAGGTATGATATTTTTCAAGTAATTATTATTAAATAGGTACTTTTATTAATTTATTTACATAGATATTACCAATAGTGTTTATATTTTACCGTTATTAGTAAATATGAATTAGTTCGAATGTACTTTGCAAGCGTCTTTTAACAATTAACTTCCATTGGTCTTCGTTATTAGGAAAGAAATCTATAATCCATTTGTCTGTATGTGAACCTCTTTCGAAAAAAAATCAGCAAAATTAAAGGAGTGCCTTATGTAATTATTATAATGTGAAATTAGGTGGAAGAATTTTATTCTAGTCTAATTTGATGAAACACCATATAGTTAATAGCATAATGAAAACTCTTATAAACCGAGAATTTCATTAATGAGTAGATGTGATAATAAACTTATTTAAAAATTATTTAACATATACATGTAATAGCGTGCGTATTATATATTTAAAATATTATAAAATTTAGTCGAAATGTGGCTATCATAAATCACAATAGATATATACAAAGCCATTTGTTATATATAAAGAGTTTCATTTGTGTGAATTTATAGATTTAATAGATTATCTTATATTTTTGTTGTACCGATTTATTTTTAAAACTTGTTGATATCATGAAAAGCTGGCCAGTGACATCTGGACGTTGCGTTGACATCCTGTAAAGTAGTTACGTAGATATTAGTCAAAATTGAAGTTTAGTCAAGTCTCACCGTCTATTACTGTACCACACCCGACATTACTATTATAAGTCATATTCATCGGACATTATAAAACACCATTATGCTATAAAGAAAACTGTGATAAACAGTTTTTTAACTTCTATATTTATTTCCATATTTTGATCTCAAAATGTATTTTTTTTTTTAATTAATAATATAGATATATGTGTAATTGTGTAGGAACATATTAAACTTGATGAAATGTCCGGAGTGTTTGACTTCAATTACTGCTGTCGTGTAAACAATTATTTTATTAATTGTTAAAAACTTTAAACCTACTATGAGTACTTGTAACTTTAAAAATTAAATCTCTCAGATTCAAATATATACGTTTGTGAATTAAATTTTATACATAAAAAGCGATATAAAATCAGTAATCAATAGTGTTTGAGCCTGGGTGACCCAGATCTTTAGTAGTTTATATTTGGTTAAATACAATAAAAAAAGTAGTCTGTGCCACATAATATAATGTATATACAATATACATCTTCTTAGATAGTCATATTGTTATTTATTTAAGTTAGGAATTTATAATTTATACTGTAGAGAGTTGTACAGAACGTAATTAAAATATTTTAAGTGTTTTACTTAATATAGAGCTTCCCGTTTGACTATCCTACAATTTTGTCTACCACCAGAGTTAGCTTTACCATTATTATAATTATCATTATACTTTCGTACGAATTTATTATTCCTTCGAATTATATTAGTATCGAACGAGACTTAACGAACGGAAATACTAAGCTCTAATAACTGTTTGTGATCGTTCTGTATTTGTGACAGTAAAGTCGAATGAGTATATTATTAGTTCAGGTTAACAGTACAAACGATATAAATCATCATTCCATTATTTATTGATTAATTTTTATTATAGTCTTAATTTTTTTTTGGAAAATTATAAGAGGAATATACGATTAGAGTTAAACGATTAAAATGAGAGTATCGACGCTTAAAGAGGACGCCTAAAATCGTGGCTCATTTTTAACAGAAAAGTTAAATGTTTAATATTATTTTTAATATTTTCATGATGTAATTAATGTAAATATTAAATTATGTTTCATTCATATCAATTTAATAATCCTGTTTTAGTAGCAAGTTGTAAGATTAACATACCAAAGTCACCTACGAGTTTAATTTATTGACGTCGATGTACAATTAAAATAAAACATTTTACTAAACCTTAATGTTGCTTTATTTATGTAACCAAACCTTATTGTAATCAACATATTTGTATTACATTAAAAACATATTTCTTGTAAAACTTGTAACATAATGGGTAGCTGCTAACATTTGAATAACCGAAGATAGCAACACGCAATCTTTAATAGAAAAAATGGAGGAAAAAGGAATTTTCTTATGGAAAATATGCTCAGGAATTTTATATGATAAAACTTATTAAAGGTGTTTTATACTAATTATATATTTACATATATAATTAGTATAAAACACCTTTACATATATAATTAGTATAAAACACCTTTAATAAGTTTTATCGTATAAAATTATATTATATATTAATATAAGTATATTAAGTTCATTAATATTGTTATAAAGCGAATTAAGTGACACAAGTGAAGTCTCCAGTACAACTTTTGACACATTCAAATAAAAAGTTTCTATAAAATAAAATTACATATTATTATAATTTCTTGAGAATAGGTCTATTGTGCTATTTTGATTTCAAAAGATTGCAACTTCGAATCAGCAACTAATTCGAAACTAAAATGATAGTAAGGTATGTTTTGGATAAAATAAAACACGAACGATATACATTTTATATTTATTCATAAGCAATAAAAAGTAATTTCCATAATATGTGTCACAAAAAGAACTTATCGTTACTTACAAAAACAACAGGAATGTATACATAAATTTACAATTAAATCGGAGAGTTACAAAAATTACGAAATCGAAGAAATAAATGAACACAATTAATATTTTGACAAACCACTGTCCGATGGCACAAGATTGTATGCTAAAATAACGTGCACTCGGCGTTCCCACTATCCGTAAAGGCACTTTTAATTTAGGCATCTTAATAAAATCAACTTAGTTAGTAAAATACATTAAATCCTTTGCTAGTATTTGCTAGTATTTTTTGATTTTTCATGTAGTTTTAAGAATTGTCACGCTTTAACTTTTGTATGTTAAAGTATAGCGATATTGAAAATTTCGGTTTCAGTGTGCAATCTGAAGTAGTTTGGCAAAACGAAGGGAAAGGTGATGATCGAATCCAAGCAGCAAACTATATATGGTTAAATTATAAAAGTATTACTTACAATAACATTAGTTACATTCGTATTTTACTTCAATAAGTCTTTCTAAATATTCATTCACTTTCCTACGTTACGTTCGAATGTCATTGAAGTATGAAATACAATCGCAATTAATGAGTTCATTCCTCATTTCATTATTCACTCATATTTGTTTATTCATTTTATTAATTATATTTTCTTAGTATAACAATATCTATAAATTGATTGTATAAGTTCGTAATTATTAAATTCGAATATTTTAACATATGTATATTAATAAACAGGTTTTATTTTAATTAATCACAAAAACAATTTTGGAACTGATACTTAAAATTTGAAATATAATAATTGCAATATGTGTAATGTGTAGTAATAATAATAAATAATTACAATATCTACATAGTATCGATACATAATATACAATAAATTTCCAAATTACTGTAAACTCTAATATATCTTTAAAACCATAATATAACTTTTTCTGAACGTTTCTGTATTTGCAATGATATGTACTGAACTTATAAATGTTACAACACATTATTCAATTATTAACCAACCAACGATTAAATACAAAGAGAAGCAAAACACACAACACAAAATGCGACATTTAAACTCTTCACGACCAATTTATACCAATTTAAATGATTAATTAATCAAATAAATTTTATTTAAAATAACAAATTCATAAAACGAAATGTCCAAAACATAGAATATAAGACAAAAACATGGTTCAGTTGTTAGTTTTATCATGGTTTTAAATAACTTCACAATTCAATAGCTATACATTAACCAAATATTTATTTCTAATTCTCATTCGGTAAATCAAACCGAGTCATGGATACATGTTATATAATTCGCCTAACCTATGATAGAAATTTCGAATTTGTTCACGAAGAGAAATTATTATCAAAACTACCTAGTGTATTTTTCCATAAGGTAAAGTGCATTTCAACTATAGGGTTAGTAAGTGATTGCGATGCCGATATGACTAACTAGTTTCACGATATACATATATTCAGTACTATGATAACAGTGAGTGTTAAAAAGCACGGGCGGGTACGACGAATACCCAGTTTGGCACAAATACAGTGTAGAAATCTCATTTAGTCATCTTCAATCTGATGTTACAGTTACATATATTTATATTTAAAAGTGTAGCATCGAGCAAAGAACTGCCAATATCACCTTTGTAGTTTTAGCCGTCATTTGCTAATATCGGTAATCTGTATTAATTCCACAACTACATTTTCAAATATCAACATTGTACAAACAAAAATCGTCCAAAATAAATATAAAAAAAATGTTAAGTCTGCAATTTCAATTTCATTTGTTTTGATATTGTCATTTATTTTATGAGATTGGCTTAATTAATATTTATAGATCTAACATGAATAAATAAAACTTAGCGACTATTAAAATATAGGTCTTGATATTCGAGTAAATGTTAACCTGAAGAGGAGCTTCCGGTGCTACGCCTCACAAAACCGCCATAGGTATATTCTACTATATGTTCCTTCCCGACCTAGATATTCAACATGTCTATACCACATACAAACCTCGCACAGTCTTATATCAAATGTAAAGATTTCGGAATATAAAAACTGTAAAATATTTGAGCATAAAACAAACTAAAATTAAACGTAACTAAACATATATGTCATATTTGAGCACGAAGCCTTGAATTCCTTTTTATAAAACGATAACGGTGTTAATTTAATTTAAATATTATAATATATAAAGCATACTTTTTTAATAAACAAAAAGAGTGTCACTTGTTGCAGAATCCAATTAAGATGCACTGTTTCCCAACTTCCTTCTATCTCCATTGATCCGTCGCGAGCCAATATCTCAATAGTACATAATATTATATAGGTATGTACTAACTACACATACTTGTATCTATTCAACGAAATAAGGATACACCTTTCTTTATTGGTGTGTTCAAAAACAATCGCAATTATAACTCCTTTGATAGTACCTATATTCAATATTATTTAACCTAATTGAATACGATATTTAGCAATTTATATTAACGAAAATATTTTTTTTAAATGTAGATATTGTGCAAAATGGTGGCATTTTTATGCTTTTATATATTGCCCATTCTTCTATGATCACATTAATAATGTTTCCAAATAAATATAGGTCAAATTAAAACATTAGCGAATAACTTATGAACTACCTACTTGAAACAGTCAAGTTCATAAAGTAATTCAATACGTTACGAGAAATGTATTAATGTCAATTGTTTACAAATTATGTGAAACTACAAACAGCTTAACATGAGATAATTTAAGTTATCATCGAAAGTGAGGAATAAGTGTCGAAAACCGAGGAAGCGAGTTTTGGAAGTCCGAAGATATTACGATAGCTTTTCATCAAAATTGCTTTACTGGAAATGTTAGAAACTCGAACGTCCAGTAACAGACGAAAAGTTCAACAATAATTATTTTGTTCAAAGGTTTAATGCATTAGCGGCGGATTTGGTAACAGACGAAATACGATAAATTTAAAATGCAATGAATAGAAATAAAGTAATAGTTACGTTTAAAGATTATTATTAGCGTTCTTGTACCGACTTGAAAGTGATTCCAGTGTACGCGAATGACAGCTTAGTGCCGATGGTCCGGTGCGAGCGACTTGCGGCTGGCAGAAAGGTGCGGCGCGCGGGGCGCGGGGCGCTGCGAGCGCGGCAGCGTGGTGGGCGCGGGCTGCGCCTCTACCACCACGTCGCGCGGTTTCCACACGGGCGACCCTACAACACACCAAACACCGAACTCTTTATCACTCCCGTCTCACGTCGCTACGTTCGGAATAATTTGGAATAACTAAGCGCCAGGGTGCCGCGGCTCAAAGAGTTGAATGTTTGATGAATGTTGTCGACGTCGCCCCATCTGCCGTTGGCGTAGTGAAAAGAAATTGCAATTTTTTGACTATAATAACGAAGTCGAGTGAGTCGTGCGAAAATTAAATTTATGTGACCGTAACGATTTACTATTGCAATTTCATTTCAGCTGCATTCACTCGCACATTGGGCCCGGTACGTAACGAAACGTTGAACTTTAAGCATCTCACGCTGTGCCCTTCAAAGTGGCTAGTTACAGTCAACATTGTCATCGAACATTCAAAAACCTTCGGCGGCGTTACAACTATTGTAATTTATTATTAATTTATTATTATTACTATTATATATTGGTATAATTTCATTGCTATGTCATGACTAAATATCTTTATTATATTAAACTAAGGTGCATCACGTACGTGAATAAATATTACAATAGGTAAGTTATTCTATCACGACACTAGTTGTCAGAAGTTCGATGAGTGCAACATCTATAGGCCATCAAACGAATAGGGTGCTAGTCTAAATGCTAAGAAGTTTGCTATTTTTATATTTTTTCTTCTACTTTTATTAATAAGTTATTATGTCGATAGTAAATTTTATAAGTGTAGGTTATTTGTTTATGGCTATCCTATTATAAGATTTTATTACGTTTATTGAAAATTACATTTGTAATAGCATGCATATAGATTATATAATTATCGATTATAATTTTAATATAGTAAGATATTTTTATTGATTGCGGAAAATAGCTTTGCAGTATTAACTTATTCATTGTTAACGGATGTTTAAAGTGAAACTTACGAAGTTTCAACGATAGTAGTAGCTTAATGGGTAGTAAACTTAAATATTAATTGAGCAGGCACAGAATAAATTATAAAAAATAAATCATGTCGTACGAGTATAGTACAGGTATATCGAAATGGAAGACTTAAATGGTACAAATCCGTGGCAATTTACGTAATAATAATAACAATAATAGTAAGATATATTAACATATATATAAATATATATATATATATATATATATATACATATATATTGTATAAGAATATTATAAGGGAAATAATTTTATAAGATAGAAACTATGAAAAGTTGATTAAGGATTATCATCAGTTCGATACCACAGCCATTTAACACTTAGCACTTGGAGTCTAAAGTTAAGTTTAATTTTATTTTATGGATCCAATATACGTCCACATATATATAACATTGCTACGAGTATAATATAGTCCCTAAAAGGGGGTCACCGATTGAGTTATGTATTTATATATAATTATCATTACGTAATTAAAACAGTAATTTAAACCTTTCGACCGTCTCAACTTTCAGGCATACCTCGCAGCCGATTACTTTCTACGATTAAATTAAATAAATTGGTGTCATCTACTTAGTAGGTAGTGAGATAAACTATCCTTAAAGTAAATCTACAAATTTTAAAATTAACTATCTAATTGCTTAAAGTAACTTTCTTACTTCGGCCTCTAATCAATTCCATGTATCAATATGCCATATTTATATCTATCCTTACGATCGAGCAGTACTCATTTTTATTATTTCCAATATTCATTTTCAGTCGTTAATCATTTCTTTTGATGTTAGCGGATGTAAGCCTTTTTATATTATAAAATATAAGTGTATTACAACTTGTATACATGGGATTATACAGTGTGATTATAGGTTTCATAAAATAATATATTTTATTTTAAACTGGTATTATAAATAAAATGACCATTCGAAAATAACTAGTAAATTTTAGTTATTCTCAAAATGTTTTATACAATTTAAAAAGTGAACTAAATTTGTAATACACATAAATACTTTATAATGTAAATTAACATTTACAAAAATGATACAGTTTAAACGTGAATTTGATCAAAATCATTTCTTTGGTAATGTCGGGAGGAAGGGCAATGTCCGCGCTCGTGGCCAGAGTCATTTAGAGTCTCAATACTACTGCGATCAGACGAGACGAGGATAGATTGAGACGTCAGAGACTTCCTACGAGATTTGGGCTGCTTGCCCTTCCCCTTATGTTAAGAGGTCTTGCTCTGCTTTTTTCCTGAGAGGTAACATTCTACACAAGTGGGGTGCTCAATAGCTTTAGCGATAGATTCAGTGGACTTTGAAACAACAATACCCATTTTCATAGCTTTATCTTCAACTTTGGCTAACTGGGAGTAATGAGTCATTCTGTCCAAGGAATTCGTACCAAGTTTAGCTAACTTTTCTCCACTTGATTTAGATGATCGACGACTCGTATTTGGTGATTTACATGGAGATCGATCAAAGCTTGCTTGTGGAGTTCGCATTATCCCCTTTTTCGGTGCAGGTTTCGGTGATTTAGACCTGTCTAGACTACTTTCTCTGGATTTCATAATACTTCCACGTGGTGACCTAGACCCATCAAAACTTTGTTGAGGGGAGCGAGATTTATCAATTGATCCCCGAGGGGACTTCGACTGATCGAAACTCCCCCTAGGTGATCGATGAAGCGTTTTATTGCAATGCTTCAAGCTAGATTTATTGGGTGACTTACAAATAATGACTTTAGTTACGCGATCTCTATCTGGCGAAATACGTTCAATTGCTCTAATCGGTGACCGATCCCTATTGATGTTGCTGCCGCTGCCAGAACGTATTACTTTTATCTTTTTTTCCGACGACGATGAGCTCTTCCTTTCTGGTGAAGATTTAAGTGACTGAGATCCTTGCTTACCTAGCTCTTTCACCATCGTGGGTTGATATTGAGTAGGTTGATGAGAAGATTGAATAAGCCGTGCTTGACTGCCAGTACTCCCAGCACTTAATGTTGATGTTGTACTGTAAATACATATGAAATACATTTTTAATTTACTTTTAATTACTTAAAATCATTTTTTATTTTTATTATTATTCTATAAACCGAAAATTCTAAATTATACTAAGGGGATTTATTGTAGTAATATATATTTGGTGCAAAATCTACTTATAATTTTATAGTAAACCTAATATTGTGTTGTTTAAGGTGGATGGTGTTACAAAAAAAGCATTCTTTGAAATGAGCGATACTAGCGACATATGTATGAGAAACAAGCGAACCTACGATATAAGCAATTTGGAGCAAGTACGCCAGTCCCAATAGTGTAGGTGATGTCTGTGGTTAGCCCATACATATGTTAGTACCTGAGGGTCAGGTGGTTGGGAGTGCGGCCTAACCCTCGCTTAGCGGGCGGCGGCGGAGGCTCGTCTTCGCCTTCGGATTTGGAACCTCCTTCTGATTTGTCGGTGTCAGTGGTTGGCGGAGGAGCCGCCGGAAGCGGCCGCTTTACGCAGTCTCCTATTAAAAACAATACATTATTATATTAGACAGCTTTCAAGCTTTTTCCTGCATTTCTCTACTGGGTAGACAGCGAGACTATTCGAGCTTTCTATACGTTGCGTCGCAAAACTAAACGCCCGGTTGTAGCAGTTTGCCACAAAAAAAAACACCTTAATTGAGGATTCAACTCATAATTGTCGTGTTTATAGTAAAACTACTACCATTGCACCACGATGGCCTCTACATTCACATGATGCGTCGTTGCTACAAACTTTAATATTTGATATCTGAATTATTTATTTTGCAATTCATTATTTTTGTTAAATATTTCTATTTTGTTTCCAGAAAATCATTTAACTTAGGTAGTAATAAAATTTATATTACCTGCTGTATCTCCGAATGTTTTGCTCCTCTGCCTAAATGTAGTTTCGTCGGATGACAACTCCGACATTTGAGGTAGTTCATCTGCATCTTGTGAGTTTTCACGTGACAAGTCTCCGACCTGTTATTAGTTCGGAAAGTACGGGATAGAAATTTAGAGTTCCCAAAAAATATTTGTGTAATTAATACATAAAAAGGTCTGATGTATAATACCTCAATGTTTCCAGCAGACAAACGTTGTCCAGTTGTTTTAGGTTTCTTTGTCTTTCCAAGAGTCTGAGACCCTTGCATGACCTGAACCTTTAACAAATCACATGCTGTATATTTGCAATAATGAACGTCACAAACACAAATTTTCAAAACCTTAATTAACATGAACCTTAATATGAATATTTTTCAAATGAACCTGGCTTATTGCAAGTCATCGAATACCACATTTTTTTATTCTACATTGCTATCCAAGTTTCAAAAGTTACGTGAATCAAACTTTTCTATCCGATAATGAGGAAAAGTTCGCTCAACTGCAGCAAGCAGTACTAGTAATTAAAGTATATATATATATATATATATATGTATGTTTGCATGTATCTATATATAATAATGATTTGTAGTAATGTTTTATTTTCTTTATGTTCGAAATGATTTATTAAAAATATCCTTATGAAGTGGATTTTATATAAGTAAAACCGAAAACTATAGACTATATTTATGTGTTATGATTATTTCTTGAACTATCCTGTTTTTAAGACTCAAAAGTAAAAATTATGAATTCATAGGACAATAAAATATTTTCTTTTCAGGTTCATGCTTTTTTCCAGAACTAAGAACCTAATGTCAAAAAACTCCGTTCTCCGCTTTTCGTTTGAAACCAATACATTGTGTGAAAATAAAAGACGAAATTTAAATGTTTTTCTTATTTAGATTAAAAGCCCAGTGCATCAAAAGCGCGTAGTGGCGCAGAGAGTTGTGGGTTTGTTTTCTATATTTATTTTTCCTCTCTGGTGACTATATAAAGAAAGCGCTGCGCTGCGAACACTAGGTTTTCTCTGCCTTCCCGTAGCAACAGCAACTTCGCGAAGCAAGATTAACAGCCAGTTTATGATTACTCTTGGTGTTACTTACTTACCTATCACTAGTATGTTAACTGTTTGACATAGATTCCTAGTTCAAATACCTGGTGCTTTGGTCGATCAAGGGTATGTGTATGGGGCGCGTGTAGAGAGTGGGGCGCGCGCGGCGGCATTGGCGCCGGCCGCGAGCTCGGCAGCGACATGTTGCGGACCGACTCTCTAATGATCTGCCTTATTGTCTTCAAGAAGGCGTTGCGGAAATCAGCCGTACTGTTCATTATTTCATTCGTTAATACAAAAACATTAATTATACTTTATTTCTGTCTCACGCTTTCATTTCATAAGCGCTGCTAATAATAATACTTCATTAACATTTTTTTACTTTATTATAATTACGGATCTACATCAAATTTTATTCACATTTAAATTGAGATATATAAAAATGAAATTACGTATATACTTTATCACATTGGTATACGACTTCCTCCTTGCATTCTCTTATAAATTCCGTAATACCTGTTAGATAGCACATAAACTTTTTCAGATCGACGTTGAAGTTGACTGCGCAAGTGGATTAGCTCCCAAAGGAAATGACTATCCATATCTTTAGCTGATGAAGCTCGCACTTGTACTTCCGTAACGGGGATCAAAACTTGATATCTTATAATTTCTACTTCATTCGAATTGTTTTTCGAAGATACTCCCTAAAATATTATATTAAGTAGTTATTTATGTTATAAACGAAGTCACTTTAAATTATATGGAATAAATTTCATTTTCCAATTATCAACGACTCACCATTAACTTTTTCTTTTGTCTCAGCCTTTCTTTACAGAGGAAGACAACTGCTGACTTAAAAACAAAACACATAGCGTGTAACTCAAGTCCCTTTTTAATTTTGCCTAAAAAGTCTGATATATTCAACCATTCCACACCTCCATAATATAACAAATCACCTGGAAATGTAAAGTATTTTTTTAAATACATAAGTAAATAGCATATATATATATATCGACATTACATTCATATTCGTTAATCATATACCTGGACTAAGATCGATAGGTTGTTTGCAGGATTTCTGATGTTGCCTAAATAAGTGATCAAATATAGCACCATACTCCTCATGTATTCTTTGCATTTCATTTATGTGTTCCGCTACTTTTTCCATTCCTTTTAAAGCTTCTGTAAATTCAAATTGTGACGGTTATACAAAACCTATTAGCTATAATTTAAAGTTGCTAAGCTAGTGCATTTGTTTGATTACAAATTTTGAAAACAAACGTCTGACGTTCAAACAACTTACCTATTAAATGAAGATGCTCTTCAGAATTCACATCAGTTAAATTTCTTAACTGCTGGAGAAGTAATGGGTATTTCAAAATTCTTTGTATGGGTTTTATCAAATATGACTCTAATGTAGACGAATGTTGCTGTTTTGGATTACGTGCTGCAAGAAATTCTTGAAGTGCCTGATTTCCTTCGTCTGCAAACAATAAGCAAGTTGTGAGTATTGAATAATTTATAATTTATAGGATTTTTCCAAAATTAAGGACTTACTTGGATGTAAGACTTTTTGGGCCTTACTATGGCTAGCACAGAAGGAACTGTATAGTTTGAAATGATTGACATAATACAGGAAAGCATTTCCAACGGCGAAGAGAACGTTCTAAAAAAAGAGTATAAAATTTGTAAGCATGTACAGAGTCGACGAATATTCGAAATAAATAAAATTTTATATCTATCAATAGCTATCAATATCTTATTTACCTTGAATTGATTTGAAAATTCAAAATGGGTGAAGTTAGGTTCAGCCTCGAGCGCTTCCTCCAAGTTTTGCAAGAATTGCCTTTGGAATGTTACAATCTCCTGAATGTTTCCAAACAAAGCGTTGATCTCGGCATTTGATAAAAAAGTTTCTCTCTTTAAGGGTTCCAGATAGTTCTCCAATAAATTATTTAGATGCTGCAATTATCAGTAAAGCATCTTTAAAAATTAAATTCCATTAAACACATAATAAACTCCCAATGATAAATCAAATATTTTGTCGGGGTGACAGTTAGACAGTTACACAGATGTATCCTGAAAGTAATAAATTTCCTCTGCAACTTTTTAGATTTATAAATGTATTTAGGCTGTTATAATTTTATAAATTATCTGCGTCCTTAATTGAGCTATAAATAAATAACTTTGGGTTTACGGTGGATAAGGACATATTTTTCTTGTGATAATATTTAAACCAATTTGTGGTAGCTATATAAAGAGCGATCCTGTAAACACTATTACTAGTTAGAGCAAATTGCTTTTAAACTTAATTCACGATGCCGGCCGCAACTTCGTTAAGTCATTCCGTATGCGGCGACCAAGAAATATAATGTTATTACTTCTGTCGCATTTTTTTCTAACATAAAAATCCTAGTTTATGTTTATAAGCTGCATAACCACATTTATTTAAATTGTATATTATTAATTTCTTTAACACCGAAATATTTGTCTGTAAACGAATAAATTAATAAGAATACTGATTCTATAACAAATATATCAATATATTTGTTTTGTTAGTCAACTAAATATAGAAAAATAATATTACAAGTGAAAATATTAATGAGTATTGGAGATTAATCTGTATTCTCATTGTTGAAATTTTTTTATCGCAAATGAAAACGTGAATTATCAATTTGTCAGAGTTATTGGAATGCGGGGCAATCACCCGTCAAAATAATTTATACTTATATATTTTACACGACATAGACCCTATCAAGTAATCGGCCGTGAAGGCCCAGTCCGATGAGTATTACGACCACTTTCCACCATCTCAGATCTATAGATACGCTCTTATACAAACGATCGACCACCTTATTATCTTATCTATCGTACAAAGTGTCCTCAACATCGAGCGTCGATAACACTTTGCAAGTGTCGTACATGAGCCTTTAAAAGACACAGAACTGTGTAGAACCTTTTTTCAAGATAATAATAACAAGGTTTTCTTCTAATTTATATAAATATGTATGTAACATATTTATACAAAATAAACAAAAAAAATAAAAGGCTCCTAACTAACTCCTGGAATGTTTTTTTCAAATGATGAATATCAACAAAGTAAAATATATTTGTAGAAAGTAAAGTCTCACTATGTATTTACGTCGTGTGGAGTAGACATCGCTTTAAAAAGTCATACCAACCTTGACGTAGGCGCGTTCGGTGTCAACGAGCTCCATGAGGACCTTGCGTAGCTTGTCTGCGTCGGAGAGGTGCCTCGAGGGCGTGACGACCGCGCTGGTGAGGCTGCCGGTGGGGCTGCCGCGTCGCGTGTCCGCCGGCGACCGGCACCACCCCGTCACCTGCTCCGCGCTCTGCCGCACACGCACACGCCCATACGTCTATTTATGCCCACGGACAACGGCTATTATTGCTAAGCGAATGTTATGATAATTCGATGAAGGCGTTCCATGCATAGAGACAGCTTTAATACGATTGTACTTACATTAAAATTTGTGAAATGCTAATGTAATATATTATATTATAACTTTATTACTTTGATTGTATTATGGAATTTTCTCAAGTAATAGTTTTTGAAATAAATAATAAAACATTTCGATGCTTATACTGTATTTCGCCAAATAGAATTTAATATCTACTTTGACTACTAAAACTTTCTATACAAGCTTATCACATCCACGAATGGAAGTTTAATTAACTAATAATTTAGAATTGGATTTCGTATTGAAGCGTGCGCTCTTAAGTAGTGAAGGGGAGACGGTACAAGATTGTTGAAACACCAAGTCAAGCGGGTGAAGGGTGCACGAGTGAGCAAAGAAGCATTTAAGTGAAGTCTTCCTTAATAAGCACCTTGAGGAGGTTCTCGATCTCGAAGGAGTTAGTTCGAGAGCTAACCTTCGGCGGGCCTGTGCTCGTCGCATCTCCGTGTGCATCCGCTTCAGGGCTGTACAGCTCTTTACCTAAGGTAAGGAAATTAATATTATCTGAATACATATAATTCATATGATAAAATTTTTGTTACTAGATAACAAAATATATTTCCCATGAACTAATAACTTTAATCTTGTGCTATAAATAAATAAATTAATATGGTTTTATAAAAAAACCTATTCCTTATATTACGTACCACTTAAAAATGCATGTAATGATATGTAATATCCAATTATATATTTAATTTTGTTAATATTACAATTGATGCTAAATGTCACCACAAAAAGTTAAAAGTTAAGCCGCTTTTTAACGTCATACTTATTTGGGCTCCTAAGTATCAAAGAGAGAGACGTGAAATATGAAATATAATGATTTATTCTGGTACTTTCATAACGCAGCAGATTTCAACGACAGCGAGTAAATTACAACTTTCATACCGAGTCTGCTTTGTGATAAGAAGCGACACAATGAGTTTTTTGGTCGAGGTAAGTCAACATCAGGGGCAAGCAAATAGCCCAGGGAAAGGGTCGCGGCCTTTATTTGGAGGCCGCGATGAGTGGTTTTACTTTGAGTTTTGAATTTTCTGCAACCTATTTTGTACATATAAACATTTTTATTTTGTTTTAATAACAATTCATCAACTTACAATTCTAAAATGAAATAGATAGTAATATTGTTTATATAAACTGACATTTGTCATAAATTTACAAAAGTTTTGAAAGTCGAGTTAGAAATTATTATCAGAATGAAATATTAAAATTAATTAATCTCAAAGAGTTTTAGCTACAGTAAGCGGATATCAAGACATAAGATATCATTTTTTTATCATGTATTACTTTGCTACGCGAGAACTATTATAACACTAAAAAAAGTAACAAGTAAATTTCTGTTCGTTACTAGAAATTCCCTATGTACGGGAGCATCAAACATCGTAAAACAAGTGCCTCGCATGGCAATCCAATACGGCATAATAATAACCTCTTGTGTTGCAAGCACACGCTGAAATAAATCACAGCGGGCGATTCAAGAGCGTAGCAATTTCGGGCCGCCTGTTCTAAATAACGACCACGCGACCACAATGATACCGATTTGGCGAGACAAAGGGCTTCCATTTGTAATTAACTTTTGCAACAAAACGATACAAGTGCTCTCGTAATGTTTTTATAATCCATGCATATTTATAGTACCTACGCTCTTAGCGTATCTTGAATGCACTTTTGAAAAACAAATACATAGTTGCGTCACGACCTCGAATTATAAAAGTATTGTGAATAAGGGAGTGCATTGTACATGTAAACCAATTTTTATTTCAATTTCTTTTAACAACAATGAAATAATATGATATTGTTATTATTTGTGTAAATTATAAGTTTTTCAATATTTTAAGATGTTAGTATTGTTTTACTGAAACGAGAGTATCTACTAAAAAATACTCAACAGCTTCAATTCCGTTGAATTCAATTTTGTAAGTTTCATCATGAAAACCATACAATTACCATAACTTTTGTAATTGGGTAGTAGGTAGCATTGGAAATCGATAACCGCAAATTGAAATGATGTTAATTGTAATACTTCGAAATACTCATAACAATACTGGCTAACAGCCATAATATTGGGAGCTAATGAAATTTTGTTATATTACGACCGATGCCAAGTATTACGTATACAAAAATTTAAATTACTTATTAAGCAGATAGCTGCTGCACTATAGAGCAAAGAGGTTTTTTTCAGTCTGTCGCCCATCGACGCCGGGTTACCTTTTTAAAATCGACTATCCATCGTGCTGCAGGGCGCACTACAATACGCTTGCCTAAATTCGGTCTTGTGTCGACTCCATCGACTGCCGTTATGCCTGGAGCCGTGGCCGGGCCAATTCCACTTTAGTTTTTTTTTTGTTTAATGTATTTCTTTCTCCATATGCATGGACTTCATGACCTCATATCATAGTACTTGTATTTATCACCTGTTACCATTGAAATTTGAGCATAAAATAATCATAATTTCCTTAAAAGTAGTAATTATCTTGTCTCTAAGACTTCCAGATGAGATGCTCCAAATATTTTTTTTTCAGCTTAACGCTTTTCTCTCTTGGTAGACAAAGGGAATCTAACGACTACGTTCTCCGCTCTTACCTAAATTATTCGAAATAATAATTCGAGACATTGCGTACCTAATGCCAAAACTCAAAGATCAGCTTTGTCATATCGGAGAGAAAAAGGGAAAACAATTTAAATATTCCGATTCCGTCGAGTGAGATCGAACCGACAACAGTTTACAGTCAGAAGCTGTCCCACTGTGCCACAATGGCCTCAATGTTCAATAATATTATACTGATATTCTAGATTTTAGTTGGTTAAAGGAAAATATATATGACGTTAAAAAGTTTTTGTGAAGGAGGCTTATACTCATTTCTGGTAGCTTAGGTAGACTATTATGGTACTTCATCAGGTGTTCCGGATCTTTAATTTCTATATATCAACGGAAAGTGCGAAATGCATTACCCTGAACAAGTTATCTTAAAGCTTCTTTTTCTTATTTCTTATAGTATAGTATTATATATTTATTGTAATCAGATTTTTCTCATTCAAAATAAATTATTTTAAAAACATGTGCGGCGTAAATTATATGAAGTTATAATTTAATGCGGCACCTAAATGTTTAAGCATGTGATAACATGGTGTCGTGTTTGCTGCAAGTTCGGACGCAAATTTGACGTCAGTCTATGTATACACATGTTCGTTATGTTTTAATTGAATTCTAACAACATGAAGCCTCGTTAGTTCAGGGATTAAGTGGGTCCATGTCTGAAAGTTGCATACCACAAAATATAAAGGTACATATTCAATATAATATAAACTCAATACACAGAGAGTGCAAATTCAATATATAGAGAGATGCTGAAGTTTTTGAAGTGCTGATTCATTTGAAGAAAATTCTGCTCAATTTCCAATGTCGATGCTGAAAAATTGAATGTGAAAAATTCGTGTAAGTTTTTATATAGACCGAATTTAGCTATTCCGTACAGACATTTGATAGTAAATTCCTCTAAAATCCATATGTTGAAAATTTAACTCGGGTAAATCAAATAATAAAAAGAAATGTATACTTTTTTCAGTTAGAATTAAAGTAAGGAAACTATCATAAATTGGATATTTCATACATAAAGACTGTGTGAAAAATGTAATATATATTAAAAAGGAAAACGCCATATTATTAAGAATAGTAAAATGGTAATAATGTAATAAACATTATATCATATATATATAAACAATAAACATTATATATATAAAAATGTATAGATATAAAATAATATAATGAATACTTACTCCAAGCGGGCGCGGGCACGATGAGTCCGGATATCATGTCATCGGAGATGACGGGCGGCTCGCTGGGCGGCGGCGGGCACACCAGAGAATCGATTATATCGTCCGTGGCCGCGCGCATCACACCGCTCAGCTCCGGCGGCTCCGTCCGCGACGATCTGTGCATATCGTAGTATTTCATATTATCCTAACCATATCCGCCCTAACGTAAAGGTAACGATATAAATATTTCACGAAAATGCTTGTTTTTATTAAAATCGATTATTGCTATTTAAGAATTTGGATTTGTACTCAAAGTATAATAAGTTATGGTAAAAACAAGGTATTTATGTTTCAATTTTTGTTTTTTACTTTAGGTTATCTATCCATGAAAATCGGTGGTCGTTCCAGAGATTAGCCGGAACAAACAGACAGACAGATAAACAGCAAAAGCAAAAAAGGTGATTTTATTATATGTATGTACAGCGGTTATTTTAATATTACAAGCAGACACCTCACATTTATTTATTTGTATAGATGTATAGAAAAGCATAAAGAAATTAAGTTCACATTAAATTTACTGAAATCTAAGACAATGTTCTAGTTGTGGTTGATTAGACGATGCTATTCATTTTGTACAGATCCGTTTACTCGGACTTGTTAAGAAATTACATCCACTATTAAGACGTATGCTATTCGTAGAATATATCAGAATTATAATTAAACAATAAGAAAAAAAAGAGAAATATCATTAGAATAAATATCAGCATAACCATATTTATGAAAATGTAATTTAAAAGTACGAACATACAATGGCGTCGATTCGTAGCTCCGTGCCAATTTAATTAATCGATTGGAGCTTAAAATAACACAACAGATGCACGCTTTAAGACGAATTATTTTCAATGATTGGCGAAAAAATATTTATTACAATATGGCTTTCGAGATGGGAACGTAGCCTTTAAACGTAAACTTACCTGAATAAACGTACATCTATAAGTATTTAGTTATTATACTAGTAAATTGATTTCAATTTTATAAAAAATATGTCCCGGATAAATCATTTATTCGATTCTTTCACGATTCTTTCATTTTTCTAATTCTTATACATTTTTCATAACCGTTTTAGATATTTGTACAAAAAGCTTTTCCTTTGTCATGAAATATAAGGATTTTTATGTTTGAATTGGACGGTATTAGAGTAACGATGCTGAAAATATAATTTTAAAACCTAGAATTGTCATGTTAATACGAATTCAGACTTCCTCGGATGAAAAAAATATTTCCAATTCAGGGAAAATGATGGATCGTGAATTTGCGTTATAATATCTTTGTCGGAAAACTTACCTAAAGGAATTAAAAAACTTCTATAAATCCTAATTTTTAATTATCGTTAATTCGATGTCGATACCGTGTTATTTAAAAATATAGAGCCGACAATATGTTCAATATGTACCAAATGTTTATTCTGTTCAAGGCAGATTCACGCGCGACGTTAGAGGCTCGATTGCGCACAATGGCCGGTGCGCGGGGTGTGAGGACCTAGTGAGGAGCTAGCAGATAGGGTTGCCAATATAACGACACTTGTGGAAATTTTATTTAGTAAATAAAATTAGCCCCTAGCCAATTTTCTTCTAATTTTCATCAAGAAAGCACCTGGAAAGCACTTATTTTTAGGACTATGATATATCTTTAAAAAAGTTTTTTAAATGGTTTAAGCAATATATTTTATTCAACTAATCTTTAATTAGCAATATATAATCTGATAATCCAGTCTAACTTCAGTCAGCATTTACTGTTATTTCTTATATCCGTTTATTTAAATAAAAACTATTTTTTAGATAAGATTAAGCTTCAGTATATTACTCACTTCAAAATAACACGTGCACGATATTTCTTCCTGTACCAATAAACCAATAGAAAGCCACGAAAAATAATCTTTGTATATTATTAACAATTCTCCAATTGTATTGTAGTAAATCAAATCTCTAATTTTAAGAGATATATTTTTAACATATTTATTGAAAAACCAAGAGGGTACAGATTAATTAGAAAATATAAAAAAATTAAGAGACAAGTATTCAATTTACGAGACTCTTGGTTAGCATAGCGAGAGAGTATGTAGGTCGCTGCGAGCGCTTCAGTAAACTTGTCGCGGTCGAAAGGTCAGGTGTATGAGGGCGGGAAATGACGATATGAGTCTTATACCCTTCATCACAGGGGACCCCACAGGCTTTCTTTTTATTAAATCTCAAAATAACTTCGATAAGTTTATGCAGACCGAAAGAATGTTGCAAAGAATATTGCAATTCAAAAATTACGATCATGATTCTCGTCAACTAAAGAATTAAATGCTAAATAGTTTTTAATTTCGGAATCGGAAGAATATACCTTGATATATCTGTCCTTGTAGTTAGATTTCCCGTATGCCCAAGGAAGCGATGGCTGGGTTTCGTGGAGCAGGACATGAGAGCTAATGAACTGACAACTAAGGATTTTGTAGATCATGCAAAAAGGTGGAGATTAAGTGGGAAGGCAGACCCTATAGGATAATAGGCCAGAATTAATGCTGGGAGATCGAAGATATTGAAATTCCACTATATTTAAAGTTTCTAAATTACAAATATATTTTTTGAATTAATTGATGTTTTAAAAATATAACTTTAGAATATATATATTTTAAAATATATATATTGTATAATAAATGCCATTACAAACAATATCAGCAAGCATCAGATTCATAAAATAAGTAAATATCAAAATCAAATTCAGTGCCAATAATTTTTTTTGCAGCATTGCGTTTTGGTTAAATTTAAAACAATAGTTGTTAATTTTCCGAACGCTTATTACATACAATATTTTATGACAGTATTAATTACTTTCATGGGTGTTGAGATCCTTATACGAGTTTTCACCTGTTTCCCTGCTGTGTTTCAGCTCTCACAAAGCCACTCAAAGCTTTTTTATTCATAATGAACCCTCTTCCGGTGCAGCAAATTATACGAATCGATGCTAACGAATACACACGAAGACCGTTGATTAATGAACAGCGCTTAAGTTGCCTGTGGATCCACGAAATTGCATAAAATGCTAATTGACTGTTAAAAAAACTTACCTCATCATCATAACTAGTGAGAGTTCCTCTTGTAAAACACTCTCCAAATACATCATATCTAGGTCAGATACGATCGCACCATTAATTACCATTATTTCATCGCCTTTGATAATACCTGGCAAATATTGATTGCATTATTTTTTTTAATACATTTATATTGGAACCACTGAAGGAAATAAAATGAAATGTAAATAGGGAAATATTTTATTAAATTTTAGGACAAACTGTTGAAGATATGAAAAACTGATTTTGTCTATCATGCATACACGTATAATAATTTTAAGGGAACCTTACCGTTTTGCATAGCGACGCTTTTGTCCTCTACGCGACTGACGTAGCAGCAAAGTTCGTCTTGGCGTTCGGCATTTTCAATCAGTTCAGCTTCGACGCTGAAGCCCCACATTTGCTCAAGTGTATTGCGCTGCAGTTCCACTTGGTACAAAATTTTAGCACACACTTCCACAACTTCATGTGTATGCAACTAAACAGACAGATCAAATTTTAAGTTTGTTTTAAAAAAAAAATTAGAAATATTTCCGTAATTTCGATGTGTTCTGATATGATATAAAATTATATTTAAATTGTTTTAAAGATAAAAAGTCCTTAATATAGTAAAATTAATATTTAAATATCACATTGGAAAAGGTTTATATATATGACATATTTAAAATAAACCTATAAGTTTATGTAGAACAATTGACATGTAAAAAACCCTCACTTCTTTTAAAAAATGTAGTTAAAAATTTAGTAGTAGTAGAAGAAAAATAAATGATAACTGTAAGTCGTAATGAAACTTACGTATGTCTCGATGAGATCACTTCTGTGTGGTACAAAGTAATTATGGTCTTCCATGTCACGTCGTTTCTTGACTCGTACGAAGTGTTCTAGAGGGTTAAGTGAGCGGCGAGCGCAGGCAGCCGCGAGGAATTCTTCAACTGACATCCCTTCACGCACACCCACCGTAGCTGTGGTACCTTCGGGTAATGAAACCCTTACTGCGGCTTCGCCTTCTTCACGCGACATCTGTTTAACAATGGGACAAAAGAAAACCCACATAAAAGTCCAAGTCCATATTTTAAAACGAAAGAAAGGAAACAAAAACTTTGGTTTAATAGACAAAAGGACTTCGTAGTGAAATACACAGTGTGCATTCTAAAATTTTATCATTATTTTCTTACAAGATAACTAATAAATAAGTCCATATTATAAAATTGGAGAGAAATATTTTTTGTCTACACATACTTTATACATACAGAGTAAGTAACTGTTTTGCTTCGGTGCGTCATTTATCTAAAACATTTGCCTACTGAAAAAACTGTAAAAACATTTTCTTACTGAAAAAAGGCGATTTAATTTTTTTTGCTAAAGTTTTTCTATTTTCTCGAAAAATATTGTGCGTAAATTTTTACTTCGTTCTTAATAGACCCTGAAAAATACAATCTAATTTAGGCGCGTTAAAGTTACGCTACTTTGTTCAAGGCAATTTATGGCTTACTTAATAGAATCGTATTTGCAATTTATTCTGGTAACAAGGACAAAATGTCTAATGACAGACAGTCGGCTGGGGCTAATAGAGTAATCGCAGATTTGCGTGCTGAGTTATATTAAGAGCTCCCACATTATGTAGCATGCTAAATTGGTGCTTACAAGTGAATCGCTTATAAATTCAGATTCTAAAATAAAAAAAGTATTTTCTTATGTTTTATTTAAATCTTTAGATAATATAAAAGTAAAATTCAAATAAAAATATAAACGTCAGGTACGGTGTAAAAAAATTGTATATAATCATGGTCTTAACTAATTGGATACAACGTCCGAGGCGCCATGTTTGCCTTTGTAATTCAATTTTTCACGATAATGGGTACTTTTTTTTATATACGCGTTCTTCAATACTTGATAAAATATGGGTGTTTTGTAAGTTATGTTCAACCCGAACAGGCTTTTAAAGATATTTCTAAAAGCGTTTCAGTCCCATTATTTTTATAAGATTTAAGTATGAGTATTAAGGACTTATTAGAAAGTTTTATTAAATAATGAAGAATTAATCGCGTATTATGCACACATAATACTCACCTGCATAGAACGTCGACTGGAACCAGAATTAGATCTGGAAAGATTAGGCGCCCTGCGTTTAGTGGCACCCCTGCCCGCCAACAAATTGTTCAGAAGCGAAGGTGAGCGGGCGCAAATGAAAGCGTGGAATGACGACACCGTGAAAACACCCAGCTTATTCAGAGTGCTCTTAGTTCCCCGTGACACATGTGTCAGCAGCGACTGGAACGAATTTCTAAATGAGTACCTAATTATAATTGATCGTCACTTATATATAAAATATTTCTAATTTTGTGTCTTTTTGATTAGTTTAGAAAATTTCCTTTATCTTAAACTACTATCGATTCACATCTAGGTCAACGTACGGACAGATTTTTTTCATTTCAATTATTAGAGGACAACTTATAGAGGCGTGATACGGGACGTCGTAACAGATACGCTCCTCATTCCGGTCAACGGATATGTCAATTTGGGCAACGAACTTAAGAAATATTAGTTTTCTGTCAACTCGAAAGAATCATAACAATTTGAGACTCATGTCGATGGGTGTAATGGAATATAAATATGATTAAAATTATTATAGTGTGGATATTATATTTTCAAATTGTTCATAATACATTAATAGCTTATGAACTGAAACAAGAATAATATGTTATTTATTTACGACTCGTGTGTTGAAAATGTAATAATAAACATTCAGTTTTACTGTGTTCAATGGACCAACCAACCAACCAAAAAAAAAAAAGAATTATGGAGACAGATGGAAATTTGTAAATATTGTAAATATTTAATTAAACAAAACTACGTATAATCGCCATTTTAAGCTAATGAAAAAAAAGGTTATCATATAAAAAATTATATTGCATACAAGCTTTTAATACCTTCGGATTAGGAAGTTCACTACTTTGTAAACTAGCCATGTAGCAGCGAAGTCGAAATTGTTCACAATGCAATCTTTCAAGATTTTCTTCCCACTGTAACATCTGTCCAGCTAACTGTGCTCTTGTTTCGAGATCCGATACGACAGATTGTTGCAAATCCGCCATATGCTTCAGCTTGTGGTCCTGTGAGAATATTTTAATTACTGTAATATTTTGAGACATCATTTATAAAACATAAATGTTCAGCGTTATTTGTAAAGATATTTACAGATTTTTTTATATTGCTACATCTAATAAATGCACATTCTATAAAACAATATAATATTTTGAATCTAGATGTGCAACTTATGTCCCACATAAATCATGATTAAAGATAATGCTATATGACACCATTTGACAACGCGGCTCCCAAACTGTGGCACGAGGTATGCTATGAATATTAATAAGCGCGCGCCACCTGCCTTGGATTACTATACCGCAATAAACACATGCATACGTACGTACAATATTACTTAGTATTACTTTATCGAATCCTTTAAGTAATCAATCAAAATTACAAATTAACTATCGTCAGTTGTTATTATCGTAATGGAGTTTTAATACTCTGATAAATTAATATGACTGTCATCAAAATGGAGGATATGTAGAGAATTGATCGCGTCCAATTGTAATTATGCCATGTAAATGTCAGCAGTCTATTTTATATTTAAGTATTTGAAATTTATATATAAAATACTGTGGAGAGTCAAAATGTATTTACAAATACTATTAATAAAAGTTATCACTAGTAGTTAGCGTGAACATCAACTGTATGAAAGGCAATATCCTGATTTACAGAGAGGCTTCGATTTACTTCCGAATAAAATTCTCTTTGCTTCGCTTTGACTGATATTTATTTTATGTGACTTATGCGCTTACAGTTCTCTATTTCTGGCCTTATTTAACCAGAGGCTTTTATAGCGGGAGTGCCCGAAATGAAGGCACATATTCGTCTGTGGTAAACATGTAATAACCAGAATGTAGCAAAGGCTTTGATGCGTGTTGTGGTTTGCGATGCGGGTCAGAAATTGCCTCGATTTGTACGAGAAACGTGGACCACACGCCACTGACACTATTAGAGTGTGCAAACTTAATTTTGTTTTTAAAATTAAACATAAAGTAACAAGTGATATTTTATGCGTGAAGTTATTTTGTTACAAATCAACAAATATTAATAAATCATTTGAACTGTTTATTATAATATATCTTTAAGTAAATGTATAATACATCTGTTATAAAGTAATAACGCCAACTTATAAATTGTACTTTACTCACAAATTTAAAATGTAAGGTAACGCTTAAGACGGACGCTTTTTATTAAAGAATGACTTCTTTAGAATTAAAAGAGTGTAAATTGCTTGTAGAAATAAATTACTTGCATAAAGAAGTGTAATTAGTGAAACACCTAAACAGAAGTTATAGTTCTGGTTGAAACAACCATAAAATACAGGCATAACGTCAAAATTATGTCAAATAAAATAACCTAAATACTAATATAAAATTAAAATTTAAAATAAATAGTGTATATTTTTGCTACGTGGTAAAGGTTTCCATACAACTATAGAGAATTGAATAAACTGGGCATATAATATATACAGTAAATGCACCTTTTGTTATGGTGGAGGCTGCTTTAATAAGTGTTAGTGGTGAGTTAGGAATAAGAAATAAATTTATCTTCATAATCCGTGAATGCTTTTTGCCTCGCTATATTGTACACACTTCAAGCTTTGCTTGCAACATTGCAAAACTTGTTTTGTATTTCAAATTGATTCTTAGCACGGCGATATAAAGTGCAAAATCGGGAAGATAGATATTTGTTTACAAAAGTACTAGTCAAACAATACTTCTGTTGGTTCAGGCTGATGCTACTGGCGGTGGGGTCATGCCTTGCATAATACCTCAGTATCTGCATTGTATTCAGCACCTTTTGCTCAGTGAACTAAAACCGCCTAATGCATAACTATTTCAAAGTAAGTGCTTTACTTTAACTAGGACTCGGTACTCGAGACTTTATATTAATAAATTAACTGTACGACTATAGTTGTTTTGTTACACTTACTGATTCTATGGCTTTCTCGAGACGGTAAATTTCTTCTTGAAGTAGGTGGAGTGTTCCAGTTTTCCCGCGATGACGTGCGAATGCCGCAGCACATGCACTGTGTATGCTATTCACCCAGTTTTCAAGCTCCACCTTTGGAAACATAATATATTTAAGTCGACGACATTTGATTGTTTTATTCTTCGTTTTTAAGTGGATTTAAAAATAGTACGTACCTGGCATGGAGCTTGAAACAGATATGCATCACCAAAGGCTGTACTCAAACAGAATATGTAATCACGTTTGGGATGCTCAGGTATGGGTTGCATTATGGCTCCATCGACTATAATAAGGTGTTTCGGGGCGGCTTCCACAGATCGGCCCTCGCGGGAGTCACAGGGGTAGAACAAGAGAGTTGTCCCTTTTAGGCAGACCCAGTAACCTTTCCATCCTCGCTTACGTGCCAATTCAATTTGATGTTTCTTACGAAGCAACCACTTCTTCACACTTAAAAATCTAAATTAAATATAAATATAAATCATATATAAGTACTCCAGTATTTTAGATATATTTATACATATTTAATAGGTCGTTAAAATGAAATTATTTATATTTCTATATACGACTTACATAAAAAAAGCTTAAGTGTATAAGGAGCTATATACTATATAATTTTGTTTCTTTAGAAGATTTATATATAGAAGAAGTAATACTTAGTAAGTATATATAGAAGAAATACTTATTTATAGAAGAAGAACTATAAAACAACAAGTGTAAAACATTAAAAAAAAAATTATTACCAAGTGGAATTTCAATTACGAATCACCAGATGCAACCAAATTAGTCCTGATTGCGCCACAAAGGGGTTACTTATATTCATTATCGTTGATATTTAGAAACTAGATATTATTTAGAACTAGCTATAAAAGCATATACCGATACCGTCTTCTGACAAAAAATATATTATGAATAATAATGACAGGAGTCTTTTATCGACTTCATTAAGGTGCACTTACAACTTATCACGAATAAAATTATCTCTAAAATAATGACTAATAAATTAAAACTGTAGAAAATATAATGACTATATTAACGATTCTTAAAGTTACCGAAGAATATTATTTTTATATGGTGTATGATAATTGAAGCACAAAATACAAGTGATAATGTTTTTTAATTAAAAAAAAACAGTTTCAAGTTTTATATTTCATATACTTTATATATCGGTAAATAATATTGGTATTCTGCTAAGGTTTTATAATTTTTTATTATGTTCACAAAAACTTAGAGAATCACATTTAATACCAGATGAAAGGATTTAAACGTTTTTATAAGATCCTCTGAACGAAGTCTCATCCTGTCGTACAACCGCGTTTTTACATCGTGTTTGAATGGGTCACGGCTAAGATTTCCCTCCGGTCATTTGCGATTCATGGGACAGGAATTGTAGCCTTAAGAAATATAAAAGACGCTGTAGGCTCAAGGAAACTCAACTTTCTACGATATAACTTTTCTTTGTTTTTCTTTTCCAACCTACTTCCTTTTACAATAATTTAAGTTTTTCGAAAGACAGGTGTATTTAGTATAGCCACTTTTATTTTTGTTTATTTAACCATACTACAGTACGGTTTTACAATGTTTATGTTGCCAGGCATTTCTTTGTGTCAAATATTATAATTTTGTTTGTTGTATAAATCAAATATTTTAGTAATAAATAATACTTTAAAAAAAAAGGGTCAAATCTTTATAACGTATGATATACCAGCCATTTTATATAGTGAAATTACATATTGATTAATGTCTTGGGCGAAAAATGTATATCGAAGTAACGTGCAACTCGCTTCTTCTTGAATAAAAATCCTACAATGCGGAAAATAGGTGAAAGGCGTCAACTTTCGTTAGCTGACGTTTTGTTTATTTCTTCATACATCTCTTTCACATACAATGCAATATAATAATACTATTTACTCATTTATAGTATATAAAAAGGATATGATAAATTACTTATTAGCCCTTGTAATATATGATCTTACCCAGCTTTTCTGACTGCACCAGTGCAGTTAAATGAAGCAGCTGCAGCACCCGTTTGCTTGCCCTTGTAGGGAGAGTTCATTGCGCTCTCACCAGGGTCCTCTTCATCAGATACGGCTGTGGTCAGCGACATTCGGTCATCATCTGATATCTGAATAATGTGTATATTATTATTACAAAAATGTATAGTGTTAAGTATGATATAAAATTAATTTTAATTTCTTTTTAATCATTATTTTTTTTCTTATCAAATATATTATATTCAATTTTATTGAAATACCAAATATATGCAAATGTATTGGCATCATTTTAAACGACTATTGACAATTTGCACTCTCACATATTTCACTGATCAAAAACAAAATCAATAGTGTATATACAAATGTTGGTCCATGAATAAGCATTGTTTTCGATACATTAGCTGTGCATCACATAGAAATATCAATTGAGCGGAATCAGTGGCTAGTTTTCAATAACAAAAGAGATCAATCTACTTTTGCCAATAGTAGCTATAAAAGTATCCCGTGGGTATATTCACCTTGTATATCACCTACACAACTATAGCTATTTCATCAATTCGCCTGCCTGTGTTTTCGCTTAAATTACGATCTGCTCTAATTTACCGATTTACACATTTTATCGAATATATTAATACGGGGTGCGGGGTGGTGCCAGCCGTTTTCATGCAAGGAATTTTAATTTTTAATCTGTCATAATTCCCAAAGTACTCATACTTCTTGACGAAATCGTCAAAAAGGTAAAACATATTTTTTTTAGGGAATTAGGTTATGCAAATTAGGAAATTAGTTTATGCAAAAGTAATATTTTTAATTATTTATTAATTATTTAGAGATAAAAATAGCTACTGTAAGTCAACCTTAGGAGATACCTATAAATACCTGCTATTACGGTCTTTTTTGTTGCCCGTTTTATGATAAAGATTGCCGTAGCATATTATTTTGTTATATATCATACAGTTTAGCCAGCACTTGCAATGTAAGCGCTCGAAAATAGTTTTTTTTGACGGCTTCAGCGCAAAATATGATATGTGCTCTAGGACAGCGAATTTGTATAATAGATTATACAAATACTTAATAAAAATGTATTGTCATTCCTTCCTTATCTTCGGGAATATATTTTTTAAATAACAGTGAAAATTGGACCAAAATCCGTTTTGTGGTTTAAAAGAAAGCAAATTTAGAAACAGACAGAGAGTGATGATGATGTGGATGGTATTGCTACCTCTATCTATATATCTCTTTGAACGTAAATCCATTTCACTCGGTTATTTTTACTTACTATATAGATCGTTGGTGTTAGGTTCTCTTTATTTATGTAAAAATATGATGGTATGCTGTGCTGCAGGCCAAGCACTATCGGGATTTGGAAGAGTTTGGAGTACTTTACTCAAAATTCTTCCAAGCCCGGGTGGCTGGCCCATTGGAAAGGTTCGTTTATATTCGAAAAACAACAAGTCGGGAGATCACTGACGCTTACCACGACTTAAGGAATTAATAAGGAACAGTAAGATATACCTGTCCATGGTTTCACGAAGCACTCATGGTGATTGCAAACGCTTAATTTTCCACGTCTGTGGATAGCATGTGAACGCCTAATTTTAAAAGAGAAACAGAAAGAGTGAATAACTCTGATTCGCTAGTGAGAAACACTTTGACCAGAGTTGATCATTAGCTGTATTCATTATGTGCATTCAAATTTAAGACATTCTTTTGTCTTATGAACAACCAACCCAAGCCCAGTCCTGGATAGAGTAATTGTCTTAGGCTCTCATACACTTACTCGATTACTTTTACCATTGACTTGCTTTTTTTAAAAACGGAAAGACAAATATTTCGAGATATTACTAATTAAAATTAAAAACGTTTAAGAACTCCTAAGCTAAGGCCCTTATTGACAATTTTAACTTCCTTAACTGAATTAGTTTGTCGACTACTAATAATGAGGCCCACCTTTCAACCTTGGAGGAGTACTCCAATATAACCGAGATTTTTAACTATTAATAGCTTATATATTAAAATTTTTCATTTAATTATTCTGTATTTAGATTAAAAGTCCAATGAACAAATAATTATCATCTCTAGAGTTAACAATAAAATAGAAAAAAATGTATTTCGTAGTAAATAAACAGTTATTTTATAAGCTTAAAATAAAAAATTGCAAAGAACTTTAATTTAAAGAAACTTCTTCATCATCATCATTATCACTTTATATTCTTTTAAATATTACAATATTATATATTAAACTTATAAAAATAATCTTTAATGAATTTGTAAGTAAGAAGTGTTTTATATAACCAATATACTAGATTATTTTATGGCTTTTCAAGACTTATGTTATACCACGTCGTTAAAAAATAATTAAAGTTAGAAAATTTTAAAGTAAGGGAATTCACTTAGCTGTGAATTGTAACATTTATACTGTCTTTGCAACGTTTACAGAACGAGCTCTTTTTTTACCGACTGTATAGTCGGTGAAAAGTAGTGCGGCAGCGAAATAGAATTTATTTAGACATCATTTAGAGAAAAATATTTTAAGTTTTAATTTTTTTTAATATGTGACCATTAGCAATGCAAAATATAGTTAAGAGATACTGGTTACGCAAGTTCCATCCAGTTATAGAGAGCGCAAAATCGGCACCTGGTTTTTGACGTACTACCAAGGTATCTAACCTCCTATTTATATAAATCTTTTTTATCATAATTTCATAACTCATCCTCTCAACGTGCTCTAATTTGCTGGGCACGTCCTTCTTGATTTTTACTGAAACATTCTCGCTAATATCTGCCATTCTGTGTAACCCTTCAATGCGCATTCAATCGGTTAAGCTGACTCCGCTTATCTTTCGTAAACCTCATTTATCTATCTTTCATTCTAATATTGCCTTACAGACGATAACAACATAATAACATTTAAATATTCTCTTTTTTCTTGTAACTGTGCTAAGTTATATCTAAAAATATAGTACTTAAGTGTAAAAAAAAAATACAACAAATCATAATGGAATCAAATCATACTTAAAAAAACAATTTTATAATACTAAAATGTTACAAAGAATGAAAACACACGTTTATGTATTCCTGCTATAATTCACGGTATAACGCAATTTACCGGCACTCGCGCCCTCATTTTCAGCACAAAATTGTTACCTCTGTAGCTAGATGTAGAGAGAAAGTATGGAAATGCCCACACGAAATTGTTGAAAATCAGAATATTCCAGAATGAACAGTACATAGTTACACTCCAGTAAGGTTAAATATATCTATCTATATGCTTTTAAGGTAAGGTCGTCGCAAATTATTTTTTAAATGACGTTAAATTATAACAAGTAATGCTTTTTACTGTAAAACACACGCGGGGCACGGCATTGAGCTCTACGCTCGATGACACTTATCGTTACCGGCATCTGCGTATTTTCAAAACAAAAAAGATATACATGCCACAATAAATCAAATATAAAATTGACCATGCTACTGTATGAATGTATTTCTCCGTAAGGTTACTAAATTAAACTTTTTTAAAAGTTTCACCGAATATAAATTATCCTTGTTAGGCAAAGTGTTTATTGGCGTAGGCTTGTATAAGTCTATGAAGTTAATGTACGACTAAGTAATAAGAGATCATAATAAAATCAATACATTTCCTTATCGCAAATAATACTAAACTTAAGTATATAATTTTAACACAATACTCGTATATCTTGTGTTTAAACACAATATTAATGTTGAAATAGAAATATTAATGAGCATTGGAAAATTTAAATTGATATTCAAAATATTTATACATTGTGTAACTTGGTACGAAATTATACTTCAACTTTATTATGAAACGACTATTTATAGCTAGCTTTGTTGAAGGTAGAAGTCATAGTTTCCAAACTAACTTTCGCATTGCTAAACCGCTGCTAATAAAGTTTCTCAGCTAACGTATCGTGAAGCCCACATTATGTACACTGCAAGCCGTTGAAAAATTGAGCAGAAGATTTGAAATTAGCTAAATTTTCCTTTCCACACCTTGATGATGTGGAACCAGAAAACCCGATATACTTTTAACTACCCAAAAGGTCCAAGAAAGATAAAACTATTATTCTGTACATCATTACAGAGGCTTTCTGATGTGTCATATTAAATATTGTTATAAAAAAAGTTACAAAAATATAGTCAAGTCTTAGTATCATGTACTTATTACATTAACAGTGATTTTAACTATGTACTTGAAGATATTCTTACATTTCTATCCTACGTGAATAACTAACAGATTAATGTTGCAATAAAAATTTGTAAATTACTGTCACTGAACTAATAGAGCGGTTATCGTAGTTTTGCACTAAGTAAACTTTTGTTTAAAAATCATATTTATTACAAATCTGTGGCGTAAAAAGTAGACAAAAAAATGTAAAAAGATACTTAGGAAGTGCTATAGAGTAGAAAATAAAAGGCCTCATTAGTAGAAAAGGAAATTGCAGCCTCGAAGAGGAATCTAAAATAAGGTCAAAATGTTAGCTATATTTTACTGGCTTTTATCTTCGAGCTATCTATTGTAAAGGTTATTGTGAAACCTATTGAGAGCTTCACAGGTACATGAGTGGGGCCTTAAAAACAACCTACATGCAGTGGGAAAGTCCACGTATTCTAAAAGTGTCAAGAAGGTACACATATGTTGTTATATAGTAGATATTAAAATAATTATTTCTTAAAATTATAATAATGAATTGATGATTCCTTCTGATGAACATGATCTTAGTATCCTCATAAATATCCGTAGTTAGACTAAGCCTGTAAATGTACCTCTCTTCATATATTAAATAAAACTGTCTCATAAAATTTATCTTTATTATGGAGGTAGCATTCATTTGCCCATCTCAATCTTGTGACTTATGACCAATGTCAGTTTTATAATGTATCACACCAAATTATACAAAATAAATTTTAAAACTAAAGCACATTTATAATTTATTTTCTTCTAAAATAATTAGTTGTAGGAAAATATGTTTATTCAAAGGGCTTACCTTACGAAGAAAAGTCTCATTGCAAGTTTGGGCAGTCCCTTTCCAGTGATAATGTTGAAATCTTACATTACCAAGAAGTTTTGCACCTTGTAATATGGACACTTCATAAACGATCCTTCGTATATTAAGAACATCTGTTCGCTTTTTATATTTATGTAATTTACGTCGACGAACTATTCGTTCATCTGGCTCCGAGTATTCCCCAGTACTCGTCAGCCCTTCCTCAGCAGCCCATGCACTCAATACACTTTCGATAAAACTGAACAATTGTTGAACGTTCGGTTCTAATTTGCTAGGTATATATAGGTAAGGCGACACGGTCTTTTTTGGTATTATCTTTTCCTCAGGCTCTTGCTCGGGAGGAGGTGGAACGTCGTGATACGGACAGGAGTGTATCTTATGATGGTGGTGGTGGTGATGGTGGTGATGGTGTTTAGTCTTATGCTTCGGTTCTTTAGATACCGATCCGCCACTGCCGTCTCCTTTGTCTGCGGTTTCACCGCCGCTAGAGTGTGAATCAGCGCTGCGCTCTCGATGCGGCTTTGGGCGACCGTTTGACGTCAATGCTACGAGTGCCCCCGCAGCTAGGCAACAGTGGTGCGCCACACAACAGAATCGTGCATCTTCTTTGGAGAGGCCAGTGTGTGATTTATGACAAAAAGATATATCAGGTACTCTCGCTCCAAGTGCTGCCAAATGAGCACGATCAGCGCAAACTTGCATTAACAGATTTTCTCCAAAGTGAACAGTTTTGTGGCGGCGGCGACGTAGGTGCATGACGGTGCCGCTGCCCGCCAGCGAGGGCGGCGCGGAGGCAGACACGGGCTTGCTGCGGGGCTCCGGCGCGCGCGCACATCGCGGCGGCGGCACACGGTGCGTCTCCACCATCATTGGCGAGGAGCGGCGACAGCGGCCGGCGCGCGAGCGTCACCTCATCACGACTAAACTAGAATTAACTTTCCTTCCCGCTTTTGGTTCCGCCCACTTCCCGTATCAATTCAATAGCTTTATTTTCTACATTTGGTAAAAGCCTTGTACTTTTTCCATTTTTGGAAGATAATTTTCTCTTTTATGCTACTACATACACTTATTTGTTTTTAATATATTCTGAGAATTTAAAATGAAAATATATTTACTGTTAATCCTATTGTGTTATTAAAACATAGGTTCCTTTCGATAAATTTAAATTATATTGTAGATTCATGTTATGTAAAAAATCTTCATAGTCATGTTGTACCTACATCTCGTTCTTAATATTCGAGTTATAACTGGTAGATTTAGAGCGTTAAATGAAATTATCCGTACATGCGATACCGGACGCTCTAATCTCGCGGCTGAATGCTACGCTAATCGTATTTTTTGCGAAGCTCTTAAGTTTCAATCTATTTAGGTAAATATAGAACAAATTGTTCGAAAAACCAATCTATTGTAGTTTATGGTTATGTATGTCGACAAGTTATTTAAATATATATTACAAAACAATATATGACAGCCGCATTTAAAAAGTATATATGGTAGCAGAATGTAATAGTAAGATAATATCTTGACTCTTTTATAAGTAATATCAAGTTTTTACAAAATGTATAGTTGTAAGTTGCATATGTTTTAATAGTTAACCGGAAGCAAATATAAGTAACAAGAACGGATGGTCGTCTGTATTGGAAGTAGCTTATTTTGACCTGATATAGACGTTAACAAGCTGTCAGCGAACTGTTGCGAATAATGAATAATAGAGAACTTTTTTATTATGGATATTTAAAGAACGGTTAAATTTAAAATATTATATTCACAGTCATAGAAATAAATATTTATTGTTTCTAGATTTATTTTAACAAATTAAAAATTATACTATAAATCATATTAAATTTTGAAGGTTTCTCCAAAAATATTTCTATTATTGTTTATAAAATTTTTATTAATTAAAATATATATGTACCTCACAAATACTTAACCTCTATATGTAAGAAATGAATATTTTTTTCTTAAATGAAGAATACTAAACGAATATTAAACTCAGTTTACTGAGTTGCAGTATTCTAGGTCATTTGCAACATTGATATATAATATAATATATATTTATAATATTCTCTTTACCCAGAAACTAAATTTATTCATTATTCATTACTCATCAAATTTTTAATAGGTTTATATAAATTTTGTTATGTTACACTTGTAGAAGTATATTGAGTAAAATTTATTATCATTGAAAATTTGGATGTCAATGAGTCAAACAGCTAAATAAAATAAACATTCGTATAAAGACAATTACTAGGAAAATAAACGTATAATTTTATTTGACATTAGCATCACGTTTGATCCTTAGGGGTAGTTAGAGATGATGCAATTAGCATTACACAATACAC
This sequence comes from Podotricha telesiphe, assembly GCA_038994665.1. NCBI lineage: Eukaryota > Metazoa > Arthropoda > Insecta > Lepidoptera > Nymphalidae > Podotricha > Podotricha telesiphe. Next base: position 1,478,394 of record JAOYRR010000188.1, on the reverse strand, counting down.
GTTTAAACATAATTTATAACATATGTAATTTTTTGCATGAAATTGTAACATTTGGTATTTAAAGTGAGATATGAATTTACGAAATAAAGTAATAATATAGTACTTTGTGTTCATTCATGACGTGAGAATAATGTATTTCTTGAAGTTTAGTCACGTTTTAATTACGCTAACAGCCGGCGCCTCTTAAGGGAAGTAGGGCGTGATGCACCGCAGTAATGCGACATTGCATTTGGTCTATCGCATCTACAATGCCTATGGTCTTTAACTAATTTCTAATTAACGCATATCTTTGTAATTATTCATTTCAAGATTTGCCTAACTGCTGGATATGGCGTATTTTTAATTGGTATCTTACAAAAGTCAATTATTAGATTTTAACGTGTATCAAGTGGCTGGAGAGTGTCTACGACGAATAAAGCCCGTAACTCTTCTACAAATATATAAAATATTGATTTAAATTTATTTAATATATAAATTAAATTTAATATAGTAAATTTATTAAATATTTTCGTATTAACGATGATTAGTTAAGGTGGCGCGATGCCTTGTATAAACATTTATAAACATTTATTTATGAATAAAATTATACGGAATTCTTTTAATAAAGGATTTATGTATTTTTCAAATTTATGTTGTGTTGGCTGTTAAAGATAGCGTTGTATTTTTAATTTATTTAAGTTTATTTTATCAAAGCCGCTTCTTGATTATAAAAAAAACATAATTTTCTTCTTATCTTTTCTAATATACCTATTAATTTTGTAATTATACGGGAATGACTAGAAATTAATATAATTATTCAAGCGCTACTCAAGTTACCAATAACCTGCAAAATCAGCATTATTTTTACTACATCGATTCCATAATAACGTTCATTAAATGTAGAGAGAAAATCAAATTAATCTTCCGTTAATTAACGTAATGAACGCAGTTGTATTTACTATTATATATAATAGTTATTATGATTATATAGCTAGTAAGATAGGTATTATAATATTATATATAATATATATATTTCCTAATTATTACTTTAATGATATACACTAAGGTAATTTAAAAATTTACAGTATAATTACAGAACACTTGAATGTTACGTACTTTTGTTCTTTATGGAAACCAAACTCACAATTAATAAAACTAACAACTTATTAGGCTGAAATATTATATTAAATAAATGCATATTCTTTAGTGTAAACCTTTTTTCCGAAAATTTGTAGACCATTTTAAACAATGGGATCATTACGGTTCGTTTCGTTAAAAACAATCCGGTTAAAATTAATTTATATTTATTCGTAAATTGGATTAAAGGTGCAATGCAAAAAATAAACCTCAAGATTAGATAGAATTCTCTGTATACGCTTTTAGGTCAAGTATTGTCGCTGAGCTTTGCATCATACAAATGTTTGGCACTTGTGTTTGCTGATTCTACACAAGTTTAAAGTGTTGAAGCTCTTCACTTATTTACGAGATAATCCTGTTTCACCTTGATCTAAGAACGTCAGCTGCAGTTGTCGACCAATGAAAGACGGACTACACACGATAGAAACATCGTTGCAGTTGCCGTAGTTCACCGATTATTTTTGCATTTGACTATTACCATACTATTGCTAAATTTCCTAACTAGTTCCTAAATCTACCATAAAACATATACATTACTTAAAAATGACAGAAAGAAAGGATTAAAACTAAAGTAAGGATAACGACACATCGATTTTACGAAACATTAGTTTTTGTGTTAATGGGCTATTTCATCACATTACGCTATTCTATATTATATCGATTCTGCTATAGCACTAACCTAACAATAGTGTATATAAAACGTGATAACGTATCTGTGAATGAAATTGCATTTACAAAATTAATTACTGATTTGGAATGAGCGGCGAGCAAATATATGAACTTTTCATACAAGCGTCCTGCATTGCGCCAGATTCTTATTTGTCTTGTTCTATTTGTTCTTGTAATTGGAACAGCAATGACGAACACTACTGACCGTCATGTGACAAATCACAAACGCTGGTTCTACGACAATTCAATTTGATTTTATCTAAATAATTCTAACAAAACATATAAGTATGGCATTTGTACATACGAGTATATGTCGCTGTGAAGTCAAGTAGCTATGTTTTAATAACACATTTAGATAAGAATAAAATCTTTGTGCAATAATTTTAATCGAAATGAGATTAAAACAATTTTTTTGAATAAAACGATAAACCTGTGCCGATGTCTATTGCCGCGAGGATAGGCGGAGGTACACATCACTTTAACACATTTTGTATAGTAATTGTGACAGAAGACGATTACGGAGTCTAGGAATTAAACCACAAATGTCTCTAACGGTATTTTAAGTTGATAAATAAATAAGTTTATTCAGTTACATAACCGAGCACAGGGCACATGGAGAAGTGTTCCAACGCCCAGGCGGCTCTCACTGCGACTGGATCCGGCACGCGTCGACGGAGGGTGGCCGCGATCGTCGAACTTCGTTACGATTCGGACCGAAACGATCGTAAGCTCTCGGCTAGCTTCGGGGCACGCGCCTGCGGGCGGGCGGCGCCGCGGCGCCCGTGTGCCCCGTGTTACCCGCCTAGTACTACATACACAACGAAGCGACGGCCAAGCGTTTTATTAAATTTCTTTTAAAATTACAAATAATTAATTAATATGATGTGTAATAAAGCTACCATTTTACTTTTTTTTGACATCTATTATGATTTTATACAAAATAAAAAGTTCATTTTCACTGATCACCATTAATCGTTATTTGAATTTAAATATCTATTTTTAACGTTTGAATTGTGTGATTATTGAAAAAGAAGAACACATTGTTTTTACTTAAGAGTAACGATATAAAAGTAGTGCAAATAATATAAGGTTATTCAAAACATTATTAACAAATTATAAATTGTTATGAGGCTACAAAGTAAACGCTAAAAATATTTTACCATAAGCTTTTAACATAATGAAGCAAAAATATGTTTATTTGGGGGGGAAGATATTAAGTAGCACATTTCATATAAATTATTACTGATTGATGTTTGGTCGTCTATGTACACTTTTCGCTTACTTTGATCACGAGTACGTTGTAAACGGTGTACAAATTGCAGATAAAAATCGTTAATCATATTTACATTTGAATCATTCAAAGTATTAAAATTTCATAAACGTTAATTTCATTTAAACATAGTAGCATTTTTTAAATACATTAACGACAAATGATTACTTAGAGAAAACTACACATAATGTTTTCATTATTTCTTTTATTTTTATTATAATTAATAGATAAAAGTATTAGTTAATCAATATTTTATATTTATATAACGAAAATGTGATAAATAAAAATATTGAGGATAAAATGATTTGAGTCATAAAAACAGCCAATGTATTTTGCAAACAGATTATAGAAGTAACATCAATGTCATATTATATGGTTATGAAAAATATTATAATTTATGACAGATGTCATTAAAAGTTAGATTTCATAATTTATTCTATTTTACCTATGATTACTAGACTATTATCTTCACAACTTATTTTAGAATTATTTAATATCTATATATTATTAGTATTAGAAATTGATTGACCATGTCTACATGTAACATTTGAGCTTGATCTACTGTTGTACACACGTGATTTATATTAATTATAATTAAAAAAAATTGTTCGTTTTGAAATTAACAGCGTCCAGGGTAAATGCAAATATTATCACAACGATGGCTGTTGGTATTTTTCCTACTTTTTATTACTTAATTAAACAAAAGCTTACGAGTTTCATAAATATCTAAAGATTAATAATTAAAATTTAGTGCCTGCTTATGTCCTCAAAAGTTATAAATGTATTGTTTTAGGTAACTTTTTGTTTTATTATACATAAAGCGGTCTTAGTATATAAAAGTACCGGTGATATAAGTGCCAGCTTGATTTATGTGAGCACAGTTATAGAACCAATATATTTTATTAACCTACTCCTTCACGTATATAAACTACATTAAATTATGTGTGTTTTATGACCGTATGTACGGTATTGTTTTGAAAATACTACCTAATTTAATTTCTTTTTCAATTAAGAGTTTAAAAAATATAAATATATATTATAATATAATATCGTATAATTTGCAATCGGCTTTATTACTATTGTGTTATTGGAATACAGTAAGAGTAATCGCCTATGTACCAAAACGCGATAGTTATCTAAGTATAAAAATAATTTTATCTAAATAAATGCGAATTATATCACGTTACATCTCTTCAATACGTTATAGATAATTGAACGAGCAAACGAACCAAGAGTACGTTACAAGAGAATAATATGGCGGTGGTCGTTAAGCGCAGGCGTGAGGCTTCAGCGGTCCGCCTCCTGCCTCCCTGCACCGTGCACGGAGTGAGGCGATGCGTCGTCGCGGCTGGCGTCACTAGCGTCAGAGCCGCTGCTAACACCGACACAGACCTCGCCACCGGCTGCAATTACAGCTGGGGGCGGAAGCGGCGCTACGTGACGAGGCCAAATTCAATCTCAAAGGAATGACGCAGGAATCAAATCGAATCAAATCGAGAATCTCGTCAAATGTATTGCGCAATAGCGAGTTGGTCTCTGCTTGCTGCCTGCCACTGAATACTCCAATTATTGTATATAGCTGTAATATTGAGATTTATAAGGGCGTGCGTGCAATTTGCAATTTTAGTTGTGCATTCAAAGTCTGCTTCATTAGTTCTCTAATATGTTTATTTTTTACGTATGAATGTAGCTTTTAAAAAGTAGGCATCAAATCTTTGCGCCTAATATAATTTTACTAAAATGTACCTGATCATTCTTTCTTCATATTATATAAAACATATTCACATAAAAGAAACAAAAAATGAAACTACATATATTTATAATGGTTTTGGACTGAATATTTTATTGAGCTTCTTAACAATGCTTTTTTGTAGTCATGAATATTCAGAACACTGTTTATTTTTCGCAGAAATTTAAGAATGAGAAAAAAGAAAACGTATAACGCTACGATTTCACTATTACCATTAGGAAAGGTAAATCGTACCGTATATTTCTAAAAGCTTTTACCAGCCTAGTCGAAACATTGGCGCAATATATGGTTACAAACATTTTCGTATATTCCACTTGAGTATGTCTTGATTAATATTTGTTGTGAAAAAGTTTACTTTGGAAAGAAATGTCAAGCATAGATACCAAATATTATGAGATACAACACACGTATTTGTTAATTTGTACACCTTTATGATGCATAAACGAATATTTTTGTCTACAATTGGATAAATTAGTAATGTTCATTTATTTCACAAACAAGAATCTCCAGTTCTCATTGAGTTTATTAAAACCACGGAGAGCAATTTTCTAACTTTCATTGTGTGCATTTTTATTGAGTATTTCTATTTCATGGAAAAAGGTATTCTTTATTATTTTTTTGTAAGATTTTGTAGTTTTATTATTTTACATTTATGTGACAATTTCATTTATTAATGACAAACGAAACAAATTTGTATTTATTGAGTTAAATCGTCTATAATAATAATTATTATGCAAAGAAATAAAAGGGTAGTAAAAACTAAAGACTGTATTATGATTGAAATGAAAGAGGAAACAAATGATACGTACATTGTCCATATATCACGGAATATTTATGTGTTATATTTGAAGCGCGCTTACGTTTCCTGACTTGTTCCCCTAAAAATATGTTATGCGAGAACCTTTTCCGTATCATTTTTTCGGTCAACAAAAACGATAATTGATATATTTAAAGCAGCGGGATGTGAACCCGCATCTCTTGATAACCGTTCAAGCGCTTTGACCTAGCGGTCAATGCGTTACCATGCGTTCTACGTCGAAATTCTTATACGCTTATTACAACTTGTATTTGTTGTTAGCAACTCTGTAGAGAGATTTACAAATTGCTGCTACCTAAAGATTATTCTACGTACAATCGTTTGGCAAGAGAGAATGCTATTTAAGAATGTTCAAATTTTTAGACGTTTTCTAAAGGTGTTTTTCAATTTCCTAAGTGTGCGAATAACACTTTAAAAAAAATGTTAAAAATATTGAATAGACATGTATATAATTAATATACGTGCTATTTTATTAGTATAATTAATGGTGTCATAGTGTAGTGTATACTTTGGCTGTAAAATATATATTTTTTTGTCGTATATTCATCATTTTTATAACGTTAATAATGTTCAATTAATTTGTTACATAATTACAAAAGACTAATCTATGTTTAACCTAAGTTATCTTTGTAGCTTAGGTATCTGGACGAAAGGAAGACGAAGTATATAATTTTGTACAAATTAAGAAGAAGGTTAACTCGGTACTTAAGAATACAAAGGAAAAGGGTCGAGAGCCCGCGGGTATGCGAGCAGCTATATCGACTTACATACATATGTACGTATGTAAGTACTTTTCAGAGTTTGATAATCATAATAAAACTTATAACTATTTTTAGACATTACTAAAGTGCTCCTTGTGAAATGTTTTTACATTTATATAGAATGCGTTATACAGAATTTAATATGACGTAAGCAATTTCATAACGTTTTGCATTTATCATCTTCACATTGTTTTATCCACTCCCTACTTTTTGTAGGCCATTCATTAATGTTATATAAATAACTATTAACCCTATACATATATAAAACACTTTAAATTTTATTTTAAATCTATACTATAATAAAATGGTATCTGGAGCATGACATGACAAAAAATGTACCCAAATAAAAAACAGTGAAAGTTCGTAATATATCTCTATATAACCTGCAAAAAAAGAAAGCCTATTTTAACCTGCAATTATTTTATTGTGATTAGGATTTATTTTCCTTTGGTGAATTTAATTTATTTCGTGATATATTCTTAGATATCAGAAACCATCAGGTAGGTTCCTGACTAAGGAACCTCCTCACTAAATGTGCCGTTTCAAATAATACTTTCTTCAGCATATTCTAAAGCCATCCACTGAATCGACTATCGGTACCATGATAGTTGCATCGACATTCCACATAGCCCTAGTATAACAGAAGTAGTAGAACAAATATCTATTAAACTTTTCTTTTACTTATCAGGACTGTTATCACGTAGAATAACAATATTCACGATAACTTCACGAAGCACTAATTAGTCTATTAGCGCTATATCAGGAAAATTCGCAAATATATACCATAACTTTCTGTCGATGATAATAGGCTAATCCCAGTAAAACAAACCACAGCTACTTTCAAAATTGGACGTGGACCTTTGGCCTCAAACGTCATGACTATCGAAAATCAAGTTTCTAGTTATCTTGCCTACTTAATTGTGTCTCTTCAAATAAATAATACCTGTTAGCAAAGTGAGAACATTTAGAGACAATATGTCCCAGGGACTCCTCAGTATACAGGACGATACGACGCCTGACTGATGTCGACTGCAGTAATTTTATCAATACCTGCATAGACAAAACTTTCAGTTTCCCCAAAAGGAATAGCAGACTGTAGCTAATATATAAAGAAGGCTGTGCCCCTATGTGTAATCTTCTAGACACTTCTTTCAATTTTCATACAGCGATGCGATGTAACTATAAAGTACTATAGGTTACGCGAGTTCTCTTTACCCAATATGCCACATGTCTATGTCACGCGGATACAGTCTTATTATAGATGAACGTGGATGGTGTATTCAGTATGTCGACAGCAGTTAATAGTTTTGTTTTTTTTTCGAAATGACAGTATGATGTTGGCCCTGATGGCCTCTACAGCGTCTCGCGGGCGTTGTGGCAGGCCCAGCTAGACGAGCTCTGACCTTGGCTTGACCACTTTGGAAGGTGCCAGCATATAAGGAGTTAATACATTTCTTAAGTTTAATTTATGGTATATCGGGATCTAGTCCACGAGCAATAAAGTAACTAAACGACACGTGTTAATTCACAAATAGTAAGTTTTAGCTCGGCCGAAATAGCTATTATTTGGCTAAAACTGAAACTGTGGATGAAAATTAATTTTTTGGCTGAATCTAGCTGAAGCCTTACCTTATTAGCCGAAGTAAATATTAGACAATAAATATGCCATTAATCGTCAACAAATCTGCAACGATTAGAGAAACGTCACTGGGTCCCGTGGTAGTTCTTTTCTTTATCAGTTAACACAGTTATAAATAATTTTAAAAATGGTGTCAAACTCAGTTGAGATTAATTAAAATACACTGCTATACAATTGATTTAAATTTTCTTCAACCAAATCTATGTTTGAATTTTTTTCTGTTATACTACAGGTGAAACCATTTACTCAACTTCTGATCAGTAATTGGTCTAATAGTTATTATTTTACCTTAAATGAATGGCCTGGCCTTAAATATTACTAATAATCAGATTTTCAAATATATCACAGTGACACAAAACATTATCTTATTATCTTTACATGTGGTTACTATATTCGTTATACGAGTTAGTTCAGAGAAAATATTAAACAGAAGATTTAAATAAATTAAGAAGACTGTATGGTGTTACCTTGATCCGGCTTAGATTTTCTAGGTATACATGAATATATTTCTAATATTAGATTTGGGTAGTCATATTTCTCGCAGAACCTATAACCATTGACTGCGTGCGCCTTGGCAAGCGTAGTGTAGGCTCCACTCTCCAGCTAGATGGAGTGATGACATACGCAAAATGACTGGAAGCGGTTGGGAGTAAAAAGCTGAAGATCAAGCTCGGTGGATTGGAGAGGCTTATTTTCAACAGTAGACGGAGAAGGGCTAAAACAAAGTCTTAGCAATTGAGTGCGAAAAATCATGAGTGCGTGAATAACACTATAAGTAAATTAAATCACTAGAAATAAATTAAAATATTTTTTTAAATATTAACATTTCTTAACAATAGACAAGAAAAGCTATAAAGAGGGTTGTTAAGGAAGAAAAATACGAACTTAATGAGGCAATCCTAAATAAATTATATGCCTAAATTGTTATAAAGGTTCACTTTCACAAAGTAAAAAAAAAATTCTCAAATGGCGAAACAAAAGCTTAATTTGAATTTATGTTTTTCAAACGACCTTTTGTTTCTGTAGTTACAACTGTGAGCAGTGGACTAAAAGAAATTATTATATCCGAATATTAATTAGTCTCTTCTAACCGGAAACGGCAGGCAACGGGTCGACTGTCGCAGTAGAAGAAGCGAGATCAATAGAAACCGACCCTGACACAATTTTCAGTGTCCGTAAGGCAGACGAGGTTGTGGCATTCAAGAATAAACATCAGATTCTATATCCTATTATACTGAGTAGAATGTCGAACAATGTAAACTTTTTCAGTTTATATAGCTTACTTTTATAATAGAAAATATTTAAAATTATATCATAATTATGTTAATAACTTTTTGTAACTATACTATGACTGCTTTTAAGTTATAATTACAGATAAAAATAAAGTTGACGTATTACTAGTAAATTTTATTATAAATTACGTCTGATATAGAGATCTCTTTTAAAATAAACCTAAGCATCTCAATATTTTAAAAATACAAGCTAATATTTTATTTTATCATAGTTATTATAACGTGAAAGCTATGTAGTTTAGCATTATATATAAACAATCTCTACAGTTTGGTGAGGTCGCGTAGTGAGTGGTGGAACCTAAATATCATAATTTCTCCGAGAATATCCAATCTGATCGAACTTATAGCTATTGTACAATCTGATATTGCTCAACTGTGCCATAATAGCAGACATGCTGTTTCAGCAAACAATTGATTTATGAATAAATAATTTAAATGGGCAGGAGCCATCATCAAACACCAAATGACTGTACAGAGGTAAAAATTACAAGAACTAATTTGTAGCTAAGCTTTTACGCCTACTTCTCAAAACATATTTTGTTTTTGTAATATCCATTAGTAAGTTCAACAATTGTAGCTGGAACGAGTTTGTAAAAATAATTTTGTGAAATATATCACGGTAATATAATTCATCAGCCCTGAACCTCATCCGTTATTAGTGAAGGACTCGCCACTCTTGCTCATTAGTTCACGCTAGTGGAGCATCTGCCTACAACTTCAAAGGGAAAGAAAATATTTTTTACCTCATTTTCTTTGATATTTTTTATGGCTGGATCCATATAAAAATATTTAACCTTTTAGAATTTTATACATGAAAAATTTAGACATGACTTGAAATTATATTTTCGCGTTTTTTTTCTATTCTATTCTAGTATTACAATATTAACTTTATTATTAAATTAATTGTTAAAAAGTCCTTTAGTTATCAAAGATTTAATTTAATATAGTATAGGGATCACATATGACAAGAATCTTATTCAGTCACACTATGACACTGTTTTTCCTTTTTCATAATAAACACAACTATCAGTACAAAGTAAATGAACATGTCTTTTAAGAAAAGTGCTGTGTAATAATAGTAAATAATTATTACACAGCACTAGTGAGTATGTATTATGTATTTTGGAATATATATGTATATATAAAAAACAATAATTTAAAATATTTTACTTATAACTAATTTTACCAATTAAAAACTAAACTCGTATGTATACTTTATTAGAATATTTATGATGGGTCAAATTACACAAATTCAAATAACTAAATATTTATTCATGCTTATATTACATACTTAACTAAATATTTAAATCTCCAGTTGGAGTTATGTTGAAAATATTTTAGAACTACTATTCACTAATACTAGTTTAGACATATTACATTTGGAACTGCATACTGTTTTCTTTTCCAAATAAAAATATATTATGTATTTGATTGAAAATCTACAGAAAATATGAATCTATAAATACATTGTTATCCCTCTAAGAATAGAATATTTAATGTAAAAGTTAAAGAAAGTCTACTAAGGATAGTATAGCAGAGGGAGTATGTACTTGTATTGTAATTTTACCTTGATAAACACAGCATTCTTCGACTTGATGGCCCCCATGCAGTTATAATATATACATTTTTACTGGCACCTAGTACCTCACAACATTAATTCCGTAAACTTTAGAGAAAGAACAGATATTTTTAATCCAACAGTAGATATATGAATATATAAAGATTCCTAACATACATAAATTGTTTTTATTTTTTAACTTTTATAATATTTCTTATCAATTCCTAATATAAAGCAACGATTTAGCCAATGACGATGAACTATTCGAATGTTTCAATTATAGAAACTTTCAGTTTAGAAGGTGAAGACATATTTCAACATTTACTTAGAAAAGAATATCACACGTGGATCAAGCGACGTACAAGCAGGAACTCTACTTTATATTTAAATATTTGACATTATCCTAATAAACAAGGGAAGATCTATTCACTTAAACAAGATATAGGCCCTACAATTGACACGGGATATGTTTACCCAACACGATACTCTGTAACAGAGATTTTTAATTAGTCAACAGTTTAACTGTATCGTAACAACCAAGAGAAGTAATATCCATTTATTGATATCGCAACGAAATTGGCGAAATCTTCTTTGTCCGTGCACTTGATAGTAAAAGCTTTGTATTTACACAAACAAAACGTCTCAATTTCCGGTTCAAAGTTCTCTTTCGCGACATTCGACACGTCAATGTTTAAGCGAATATGAGCGCGAAACGCACGTTTTGATTCAGTTCATTTTGTTTAAATATAGAAAGCTAACCTCAAAATAATATTTTTAATGCTACGTTTAGGACACGATTGGAATCGTCTACAGCGCAGCGGTGAGCGCCGCGCCATGCGCATACTCCGCCGAACGCGTCCGACCTCGACCGATCTTGAAAACCCTAACCTCTAAAGAACTCGATTTCATTGTACATACTTTATACATAATGAATATTTATCCCGTCTGTATAAGGCAACTTTTTACGAAACCCTACGTTTCTTAGCTTTTATAAAAATACGGAATATAATTTCAAATAGGAAAATTGAAACAATATGGAATAAAGTGTAACGTCGACGTGAGGCCGTTATTGATTTATCATCAATGTAAAGGAAAGGCCAGCAGCTCCCATATGTGTACAAAGATTCAATCCACATACATTTTGTACTCGTGTATACTTTAATTAATATAACCAAAAGCAATTAAGCGATATTAATATTATCAGTGAGTTGCTTTCATGAATAGTACGAGAGTATATGAGTAACTATATCTCTCTATCTATAGTCATTTTGTTTTGTTAAATTTTTGTTTTACCACGAATATTTAGGTCGATAACTAGGTTAAATTCATTATAGGCTTTGTGACTTTATGAAGAAACTTCCATTGTAGGCACACGATTAGTAATACGATACCTGATTAATACAAGCATATAACATATACAGCAGATATTGCTAGAGTAAGAGGCAATTAGCCACAGAAAGTTAAATATTTATATCTTATGTTTTTATATTATATAGAACGGAGTCATATTTAAGATACTTTTAATATAATATTAATATATATGTAATATATTTTTTTATTGTTATGTACAATTATTATAAAGTATTTAGTTTCATAACTTAATTTTACAAAGTTTTACGTGAACATTAAATTTTAATAAAATACACTCGAAGGGCGTAATTGGAAACTAGATTAGAGACCGCTAGACCGTGTGAAGTAATTGAGTCTGTGCACTGAAGTGGTCTCCAATAAATCAGGTATTACCAAGTATTATATTACTAATATATTACTTACTGTAGATATTTTAAGTAGGAATTTCGTGTAAAAAATAATTAGTTATATTTTTTTTACGTATTAAAAACAGACATTCAACAACAAATAGCAAGTATTTAAAGTAAGTTGCATGGTGATTCCTAATGGAATCATTGTAATCATACTTTTAAATTAAGTATTATCAATATAATTCCAAAGTATTCCGTATATTTTTAAATTTATTACAATGGGAACTCTTAACTAAGCTGATATGTCTTTTTTTTTGTTTTGCCTTAAAGAATATCCTTTCCACCAAATAACAAGGTTGAGCTAAAGACTTGTACAACCGGACAAATTGAAATAGATCTGTGCCTTTCAACTGTAGCTTTACGCAGATTGATCCTACCCTATATAGTATTAATTTGGATGTTATATAATAGGTACATATACGTTTAGAAGATTTTACCGCAACATGTACTTTTAACGCTAACTTTTTACGAACGAAAATCTAAGATCAAATATTTCAGAGTAATTCTAGATTCTTCGATCACACATTAAACAAAGTTATTTTAGAGTGTAAACATCTAGTCCACTTGCCTTCATTCATAACATTAAATTTTACACAAATATATTCAACGATGAAACTTAGAATAGAATAGAGGATTTTGATGATGAAAACTGTATAGACTTATCTAAAGCCTTCTTAATAAATAAAAAGAAAGGTTTTGCTTGAAAATAAAGGATTCAGTACAAATTACAGCGTCTGGTCGTAAATGTATAAAAAGCCAGAAGTTCTAAAAGTTTTGCAGAACAGGGGCTAATTTGTAAAGTATGTTCATGTCTGGGATTTTATCCCTCGTTACATTCTATTGAAGGAACATAAAATGTTAAAGTTTACTGCATAGCAACCATTACGTTTCTCCGTGGAGTAAGTGCTGTTGAAGCTTAATAACTCTGTCATGGCTAAAAAGCTCCTTATTTCAAAACATAAATGGTTAATTCAAATCGTTTTTATAAAACGAGATAAGGGCTTTTTTTATTTTAAATACCTTTAGTTTTCAGCAAGAACTAAATTATTTACATAAGTTTATGCTTTGGTAAATTATTCAAATATAAGTTGTAAGAAGCTTATAAGAATTTCGACGTAGCCGGATGCAGAACGCATGGCTTAGCGGTCAAAGCGTTTAAACGGTTTCAAGAGGCGCGGATACATATTCCTGAGTAACACTAATTATACTAACGAAATTATTCCTGTAAATTTTATTTATATATTGATATCAATCACCAGTATTTAGAGTTATAATTAATTATTCAAATTAAAGTTATATACTCGTATTATCATTCAAATTAAAATAATAATTTACCATTTTGTGTTTCTACTAACCTTATGCTTATTTTTTACATTTTACTTAATATATTTTACAATTTAGAACAATTCATTACTACTTACCTCACTGGAAGTCAGGTAGCAGATTCTTGAATCCGTACTATCAATGGATGCTTGTTGAACGATGCCATAGCGAGAAGACTCACGGTCGCTTGTGTACTCAGATCTAACACTATCTTGCCGATCGAAAACACCACTGTAACCAATTAAATACGTGATAGTCACTAAAATTTTAAGCTATACAAAAACATAAAAAAATAAAATATTTTCTGAATTTCTATTTAAGTTTTTGTCTCTAATCATAAATAGAGAGTATTACTATTATCGAAAGTTTAATAATAGAACATAGAACTTTTAAAAATACACTACATATTTGTAGATATTTCTGTAATTCCTCTAGAGGGAAATTTTGTGCACCCTATAAAGTTACACATCAAACAAGGAAAAAATCTTAATAAAACTCGGGTAATGTTCTTAGGACGTGACAGCTAATACTGGATATTTTTACAACTTGTGAAAATACTTTTTTAACTGAGGTTTTATTTATTTTATATGTGCTATCATTAAGAACGTGATGTACGAGTCAGTAATAAAAAGACTATGTAACGACTGTAGTTCGAAGAATAACATGGAGTAGTGTTACAAATCCTGTCATTCCAAGTTTACGTCCGGTAAACGCAGATCTGACAAAATCTGTCAAATAGAATTGGGTCGTAAAAGCTCTTCGAATCTATAATTCCATTATTTGAGTCCTATATTATTCAATAATATGAATAAGAATTGAAATATTTACCCTTTAACATCCTTATCAATGTAAAATTAAATTAACAAATTGGTTATTACATTTAAATTATGATCAAACGGAAGACCTCTAGGCCACTTAACGAGATTCACACTCATCGAATATACATATACACATATACACACACTTTCAAATATAATTTTCAATAATGTTAAACACGTGCTTTCTGTTCTATAATATCAATTTGTTTTTTTTTTATCTGTTTTTATTAGTTTTATTTTTCTATTAGCTTAGATATATGTATACTACAATTGATAAATGTTATACTGTTACTATAAGAAACGACGCTTGTGAGGCGGGCGCTAATAACTGCGACACTGTTTTATACTAATGTAGTTATTATGGTTACAAGATGTTATAATTATATTCCACAGTTTGAAAAGAATACATGTTATTAATATCTTTTAACATTTTTATTCTCCCAAATAATTGGGGTGTGTTAACCAAATATTGCGGGCACGAAGCCAAGCAATATTTGGGTGGAACAACTTTAGGGTTATCGAAATGCAGTAACAAACAGAAGGTCTTACAGCTACCTAATTATTTTGTCATGATAAAATGTTTCTTACAATACGGCAAGTATTCAAAATGGCCGCTTTTTGTAAAATAGTATACGTTAAACGGTGAGTCCCTATAGTTTCTAGGCTTGTGTGTAACGTATGGGGCATGACATCTGTAGTTGAAAGAACTATTGGCACTATGGCGAGAGATTGACTTTCCATTCACTTTTAAGCTATCTATGGCCAAATCTGTATATTTATCTATTTTACTTGAATAAGTGTACGCAAGGTTGTGTGTGTTAGGTATAGCTATGTCTATCAGCTTTACGGTGTTCTTAACTTTATCGAAAAGTATAATATTACTATTATAGTGTATGGTTTTATCGGTAATAATTGTACGATCCCAGTAAAGTTTATAATCGGCCGATTGTAAAACAGTTTGAGGTGTGCACTTGTAATAAGGACTTTTTTGTGCCTGTGTGATGACCGAATGCTAAACTGCGAGTTGTTGGTGTGTAATAGTAGCGATGTGATCGTATCTATGCTTGTAATTAGTTTGGACTATAGATTCGCAGGCGCTGGTAATGTGTAGCATCTTCTACATAAATCGTTTACAATGTTGGGTCTTTTAATAATGTGATTTTGGTAGTTTTGAGGGTCTATTAGTTGATCCTGAATGGTCATCAAGAAAGCCTCCGTCTCTGGGAAGAGATCTACCCACCGTAGCCATTCGTTCGACGCAATTTTGTCGACATGAGTCTGATTAAGATAGGTAAAATGTCTTCCGTGGAGTGACTTCAAAGACCATGCTTCTATTTTCTGCTGCTTACTAATCAAGGTCTGATTTATTTGTGTATTACTGTCCTTTAAATTAAGTGGTGAATATTTCTTGTCTATATTAACTATAAATTTGTGTAGTTTACTAGTTTCAGCTTTGGTGAAAAAGAAGTTTCGAAATTTGGTTATCAGATTATTGTGAATAATCTGATAACCAAAATTCTTTCCAATAATTTCAAATATTATTACGAATGTCAATAAGACCTCTTCCTCCATTATGACAAGAAATAGTTAGGTGTTGGATGCATGATTTAGGATGGTGTTTCTTGTAAGTAGTCATACTAGTGTTTATAATGTGTTGTTGCAATTTTATTGGAATTATCAAGGACTAATGGTGATGATCGATTGATGAATCGGAGCTGTTTTACTGCGAGTTTTGCCATCATTGCATGGAGTTTTGCCCAGTAAACATCTGCTGTTATAGCTTGACAGGGTCAGAGGAAGTGTAGTGGATGAAAGGACCACTAAACAATTACTACCTTTCTATGGGTAAACTTCCATTTAGGGAATAGTTGTTTAGTATTGCGCTTACGACTGTCGTATACAGTCTATTTCTTGTCTCTCGACTTAATACGGTCCAATATCCCTTAAAATGTATACGGATTTAACGAGCAAATGCAAGCTTCAAAGTGCGCTGCTTTATGTAGAACTGTCAAATGATCATGTGTAATTCAATCAATCATTTTTGAAGTTTTTAAATTTTATCGTTTTATTGCAAATAGGACTATATTATGGGTATACTAACATCAAACTATACCGCTACTTCTTTGGCACCGCTACAATCATCCACCACCACCCTTAATTCATCATTGTTTATCTTAGCGATGGGTCTTTCTCGTAGTTCATTCTTCAAGTCAAAATATCCACTCAGACTCGGCTAAACCAAGCACGCACGGTGAGTTCATTAGGCGTATTCTATCGAAATACAGCATTGACATTCACCATCATTGAGCTGCGTTAGTGCCACGTCGGAACTCATCTTCACTTTCAAAACTGAATTTAAAGACAATGGAAATTCGGACAACCTTGCGTTTCTTTTAATTTATAATGTTATAGTTTTTATGTGAAAAAGTTCCAATCGGAAATCTGACGCCATGCAGGTTTTATTTTAAGTCTTTTTGGAATTAGATTTACTCTTATAAATGTAACTTTTTAATTTATCGTCATAGACACCACTGTTTAGTTATTATATTGATAGCTTTAAGGTGTAAAAAATAAGTTGCGAAACAAACGGACTTACTTAAAATTATATTTTTACTTAAAATATTTTTTTTCGCAAATGTAGTTGCGTAAGCTATACGAGTACGTTTACATACGATTACACTAAACACTAGTAGGTATCTGGCAGTAGCATTATTCATTAAACCTAGATGCTCTACTTGTACTCCAAACTAAATTTCTCGCGTAGGATTTCAATAATAATAGATTAATAAATTTTCTTTAAATGGTAAGAAACGCGATGTAAATGGGAAGGTATATAATGAATAATGTAGGTTAATGAGTAATTCAGGGCAGAAGCAGGGATTGTATTTTTCCCCTTTAAGCATATTATAGCAGCAAAGCAGCTAGTTTTTATTCATTCGATAAAAAGAATCTCATGTTGAGTATGTATCAACAAGAACGCAGCTTAATGATATCATACTAATGACAGCAGAAAAATCTATTTCCTTCATGAATTTACGTGATCGTAAGAAGATATTAATCTACGTAAATAGGGTAAAATATACATATTTAAATTGTTAATGGGTCGACAAACTTTGAATAATAAAACTCCATGGTATTTGGTACAGTTCATTAATAATTTCATGAAGAATACGTTATTACACAAAGAAAAGTGATACACATAAGGCGATAGGGCTTTTCGCCTTATAAGTTATAGGCATACAGGCAATCAGGCTACCTTGATATGAAAGTGAAGTAAATCTTTTCTTTGAGATATAAAACATTTAAAGGTAGAATAGAGTACAACTAGGGTATACTCTAATCTATAATTACTTTGAAAAGAACAGTCATACTAAGATAGTATCAAAGAATTTTTATATTTTTAATTATTTCCAAGAAGATAATTTAAATGAACTTTTAATTAAAATTCATGAAGACAATGTATAATATATTTTATTTTTATTAAAATAAAACTAAATTTGATTCGGTTATAATTACTAGAAGACAATTTCCTAATTCTTTCTACATAAATTTAATGAAATTTATGTATCACTTAGCAAACTACTTTTCATAAAACATTTCGTGTTACATGAACTACTTTATGTTGATTGCATGAACGTAGACAAAAGAATTGCTATGACGTTCGAATGAAATATTAAAGAAGCGCTTTCCGTTGTAATAAGCTGTCAGCACATTTTTTGTTATAACCACCTTGTACTCTTTGAGCTTGTTGAATATTACTAAGAAAACTAAGGAATATAACATTATTTACAGTAAAACATTGATTTAATAAGAGCTATTTACGTATATGTATCTAAGTATATACCAATGTATAATTCCTACGATATGAAGGAAACGGACATGAATATAAAGATTAATACGGTATCAAAGAACTTACCGCTGTTCAAAGCTGTCAGCTCTATTGCTTCGGTATCCTGAATCATTGAGGCTGCCTTCATGCCGCAAACTTGGGAGAGAATCCCAAGGTGAGCGACGAGGTCCTGGTGGTGGAGCGCCGCGCCATCCATCGGAATGACGATACCATGCTGAACGCGCAGACTCACCAATGCATGATGCGCAACGAGATGCACTTACGAAGCTGAAATAAAGTAAATGTTTAAAACAAACTCCAAAAATAAAAGCTTGCTTATATTGATAGAAGGGCAGTAGATAATTCGATATATTCATATTTGACACAATACGTATTTCCGGTCGATTTCTACAATGTTATTCGAAAACAACATTAAGCTTTACAGACATATTACACAGCATCATAAACGCGCTAAGGGAAAAACACTAAGGAACTTTGTCGTGAAGGTGAACATTCAATATAGCGCTACATTACAAACCCGAGATGGTTTACGAGAGATACTCGAGATAATGCGCTATTTCAATGCATTTAACGCGACCGTTCTCACTATGGAGCGTAATGATATGACTTTATACACGTGCCCTGTTTAAATAAATGTTTGTCTTCGAGAGTGTTTTTTTATCTTGACTTTCCTATGGTCCCGAAACGAATAAGAGAAAAGTAGCGCCTTTTTAAATATAAAAAAGGCGCTACTTTTAAGGCGTTAACGTTACAAATAATTTGAGCGAGGTTATAAATAGATAACCTCGCTCAAATATTAGTGATGACTGTCATGTACAGAAATGTTAATTTTTTGTACGATCTGGACTTCCCTCTAATCATTCAAACAATATAATAAATTATTCTTATTCATATTTTAAGCAAATTATATCCAAAGATAGATAATAAAGTACTACAACCGTAGCTAAATGTAATCTAGCGACATAAAAAAGAAAAATATAAAGAAGATAATAATAAATAAGTTAAAGCAGAAAATCAATTTGACTCCTTCCATTAAGTAAGTAACCTAATTCAAAATGGACATTTCGACAATCCCCAAGAGTCACAACAGTTTCGTGTCAGGTTGAAACCCGCTTCGAATCTATTACGAGTTTAACAGCGTTGGTAGTATGAAAGGAAATGTACAGGAGAACGCTCTCGTGTCTGGCTTTTACATGAGATGTAGTTCAAGCGTATTTCATATTTCAAAATTATATTTTCAATCTCAGTTAAACCTTTCATGACGGAAATGACTGCGTATTTTATATATATTTATAAATTGATATTTTTAAGAAATGTTTTATAAATCATACATATATATATATATATATATTATCAAAATATATATATATACAACTAAGTAACTATAGTCTTTGTAGAAGTTGATCATAATTTACGATTGATATAATATTTTTTTATACTTTATTTTTATACTTGTCAATAATGTGAAATTTGCGTGACTATAAAATTGAGTGAAACAATTTTGGTCCAGTTCAGTTCAATTTATTTAGATATAAAAATGTTTTTATTAAATTTATGACTTGTATATGCTGGTATTTTTTTTAAAAAACATAAAATCTACATAAATAAATAATTAGTTCTATCATATAAAGAAATATGTTTGACCGCTCTGGAACCTGTGGCACAAATGTTTTACTACCCATCTGTTCATCTGGTCAGGGAAAAATCTCGGATAAGCGGCCAAGTAGTGCCTCGCAGCGGAAGCTGTCCTATAAACGAGCACGTTTTCTAATAGAATTCGAAATTGTATGTTACTTTTCTACACGTAAGTCATTATATAGCTTTTTATATAAAAAAATTATATCAACTATATATTATTATTTTAAATAAAGTTATAGGGGACGCAGTATTTATTTATTAAGTGAATTCCAAAACTACTTCTCCCTGAGGGACTCAGGGTGGAGGTGAGTAATTATACAGAACATATAACTTTTGAATATTGAAAATTTCTTAAACGTAATTTTATATATATATATATATATATATATATATATATATATATTCTTTTTTTTTTTTTTTTTTTTTTTTTTTTTTTTTTTTTTTTTTTTTTTTTTTTTTTTTTTTTTTTTTTTTTTTTTTTTTTTTTTTTTTTTTTTTCTCCATTTTCCGCCAAAATTGGCGGAAATACATACACTGCTGGGACATCACCGCTTTTTGCCTGGTTAAGAAATTATTTCTTTAATTCATGTAATAATTAATTAAAAAAACAATTAAAGGAGGAGTCGAGTCCACAATTAGGCACAAGTGCGTCAAAATGATGTCTAAATATACATTTCTCTTTTGACTATTTCTTCCGTCTAGAAAAATGTATATACTAAGTTGAAATTTTTATTTAATAAACATTACGTTAAAAACGAATAATATTAACTTTTAAGCTTACAGAGTTTTGTTTCCGCCATTGTTTCCGCAATTCAATCAATGATAATCTTATAATATATATATATATATATATCATTTTTTTAAGATAATATATGTTTGCTTAATTTACTTTATTAGAATCATTGAGCAACTTACCTTGATTGATGGTCACTGAGATAACCTTGATCTCTGTCTCTTATGCGGTCCCTAGAATAAAAATATATGTTAGAAATCGAAGCATCAAACGATATACCGAACAGGACGTAGATAAATTATAACTTTTTTATGATTTATATAATTTTTATTTTTATACTCCGCGTCATTTGCAATATGCACACATGACGAATAATGATACATCACCCCAACCCCTTAGAGATTTGTTTTAGAGATTTATTTTAGAGATTTATTTTAGAGATACTGTGCATTTATTATACGGTGGAATTCATCGATGTTATCATAACACAGCGGATTTAAAACAGAAACATTTTAAGATTAATATTTATAACAATTATAAAAACATCTTAATATAATGTTCTTTTTGATTAGTGTGAACATAATGTTTGCAGGGTAAATGAAACACGAACGCACCTCGTATTGTGATCACTGAGGTAGCCTCGCTCCCGCTCTCGCTCCCTCTCGCGCTCCCGCATCAGCTCGTTGCGATCGCTAGAACAATACCGTGTTTTAATCAAAACGTAGATTAAAATGTGAACAATCGATTTATACGAGGAAAAATGTCAGTTTCAAATATCAGGGCCGCAGCAAAATACTCATCTAATACAACCTTCTTTAAACGTAAATATTTTGATTGGAGTTTACTAATAACTTTATAGAAATTTAGACTTAAATATAAAGATTAGCTAAAATATTACTCTAATTTAAACATTACATCCAAAAAATACGTGTCGTAAAAATCTAAGGGAAATTGATGGAGATATAAATTAGCTTTATTTAATAGTCCAGGGAGGAAATTTTAGAATATAAGAAAAGTATACTGTTACTAGAATGGTACAGCGTACAAAATAATAGATTTTAACTTTTTTATTTATTGCATGCATGCATTTCTTAAATTTTGTTAATTTGAAGAAAACTTACTAACCACTTGAACTCAAAACGATCGCATTTCGGTATGGTCCTACTTTGCCAAGATGGACAGTTGAATAAAAAAATTGTGCCAGTTAGGCACCAATAATAAAATGTTTTATTAATATTTATATAAAATGTTTTATTATATTTATTTTATTTAATATGTTTTAAAGTACGCATTCATCTTCTGATGTGAAATTTTCAAGTCTATCTATATATGTATAAAAATGAAATGGCGTTATGTTAAAAATAGCGCTCGCTAAAACTCGAGAACGGCGGGGCAGATTTGGCTAATTTTAATTTGAAAATATTTGATTATTCAAAATATTTGTAATTATTAATGGATTTGTTTATGTTTTATAACCTTTTTATCCTTTAATATGGAAAATTGGAAAAAACGTATAAAGATTTGAACTCCGCAGGATTCGAACTTTGGACGGTTTCCAAGAGGCGCAGGTTTGAATCCCGCTGCGTTCAAATATCTGTACCTTTTCTAAAAATGATTTCCAAAAGTGTTATTTTATTTCTAATTTCTCAAATATGACACTTTTAAAATTTTAAAACATAAACACATACAAAATAGCTTTGATTATAAAATATTAAAAGACCGACCGTTCATTTGATCTTTATATAAATATTTATTATCTTTCTAAGTAAATTTCTAAACACGCTATAAATATTTGACATGTTATAACAAACATTTTACTAATTTTTAACAAACTTGCAATGATTAGGTAAATGACTATCCCAGGATAGATCCATGAAAATTATATTTTTATGTATTTTTTCGTACAGAATGCATATTTCTTATTTTGGGTTTTTGTTAATTTTTATTGAATTTTGACACACTATACAATTATGAGGTGGTCGGGTCAGCTAGTTAACTATAAAAAATTAAAATGAAGTAAAATAACTTCGAAAAGAATCAACTTTTCATTAATTAAAATAATTTTCTAAGATAGTATAAAGATTTTTATTATGAATAAGCATCAGTTCATTCAATTAAAATACTAGATGTTAGATCTGGTGTGTGTTTGCTAGACTGGACGACGATTCATTGAACGGAAAGAATATGTATAGAATACATTTCTGCAATTTTATATATGCACTAAAAGCACTGTCTTGTAAATCTTTTTTCTTTAACAATTTTTAGTATTTTACGACTATTAAATAGTAAATAATAAATAAATTTAAAAGTTTATGAATCCATTTCTTACGTTGTAATAAATAAGAGCTTCGTGAAATATTTTAGGAATACAAGAAATGACCGACTACCGATGCAATGTACCAATAATCGTGTACAAATTATTTGAATACTTTGTACTGCCTGATTCAAGTATAACTAGCATTATTACTAATTCATAGGTTATTAAGAAATCTATAAAAAGTTTTTAGCTGCTTCACACTTTTTCCCACATAGCAGGTTAATCAGAGAGAACCTAGTCTTAAGACACTCCGTTCTCCACTCTCCGCCTGAAGACATTGTGTGTTGACTCAACGGAAAACGGTAGAAAAATCTTAGGTATCATAGCGGGGAAATAATATTATTTTAAATAGAATCGTTCCTCAAGTGGTAATTAAATCCACAACCAATCGCGTTTACAGTCAGACGCTGTCCCACTTCGCCACGATGGCCTCATTATGGATTAAGAATTGTTCATTATGAGTATAGAGTTTTAAATAACTTTATAATACGCAATTACGTTTAAGTTTTATGCATATAATATACGCACGTTTAAATTTTATTCTTAGAGCAATTGTTGCCAATATGCATGAATCATCAATTAAAAATTGTCTTAATATTAGTAGATATCTATATTTACTTTTTTCGACTATAGAATATAAAGACGACCTAATTGCTGACGCGCTGACTTACTTTATGTGTTTGCATTGTGTTCTTTAATGAGAAAGATGGAAACAGTCATATCATCCTAATTGTAATGTTACAGATAGAGAAATGCCTACTTGAATATTATTATTTTTTATCAAAGTTGTATGCTATTTTACTTTAATTTTTACTTTTCTTTTAACATGTGAGAAATAATTGTTTAAAAAAGATATTTGATTCGATAATCTAAATGTGTATCAAACGTTATATATGTATGTATATTCGGGAAAAAAAATATGAATGAAAAAAGCACATTTCTTTTTAAGTAAGTAAAGGAAAATAATACTATGGTACGATAGAAATTAACACTAGCCTGTAAAACTTATAACGTAGAAGCTATTTATATAGAATCTATAAACAAAATCTCATAAACTAAGTATAAAATGTTATTATTCTATTTAAATATAAAGCTGTTATAAAACATATTTTGCGACGGGTATTTTTCAAGTGTCAATATTACAAAATATATCACAATACATATTCATTACGCTTTTGTCGCTTATTATTTGTCATCTTTTAAATAGTAGATATTTGGTTATAGTTAGGTAGTTAATATTGTGATTTTAAATAATATTGTCTAAATATAATAAATCTCATATAAGTATCTGGGTATAGAACCAAAAATAAAGTATTGATTTTAAAAGAGAATAAATTATCATTTCTCTCTACAATTTTTTTATAGTAACTACCTAAAATAGACTTCAAGAAACTCTATATACATTTTGCTTAACTATTTGATTTAAATAAAACATCGCTTAAAAATATTTACGAATACCAATTTTCGAATTGATAATACATCCTTTGTATATCCTCTGTATACGTTTAGGTATTTCTAAATAGTAAATGCATTTTTATATAGTAGAAAATCCCTTTATAAGTTCTTTAGTCCTTTATTTACTTGAATTAAAAATAGAATCCGTTCAACTAAATTGAATGAACACCGGCCGTATAAAAGAATTCTTAGTTTGCTGTTCATTTTGGTTGTATAGTTAAAAGTATAGCAATAAATACCTTTTATTTTGCTTATTTAAAAACATAATAAAATATAAAGCATAATGAAAAATAAATAAAAGCGGGCCGGAAAAAAATATACCAATACATTTATTTGAAGATCACTTAACAAAGCAATCATTATAAATAATTAATTAAAATACAGTTAAAACTAAAATAAATGTATAGTTAAAGTAAGGAGTTTATTTTTTATTATATGTACGTACAACCTTGGTTTATATAATAAATATAAAATATGGTGTGAACTAGATAGTAATTCAAATGTAGCTAATAAATTGTAGTCGTTCGTTAGACGAAGTTACCATATGTTTATATATGTTTAGATTAATTTACTATATACTAGTAGAGCAAGAGACCCTTGATGCGTAAAATACAAAAGTATCTGTCAAGCTCATGGTAGTGTAGCTCATAATCCTCCATCCAGATAACTTTTGCAATAAGGGGTATAAAGTTTTTCCTGGATTTACAGTGTCCATCGAGCAGGAAGATGAGCTTGTAGTAAATTATTCCACACAACTCCATAATCTAGTAAAAGATCTTGACCAATTGCCAAGATTTTTTACTACATTATAGTTTTCGCTATTATACCTCTCGTTTCTACTTTTACCGCGTACAAATAGACTATACATCGCGTATAAATCTCATATATGTCCTTCATATGGATCCAATTAGAAGCTTATTCTAAAATTGATTAAGGCTTTTGTTTAAATTATTTAACATGTATTCCTTTATTACCTCTATTGATCGTTGGTTGTTAGTTCTCTAGCTACTGAAACGAAATCTTATATAAAATATCTTGTTTTATTTATATATCGAAAAAAAACAGCTACATGCTTTTTTCCACATAGCAGGGTACTTAGAGAAAACCTAGTGTCACAGACATTCCATTCCTTTCCATTCCATTCCTCCACTTTCCGCCTCGAATTGAGATATTGCTTGCTATGTCCTACCAGAACGGAGAAATAAAAATAATTTTAGTATAATCATTCAACAATTCCACAACCAATCGCGTTTACAGTCATACGATATCCAATAGCATATACAATGATGAAACGACGATATGGAAATATATTGTTCAGCAAAAAGCACAGCTTTTAGGGGATCCAAGAGATGTACCTACATGAGCCTAATGAAAAGTATTTCATATAAAGGAAACTAAAGTACTAAGTTCCCTTATTATAGACATAAAAAATATCAAATGACGACCAACTATCGTTCTGATTCCTTTGACTCCTGGTTCAGATTCTTTTTAACAATTGGCCGTAATTTATATTTTTTAATTATATAAATAGTATAGTAATGTCTTACCTGTAGTAACCATCTCTATCAGAACGCGCACTGTGTTGTCTTTCTACACCAAGGCGGTGTGGCAATGGCAGCGTGGAGGAACGGCTCCCGCCACCAGAACATTGAGATGCTGGACCTACGTAATAAAAAAATGTTTGAAACTAAATTCATAATAAAATTTGTAATTATATAAAAGACTTTTTGACGTATAAATTAGTTTATAATATTTATTTAAAATTATTGAAATCATACATAAACATATTCTAGTGCGTATAATAAACGAGTAACTCAAAACAAGTGGTCACTTGCCACCCGTTAAGAGACGCTAAGATATTGCCAAGAGCTCAATAAATGTCGATAGAAGTTAAAGTTAACGTAAAAATACTTATTAATCTTACTGCCTAGATTATAATTTTTTCTTAAGTTCCTTCTAACGCAGGATCTTATCACAAAATAAAATAAAAATGTGTGGCTAAAGAATTATCTGTCAAAAGAATTTATAAAGCTAACCCAATTTACAATATACTACACGTTTATTTTTAATGATGACTATAGAAGTAATATTTTTTTTAACATACATTTCGTTCGTTCGTATATTGAAGCTCTCAGTTATTCCAAAATTAGTTCAAAACTTTTAACACCTAATTTTCTTAATTTCATTAAAATAATTTGTAGTACTACAAATTATTACTACAACGGTTAATTGGTGCCTTTTACTTCATAGAAGACGGCAAAAGTATCAGTTAAATTATATATATAATTTATACTCTTAAAAAATACAATAAGATATTGAATACTTACGTCTACGAGGCGGATACGGGCTACGTTGATTCGACGGTGGCAAGTTGTCGTTGTATTCTGTACAATACAAATATAATAAAAAAAATTAAGAAATTAAAATATATTTTTACATAATAACGATGATAAATAAATAAATAAATACTATATTTTGTTCTTTATTGTTTTTTTTAATTGTTTACTTGTTCTATATGTATTTGATTTTACAGCTTATTATTAATAACCTCCTATTTTGTAATTAACATTTTGCTTGGGGATGTTCTTGTTAAGTCGTGGTCTCTCTCTTCTACAGATATTTAAGTGATGAGAATAAATATTAGTCTGTATGCAGTTGTTCATTTGTTTATTGACATAGCTATACATGAATTTGAAAACTTTTTTAAAATATGTCTAGTTTAGGATTGATTCGTATATTTTACCAAAGACGTAAATATTATTATTTTGTATTATGTCATTATTTTTCTTTTAAATTTCCTATGTTTCGCTCCATAATTTTATTAATCTATATTTTCAAATGTTATACAGGATACTACGAGTTTCGTAGTCATACTGTAACTGTTTTCTACCTACCTCAAATATGTATATAAATATTTTAATAATACTTTGGTTGAGATCCTTTATTGTCTTCGTGTCGTGTCTTCGTAAGTAACTCGAGGTCTCTTAGAGATTCAGAAATAACATTGTTAAGAAAGTTTCGTTTATAATATATCATAATATATAATAAGCCATCAGAAGGGCTTATAATAATTTAAAGTATCCATTGAAATCACCAATAGTTCAGAGCATGTCCTATCTATCTCCCACTTATAACTATCCAGTCTAGATATATGCAGAAAAGATAGCTGAGTTGCCCCTTCCTACTTGCAGTGCATTGCAATGTATTGCCGTTAAAAATGAATGCAATGGGTTTCCACGCGCTAACGTATTACTTTTATTAACTTTATGTATATCTACAGATATAAAACGCTATAACGTTGTCTATGATTCAAATTTCATACTCCTAATCCTCCTCCATAATTTTCTTGAAAATAAGTTTATGTATTTTCTTCACATATTAATCTCATCATATTACAATAAATAATTTTATTACAATAATAAATATTTTCATGAATGTGCATTTTCTGTTCTAACACCTAAAAATGTATGAGTATTTATGTATACGTTTATTTTTAAATAGAAACATAAACAGTAACTCTCACCTAAATCCTCCATACTCTGACTCAAAAGAGCTTCGAATGTGTGAAGGCTGTAACTCTCTGCGTCCATTCCTTTAGCGAGTGTGTTGCGAAGGTGCATCTCGTACTCCAGCAGCAGGCGTGACGTAGGCGATCCAGGTGCCGGTGTGGCGCTCGACTGAGACGCCTGACGCGACAGACACGGCTTCTGCTAAAAAGTAAACATAAATATCACCTTCAAAGTCACTAGACTCGCTAATTTATTTTACTATTGATTATGTCAATGCTACTTTTTTATTTATCTTTTATTATTTATTTTTATTATATCTGAGACAACTTGGAGATTTCTTCTAAGAGAATATAAGTTACACTATGTTAATAAGAGTGGTGAAATGAAAAACATTATTCCCTCGGGTGGAGATCAAACTCACAACAATCAAGTGTATAGTCAGTAACTGTCGCAATGTGAGGGCCCACTGCTAAAATACTTGTCTAGAGTAAACAAATCTTAAAATTTTTTTTTTATTTTTAATTCTAGAATAGCAAATTAAATGAGTAATTATTTACTAGACTATAATAAAAAAAATTAAAAAATTAAAGTAAAGAGTAAATATTTACTACTCCATGGTGATGTCTTGGGTCTCTATCACGTCGCTGACATGGTTCTTGATCAGAGTTGCCGTTAGAAGAAGATGGCGTTGTTGCGTAACATTGGTTATCAAACATCACGTTGTCAGATGGCGGAGACAAATCTCGCTCTCCTCCACCAAGCTCTAAGTACAGTCCACGTCCAGGATAGCCGCTGGGTGCTGCTCCCACCCCTACACCGCGGCTGGAAAAGGTTCTACTATTAGTTTATTATGTTATATAATATATAAAATAATAATTAATTCTAAATATAATTCACTTTAATAAAAGGGGCTTAAATACGGGCCACTTTGAATTAAAATAAAACCTGGATGGTATCAGACTTCAGAGTGATACTTCTATCTATACAAGGCAATCGGGCGTTTGGGTCAAGTGATCACCTCCGCCAACGATCCCGTGTAACACCAGAGGAGCTACATGTTGTTGTTGTTGTTCTTGTAGACGCCCTTTTTTAACGTACCCATGTGGAATCGACTTGGAAACTCTGCCGCTGGTAGGCTATTCCACAGATTTTGACGCTGCGCACTTGCATAAATTCTCGGGAGCCCGTATGTCGGAAGTACCACAAAGAGCGCCCCGTGCCACACTCGATCAAAGACCTTCGCCGTGTCCAAACTAACTGTCAGGCCCTCTCCCTTGCTTTCGACAGCAGCAGCCCAGCGTTGGGTTAGGTACATTAGAATATTACCAGCGGAGTGACCATGGCGAAAGCCATATTGGCGGTCGTTGATCAACTGATGATCCTCCAGATGGTCTATCTTTTCACACGAAAACGATATTTATTTCTCGTCCCTATGGAATGTCTGTTACCGTTTTTAGCATAACACTGAAAATGTTGTCGGACAAACGCTAACAAACAAAATATTATATTATATATACTGCTAAAGCAACTGTAAGTATACCTATGTATTTAAAAACATCTCGAGCTCTAAAATTATAAATTAATCTCACGGCTCTTTTTTGAAAATAAATATTGAATTTATGTCTGCGGCACTGCCCCATAATAGCATTCCATAAGATAAAATTCTATGAAAATAGCTAAAATAAACTAGACGGGAAGTACGAATGTCAGTTATTTGTCTTCCTTATTTCATTGCGAACGCGGCAGAACGAGTTTGTCTGCAAGTGCTCCAAGGTGTGCCCACCTTCCACTGGAGCTTATGATCAATGCTTATACCTAAGAAAACTGTGGCGTCTGTCATGTGGAGAGTTTCTCCTTTTATTATTAGACTCCGATTCATCCTTCCACCTACAGTAAATTCAATGGCATTGAGCATTAGATTATTAACGTCAAACCAAAGAAGAATTGGCGACAACGATCACTTCGTCATAGTTTATTTTGTTTCTGTCAACTTTAAATATTAAAGAGGTATCATCTGCGAGTAGTACAATATCACATAAGTACAATTATGAATTGAAGGTGATGTTGAAATCCGACCTGTACAAAACTATCAAGGAATTAGTGGCTTGGTTTGATATTAGCATACCGTACCGTTTATAATACTTGACCTTATGATTAGACATATCTGCATAGAGCAGTGGACGTAGAAGCTTTCATTTCCTTGTTGCATACCGATTTACAGTATAGAAATAAAGGGATGTTGGACTGAAGTTTGTGACGTTTGAAACCAGGCCAATCTCCACAACAATACCCATAGTCCAAGCTTACACGTTATAAATATAATAACAGATGTTTACTATGCAAAACTCTGAATAATGATGATGAAACTCTCATTGATAGTTTAAACATTCAAGAATCGACCATCTCTATTATTACACCACGATAACGTCAGAGCTCTGCTGCACGATTAAATAGTTTTAATACTATGTGATCTTGAGTAAAAACCATCCGCCGTTGTACTTACTTGCTTCTACTACTTTTTATTCGCAATTTAGACAATTTTTTGCATGGAAAAAAATGTCTTATTAGAAGGTAGTACAAAAATCATTCTAATATAATATATCAAAATATAGTATTTATGCATTAACATAATATTTTATTGCTTTAAAAAAATTGACTAGCTGTACATTTTTGCATCAAGTATTCTGTTAATATGTATAAATAATTCCATAAATAATCTCAAATGATTAGCGTTTTATTTAGGATTTCAACATACTTAAGCTACGATGCCGGAAAGACATAAGTTAGATAGCGTTATATTGTTAAAGTAGGCTTAAGATGAGATAAAATAATTCTTCAGTGCAGATCATGAACCGGTAAACATAATTTGTCGTAAATGGGATGACGGCATACGGAGTGACTGAGGGAATAATCCAAGATATCACATGAAGCCGGTTTCCACAGTCTTTTCAAAGGTTTAAGTTCTTCAGTGGAGTGATAACTGATAAATATGATGCTAATACTCACTTAGCCGAAGAATACCGCTGCGAGCCTTGTCTGCTGTTATTGTTATTGACGACGTGCGCATAGTGTCCATGGTGCATATGCTGGCGGTGGTGTGAGCCACACGTGGGTGGGCACTGCGTGCCGTAGCGACGCCGGCCCATCTCCGGTGACGTCACAGGACTCTCAGTTGACGGCATTGGCTTCAGCATACGCTTTAGCGTACTTGAATCTGGTGGATGTTTTTCATATGTTAGCGTTTGTGATTTGGTATTATATATAATATAAGCGGTAAAGTATGAAGTAAGTATTTCGAATGTACCGAGAGAACTCTTGATTTTTTTTAACTAAATCTACTGTAGTCTTAGTATATATTTATATTTGAGTAATAAACCTTCAGTAAAAGTGTATTTGCCATTTTCAAAATTTGACAAACAGGATTTCATGTATTTGACCAATCTTACCCATATTCATATCTTCAGTGCTCTTTGACTTTGTACGACGCGACCCAGAAGTATTATTATTAATGACGTTGTGATTATGCATCGCATGGCGCTCTTGTTCACGAGACTATAAAAAGGTGGAAACAATTTAAAATTAGAAGAACATACTTCAAAGTGTAAAAGTAGGGCGAATCTTTCAAATATCTGTTTAAACCATTGTATACTTAAAATATTCTTAATCGTTTTATATTAGTGTTTTCTTGAGGCCATCGTGGCACAGTTTAC
This sequence comes from Podotricha telesiphe, assembly GCA_038994665.1. Lineage (NCBI taxonomy): Eukaryota > Metazoa > Arthropoda > Insecta > Lepidoptera > Nymphalidae > Podotricha > Podotricha telesiphe. The sequence goes on along the minus strand of JAOYRR010000188.1, from coordinate 1,446,409 downwards.
GATTGATATCGCGATGGTTGTTCCACACTTGGAGAAATTATTATATTTAAATTATGCACATTTCACTGCTCTGGTAAGACAAAGTGTGAAAATAAATTTCCCTATTCAACAGGGTCTCCGTTTCGGGCGCAAAGCAGAGAACGGAGTGTCTTGATACTAGGTTCTCTCTGCCAAAGCTAAAAGAAATGTGTTATCTTCATCATTAATGCCAACGTTTCATATCATCGAAATCTAAATTCTATATTTATTATTAATGGAATAATTACTTACAGATTCATTTCCATCTCCATAATCAACACTCTTCGGCATGTGCTGCAAGTGTTCTTTAGAGCGTGTGGAAGTCGCAGAGGATTTAGAAGAAGTGAGGGTACCGCCGGCTTGGACTCCTTCCGACTTAAGATCCTGTCCATGCTGATTTGTTTGCCCACTGCTTGTTTGACATTCTTCGTTAGTCTGGAAGGTTAATATTTATTTGTTTTAATATTTTTGTGATGTTTTCTTTAAAAGTCGGCCCATATCATTTATATAAATAACTATTTGGTTGTATTTTGAGCATTCTTTTTGTTACTCAGAAAAGCTTGATTTTTAATTGTATAAAAAAAACTAAACATTCTGTAATAACTGGATGTTAAGTAAGCGTCACAATCTTATGTGAAGGGCAATATTAATTTTGTGGTAAAAAAATTGCTAACATACGAGTTAGTTAGTTAGTACTTCACCAAACACTAAAATATTAAGATCCCTTATTATGTTTAAGAATGTCTAATAGATTTTTCTTTTTTGTATGTTTTGTGTATTATTTTCTGTGATATACTATAAATATGTAGTTATAAATAAAAATAAATTGAATTATAAATGGACGTTTAAACGTAAATAGTAAATCTTAACTGAGTTGAACACTCAGTCGTTGACAATTTTACTTTTTAAATAAAGTGTTATTAAAAAATTGGATTTTTTAAAAGTACAATATATTATTTAAATATGACATTACATGAATAGATATAGCATACGCATTTTATAATAAGTATACACATAAAAATGCTTCAACTTACGCTAGTAGCATGTGTGCCGACAGAAGCAGTAACAGTTTTGGGGGCAGTAGATGTATTAGTAGTCATAGTTGAGGTTTCCTGTGATTTTGGTGGGCGTGATGGCGGTTGTGACTCAGTTTGACGGGCAGCCGCTAAAAAATGGGATATATTATTTATTTTCACAGAAAAAGGCATAAATAAAAGAAAAACCTAAAAATCATATAGAAAATAATGTAGTTCTAACCGATTTTCGTTCGTTCTAGTACGATATGGAAATGCGATAACAACAAAGTTTCGAATAAAGGTATAATTTCTAAGTTCTCATTCTCTCTCTCTCCATTCTCATTATCAAATAAAGTAATTTTAATTGATGTATTGACGAATGGATTTGTATTTTTTTAAAACATTACAATATATTATACTAATTTTATATCGTCTATACAAATGATAGCGGTTAGGAAATCTAGTTAAATAGCATATATATTTAATATTTATAATATAAATTTCATCATAAATTTCACATTTAGGCAATTAGGCACAATAAGGATCTTACTGAGCGTGCTGGATATGGGTTCAATTTCCTATCGGAAAAACTTTACGCTCATGATTTTTCAAGCGAACTTTCAACTACTGAATGATTTCGTCATAACTTACAAAAGCTATATCTGACATCTTTTGACAGCGCGGTGTATCGGCCATCACGAGTGTTTGCAAAGGAGCGACTACGTTTTAGCCGCCATGCTTGATATTAATTTGTATATTTGTGCGGTATATACTTACACCGTGTTATTGCCATGATTAAAACACTGTTTTTATAGTTGTAGAGTACATACGTTTCGGCGGAGCTTGTGTGCTTTGAGGCTGTGCTCCGGTGACGTTATCGTAGAGCGAGGTGGAGGAGGTGGCGGCGGCGACCTTGTCCGCGCGCGCCGCGCCCGCATCTGTTTCAATGGCACGTGTAGTGGTACGCGGCAAAGTGGACGACCCTAGCCCAAAACATAAGCTTCGTCAAACCACGTTTGACTATATTCAAAAGTTTTATGTTTAATTTTTTTTATCATTTTGTTTAAGCGATAGGTCGTGATATCCAAAGAAAAGTTGAGATGTCCCTAAGAATGGGCTGAAAGTGGCTGCCACGAATCTAACCCACAACCATAGTGTGTGCTCGTACAACACTTTAAAAACTGTCATTTACTTTATTTCACTGATTTAATGTTAAACTATAGAAATAAGTTATTTTCATCTCGTAGAATTGCGTCACTTTCTTTCCAAAGATACATAGTTCATACTCAACGTATGCTCAACGTCAATAACTTTTTAATCTAGAGAAAATCCATCCATGGTATATATGAAATTGTTTATTTTAACAATTATATATTATTTATTTATTTTTACTGCTGAGGTTAGGTAATTTTACTAACGGTAACGAGGATCCTGAGCTCTGAGGCGGGCGTATTGCTCTTGTGTCATGCAGGTGCATTGCGGTTCACGGCCGTAGGTTAAACTGTAGGTGAAATAAAACATAAAATAAATTTTAATATAACTTATTTTTCCAAATTATTTACTATTTAAAAAGATTTCATAAATCATCCGTGTTTATGAATAGTATTTTCAAGACTGTATTTGTAACTGCACTTCATCACATTTAATTTCAAGTGACATTCATTTGATGAGACTATGCGGAACAATACTTTTGTACGTTCTTATACTTTTAACAAATGTAACTCAATTTATTATTTATAAATATATGCCTTATAAACAAACCTATAACATATTGGCATTTGAATTAAATTTGAAAATAATACTTTAAATATATATTACCACCCTTGAAATATTTATAGGTAATTAATATAATTATAAAAATATAAAAACTGTTCTATAAAAGATGCAAAAATACAAATACTCGTACTATTCATTTTTTTATAAATACCTCGATCGATTGGGACTGGCTGGGGTTGACACTGGTTTTCTCTTAGTCTTGAACTTCTGCTTAGCGCCAGGCGGCTCCAGCTTCAGGCTGTAGCTCGAGGAGGCCTTGCGTGAGAATTTGAATGATGGTGACTAAAATCACAAAAAGCCGGTAGCATGTTAATGGTCTTACGATGAGTTGGATGATCAATGTTGTGTTCTTGTACTCTTGTTGGGCACACCTTTTGAATTTTCTCTCTTCACTTGTTTAATGAGCTTCAATGTTTTATTTGAAAATGTTGTATATGAAAATGTAAGCTTTTAAATATCTGTAATAACGGAAGGCATTTTTTGTAGCTTTTATGAATTTTCTATTTATCCTTTCCTATCTTCTTTATTGATGTTATATACAATATATAAAAAAAATATGTTTTTAATACCTATGTAACATACTCGTATATACATCTCTATTAATATTAAAAATGCGAAAGTGACTCTGTCTGTGATGTCATTCATATGGGCGAAGCCGTGAGCGGATTACTAATAACTAATATACCACTTTTTATACGATGTTTAAATAAATATATAAATTATACTGCTTTAAAATAGATTTTTGGTAAATTAAAATATAAATGCATATCAATAAATTCAAATCATCATTCTGAAAAGAATTAGTTCTGAAATTTAGACTTTCATTTTAGACGCGTTATAAATTATTAATTAAAAAAAATGTTTTTAAACAAGCATAATTATATCACTTACACAACACTCTCGAAATTGTTTTGCGTCGATAGGTGACGTGAAATTGAGCCCCCACGTGTCATTTGTCATCGGATCTTTCCAATAAACGAAGCATTCTGATGCCTGGCCAATACGAGTACCTGAAAATATATATTAAACCCTAAATGTATTAAATTAAAACAAACATTTGTCTTGAAATTAACTTGTTCTCAAATATCAAGTAATAATATTACATAAACGCTCTCTAATTGTCTATTTTAAGCTAATGCAGCTAACTATAAATAGTACCAGGGTAAGGTCTATTTAAAGCACAAGTAAAGAATGAATTCTATTAAAGATTTCCTCTCAAAAGATATTTCGACGATCTATATCAATAAAGTACTTCACGTGATATGAGTTACCGAAAGACATATGTACGTAATATATGGTCGGTGCATTAGTGATTCTAGGACAAACATTGGAATTCATTATAACTTACGACATTCGAAAGGAAATAGAAGATGCAATATTCAGTTTCTCATATATGTGAATTTCGGTCAATTATCCGTGCACCATATAGTGTAAATTTAAAACTAGGTTACAGCGGCCAACATTGCTACTTTCAGATTTGCTCGTAAAACTCACTACTATGTAGTCGAGAAAAATATTTGGCTTTACATTGAAATATGAAATCACTACATTAAAAATATGTAGATTTTGACGGTGGAACTACATAAGTGCTCTTATTATAGTGTTAATTTATAATGTTATCATTAAAAAACAAAATAAACAAGGAAAATATTCAATATATTAAAATTATTAAAAACATTAGTGTGCTATTTTATTAGATAAATTCAAAATTAATATAAAAGTAACAACAACGTACCAGGTTGCAATAGTCTAACGTCGAGTATCTTGTCGACTTGAGAGTTGTAAGCGGTGATGTGAAACACGCACTCAGGTGAATCTTGTATGCAGGTGATATTGACCGGAACTAAGTCCTCGGACACCTGCTGCCATTTAACAGTGCCGGCACCGCTTGCTGACACGTGGAATACCTCAGCCCAAAGTCTGCAAATCGTTTTAAATTATGCAAAATAATAATATAAAATATATTAAAACGACAGTTTTTAGGGATTGCATGTGCTTTAGATATAGATAAGACAGTAATTTTAGTTTATAAGTGATAAAAAATTTGTTATTCCTTTATCATATAGCTTCCAGCGTTCTACTGTTAAACATATTGCAATAATAATATAAATGCTATTTAATTATATAATGTTTATATTATTCAAAGAATATTTGTTTCATTGTTATTTAGGAAAACTTAGATAGTTGTTTGGAATTACTTTTCTTTATATTACTAGTAATTATTTATAAAACTTGTTAGCAAAGACACATTCAATTGATGGTAGCTAAATTTGTATGATTTCATGATCGTTATTGTTTTCAAATAATTTGTTGAAATGTTTATGCCCGAGATGTAGCAACCACGTTTCAGATACTTTATTATTGAATAATGATTCGTGTATAACACACTTATCTCAAGGATATTATGATATATGTAAGTATAAACATGTTTTAATGGTGGATATGGACGTAGTGTACCTATAGATGAAAATTGTAACCCCTATGTCATAAATAATATATCATCATTATTTATTAAAAAAAAATACTTCAAATTACCTACGTATTACAAAATCGAATTGTAATATAATTAGTATTATAATTGACGTAAATGGTGAAATGATTAATTATTTTATATGTATGCATTCTTTATATTCATATTAGAGCTGCTTGTCTGGCAATTTGAATATATTTTGTTGTTTAAATATTAGAACTATTATTTAGATAGACAGTTATTAATATGCTTCTAGTCCACAATATATGTTACGTCTATAATATATAAATTTTTAATTTTTTTATGAATTAACTATGAACCTATTCGTAACATAAATTTCTTTAATTATGTCAATATAAGCCAATAAACCTTATCCTTTATTTTGACAATTAAGGCAATTTCTATATTATACATTTGCCTGCGATTACATTAAATATTTTATCACTGGGCCTAAAAAAAAACCACAATCATAAATAATGTAAGAAGTAACTAATTACCGTAAAAGATGTCCATCTCGTCTGCGGGAATTCTGCCACGGGCTGTCCTCGTAGCGATACGCCTTGCGGAGGATGGGCGCGCACGAACACGATGACAGCTTGTTGCCCATCGTGCGCTGGCCGCACTCGGCGCACGTTACTACGCTGCCTGTTATTATTAAGACAATATAATAATAATGAAACAACTCCAGTCCATAGTCCCAGTTCAGTTTTCCATGGACCATCCCAATGGACTACTAGGTGCTATCTCATACTTACCTGTGGTTACTCAGAGATGAAAGACCGAGTTCCTTTGAACCCGAAAAATTATTTTAATATATAAATTATATTATTAAAATTTAATATATAAATTATATTATTAAAGTTTAATATATAAATTATATTATTAAAATATAATATTATAATTATATAAATTATATAAAAAATATTGAAATACAATAATTATGCGAAGTATAAAACGTAAATTTATTTTTTTACTTATTATAATATAACCATTTTCTATTTTAACTTGAGGGATACATTTTTTAGTAGAGCCAGTGTTATATTTCTAATCCCAGGTATTTTTCATCTTTTCAAGGCTTTTCTTAACTATTAGAATAACTAGCTTGCTTCAAATAGTTAAGAAGCTTCAAGCGTATAAATATTATAAAACTTTCTTTTAATGTATTTTATATAATATTATCAAGAAATATTATGATAATTGGGTATAATACTTTCAAATAAGTTGAATTTTATAATCAGTTATAGTTCTAAAATTATTTATTTAAGCTAAGATTAAAAAAAAACTTATATATAATTACCCGTGGTCCCGTGATGTCACCAGGTGCCATCGGAACGCGAGAGGGAGTGTCCACGGTTAAGACTCTGCGAGCGTTGCGTCCCGTGTCTGTAGTGATGTTTCACAACTCCATGCTGCAATTGTACTTATTATTAAAATATTAATTCATTTCACAAAAATATGGATTTTCCTTTTACATATATGTACTACCAATTTCAAGTGATAAAATTTTGTAAATTGTGCACTAAACGCCACAACATCAATATGCTTTAAAACAGTATTATATTTAATTATACCAATGAACATTGTTTTAAAAACGTTTGAGAATATTTATTTATATGGAAAAGAATAGTTATAATACATAAAATTTATTTTATAAGGTAAATATATTTAAGAGTTAAAAACATATTTAGAAAATCGCGCCTCTTGAAAACCGTTCAAGCGCTCTGACCGCTAAGCCATGCGTTCTACATCCAGCTACGTTGAAATTCTTATACGCTTATTATAACTTATATTTGTTGTTAGCATCTCTGTAGAGAGATTTTCATTCAAGGGGCGCGGGTTCAAATTCCGCTGCGTTCAAATTTTTATACGTTTTCTAAATATGTATTTTTCAATTTCCTTAGTGAGGGAATTACACTGTAGAAATGTTAACAAAATATATATTTAAGAGTTATTTTACGATTTTAAATCATCAATCAAGCGTCATTAAAATTGCAAGGTAACATGCTTATATTAAATCCATTCATCAATACAACAAGCTTGTAAAATATGCAAGATACGTAAAGGAGCATTTGGCTCATGTCACGTGTTATAATGATAATTGATACATATATTTTATTTAAACTATAATCATATGATTTATTTAAAGATGATATTTATGTCATATGTTTAATGGTGTGGACATGCATGAAGTTAAAATCTAAAATCTTGCAGTTTGCTTATAAATCCTATATTTCGATACCAATGTTACACTACTTGTCATTCCTAAATAGAAAATAACGTTTAGACAGATGTCTAACGCGAAACATTCAATTTATAAGATTAAGACAACCTGTACTTGTACATTTTATGCATTAATTATCAGACGCAAATGGGTGTACGAGAAGATACTACTTACGACATACTTCTAATTCTATTAAACTGTATAGTACTTTTAATACACATTTAATTTTACACAAAAGTGCTCTACATTTGTAATATTGCGGCAAAACGTGAAAACTGCACCTCCATTCATATATATTTTGTGTGAAGTCCTAATACAATTAATAAGTTATAAATTATGTTCAATTTTCCGTAATTCCTGATCATTACTTTTATATTTGAAGCCCTATTAACTATACCGTCGGTGACCTTAATGTGTAAGCGTCAAGCATCAATCAAGAATGTAAGTTAATAACATGGCCCTGATTGCATCATCTAAGGCTCTATGCATCTTATCAAATTATACAAAAATAAAATGTACAGTTGTATCATACACGTGTCATACATATTAATATTAAGCATACTTATTTTTATTTTTTACTTTGTAGCTTAAATCAGAATACATTAATATTATATACAAAACTTAATCCATGCTTTTAAATAGCAATTAAAATTCAAGAGCCATATTACAATATGTGGGTCAACTCAGTTTGGCTTCCCAGTTTAAAACTGACTAGACTAGAATTACTTTTATGTGACATAGTTCGATTTGAATGTTGGCCATTAATCCTCAAGTTAGATATTATTTCCAATTGAAAACATTTATTACTTTTAAACTTAATTTAGCTGCTGCCATGTAGCAAATTATACAAATTGTATAATAAAGCGTTTCGTGTTAAAGAAGCTAGATGTCTGTATTTATATATTTTTAGTTTCCTAAACATTGGTACATATATTTTTATACATCAATAGAAAATGCAAATTTGAATTACGTGTGTATCAACATAAAATTCAAACGTATGTGTCGACCACCACTCCAAAAATAGGATTATTAAATATTTATTCATTAGTTTTAATCAAATGTGTACATGCATAGGGTTGCCTTGCTTTACTGTGCATACTTTTTTATGTTTATTTCAAATAATTTTATTTTATATTTATTTATGCCCATATTACAAAAATACACCAGGACGTAGGGGAAACAAACACTCCATGTGCAAATTAATTTAAAGGTACTACGAACCTCAAAATTGTTCCAATTTTGCGCAGAAAATTTAGCAGCCTCCACGCTCTCTTTAGCACCCATATTTATATATTTGTGATATCACTCGAAGTCAAATGAACTATGACAATTCGGTTTCGATGACACTGTGACAATGTGCGCTACAACTGTGCTCACTGTGGAGATTCGGGTTGAATAAACATTAAATACCTCTAAAGCCGCTCGTTCGTTAAGTTAAAAATTCACAGCGGCGAATAGTGTACGAGGGGTGTCCGATGCAGCGAGCAAGCGCACGGGCGCCGCGGCAAGCGGGTGCAGGCGCGGCGGCGTGTAAACACCGCCAGCTGGCTCCGGAGCGCTCGCTGCGACCTCCGCAGCCCGAGCTGCTCGCGCCGTACGCGCGTGCCCGAGTGACCTCTGCACCGCCGCAATGATTATCTACGCCGCGGCGCTACCTGACACCGCCCTATTTAATGATCGTTTCTGAATAAAACACGGACTTCCTATGGAAATGCGCACAATTTAATTTGTGACGGCACGGTAAAACGGGCTGATCGACAAGGCGACACCGGCGGCTTTGTAAAACGTCAGAGCGGACTGGGTCGCGAGGCGAGCGTGCGTTACGGCGCTGTCGCGCACGGTCGCCGGCCGCCGCCGCGCACCGTCCGCCCGCCGAAAGCCGAGACGCAGCGACGCCCAAACGTAGCAAATACGACGGCCAGCGCCCACCGTCACTTAATTTTCCCAAAATAATATAAACTATTTTGCACTATGATTATCGTACTAAACTTTCTTTAGACACTTCGTTTTCAATTTTATTTTGCCGCTAAAAATATTACAAAGAGTTAAGTATCATACGAATTATGTTCATAAATATATTGAGATTAAGAAGATCATCAATGGGCGTTCGGAGCGGTACGGCGTGAGAGGGGCATGCGCGCGCAATCTGCCCGAGACATTCGATTTTGGTCCATGACTGTTGGAAGCTTACTGTGGCCCACCGAGATATTTAATAGATCATTCTAGACTATGACAAAACTTGCAAATATTCTTTTTTTATTGCAATAAGCAAACTTTAATTCACTTGTCATTAATATAGTTACTATAATATATAACTTTTTAAATATCATGTTAATATTTCATACCATGAAAAGTATAAACTAATATTTTAATATTTAATATTGTATGAATAAAAAAATATATACCTTGAAAGTGTTTTAAAATTTTCTAATTCTATTCCCTCACCTCAAACAAACATCGACAGTAAAAACTCGAAAGATAACGGCTGTCTGAGGTAACAAATTAACTAGTACATACTAAATACATAACCTAGTCTTAATGACATTATCGATATGCAATTAACAAGTAAATCTTGCTTAACAAGTAATGATGCTTAGTTAGTTATTTTATAAGATTCTTTAAGACGACTATGAAATGACCATAACAAAAAATTATTAAATTTAAACCGTAAAGGAACAATTGAACACTTGTGTGAAGAACCGTTCAATTAATAGAATATATTTTACTGACGATAAAAATTGTAATATAAAAAATCATTTATTCATAGATATAAACACTATTTTTCCTGTTTATTGTGTGTACCGTACCTACTTAATTTGTTTATTAAGAGTGTAATAAGAATATTTGCAAATTTACCCAATTGAGAAGTATCATTATTAGGATAACATAGAATAAATTGAACTCCCCGATACATTTTAAGTTTTTAGTATTAAGTAGCATGTAAGTTATAGCGTTTAATTTTAAACTTAACTTGGGCAGATAAGAATAGTCAGTAGTCCAAAACTGACATTAATATTACAAACCTTCGGCGGAATCAAATTATAACAATATCGAGTAAATAAATAAAACACCAAGGAAATAAAAGATTTAAATATAGCAATAAATGTCGTCAAATATAACATAAGAAAAATACATCTATCAATTCCCTTTCATGATACGCTTGTTATTGATTACGACTTTAAAGCCAAAGTATTATAACTAATGAGCTCTAGTAATTCTAATGCTAAATGTTATTATATTAGACAAACTATAAATAAGTGTCGTCGCTAGGATACTACAAAGCTATAATTTATTTATTGAAGAAAGTAATAAACATTGGATAAAACAAAATTATATTTTATTTGCATTTTAATATAAAACCTATATTAATCTGAGAAAAATAACTCCTGTTATACTCATTCCTCATAATTGCTTACTAAACTACTGTAATGTGGATTCAGATTAAACATGTATTTTTCAATTAACTTAAGATAAAAAAATAATACAAAAATAAATTGTCTACTAAAATTATATTGTCTGTTAAAACTATTTTATGATACTGTACATTACTACATTTTGCCTGCGAAAATAATATAATTCTCTAAGAAGATGGAAAAATAATTTAAATTGTAATGTTCCCAGTTTATGCAGTGAGCATGATTTGTTTCTACCGTACAAAATCAATGGGCTCTACTTCTATTCCAGAAATGTTTAAGATCGTCTATATCTTTGACTTTTTGATACTACGTCAAAAATTACTACTTATCGCGGGTAATGTTGGGATTGTAAGAGATTGTTTTCATAGAAGTTTTAGTTTTTTTTACTCACATTTGTATAGACATTTTGAATTATAAACAAAAACTCCATTGCAACTTATCGCTTGCTTTATGATGAAGATTCCAGTATTATAAATGAACCGAAACATGGGCATCTTTAAATTTTTTGGCATATTGATACATAATTTTGTGTGCGTCGATATCATATACCGTGTATAAGGTTAAGGTTTGCTTCTTAAAGATATTATAATCATTATTATAGAGAAAGGTAGAATTATTTTATTTCTAATTGAAAAAATAAATAATAATATAAGCGAATGGAGTATATATTCTGGAATATAAAAGATAAACTATATAAACTGAAGATAAAAATTTTAAAACAACACGAATTATGTAAATGTGTTTGTAATAAATTTATGCGAACAGTCTATACTATGAGTCGCAACCTTGATTCTACAATCAATTATACCACTTGAAGTGGCTATCTGTAATTGAATGTATCAAAAACAGAAGTAATGTACCCATAATCGCCAGAAGTTAATGTGAAATGCAGAGATTCAGGCAGAATCGGTAAAGGAATCATTGAATGAGTCGAGCTTTAATTTATCGATATATACATATACGCGATTTTAGGACGATGTAATACGCGTATTGTCAGCTTAGGATTTAATGAATAAATCATTGTAATACGTATATATTTTACGTTAAGTAAAGTTTAGATGTATTTGGGCGTTGGTTAGTTATTTAATAACTAGCGAACCGCCTGCAGCTTCGCCAGCGAAAACTACACTACTATAAATATTTCGTTTTTCGCCCGCTCGTGTTCTCATTTAAATCAAAAACTTTGCTTAAATTTGTAATTTAAATTGATGCAATTTTTTTATTTGTGAACCGATTATAATGAAATAAACACTAAATGTTAAAGTAAGGTTACTAAACAATAATAGTTAAACTGCACTTAAATCGGTTAAGCCATTTCTGAGATTAGCGTAAACAAACGCACAGTCAAACAGAAAAGAATTTTATATATCTTTCATGTACAGACAGCGATCAGTTACATTTTTATTATATGTTAAGAATAGATGACAAATGTATAAAATTAATTTTTAATGAAAAGAACATCTGTAGAAAATTCAGCACAACATCCATTAACTGTAAAATTAATAATTAGACATTAACATTACACATGTGTAGTATATATTTTTTACTTATATTCACACCATGCCCCCCATAGCAGGATAAGAAGAGAAAGCATAGTGTTAGGGACACTATGCTTCATGTTTTTTAATAATCTCTACCTTTTTCCCTAATTCAAGACTTATATTTAGTTTAAATAAATATTTGCGAACTGGATAACCAAAGCTAAGTTTTGTCTTTTCAATAAAATAAATTGTAAAATATTACAAACAAAAAAATAAACCTATAATTTTTTACATTTTTTAAAGTGTTATTCCCACACTAAGGAAATTAAAAAAGACATATTTAGAAAACGTATAAAAATATCAAGAGGCGCGGGTTCATATCCCGCTGTGTTCAAAATTTTTATATGTATTTTTCAAAAAACAAACCTTTATTATTTTTCGATCGTAGATGTTATTTTCTCAAACAAGATATTAAATTATATTTTTTTTATATTGTAACTAAAATATGTTATAGCACTCTCTTCTAACAAAATTTTATGTTCCGCTGAAAAGGAATAAAAATGTCATAAAATTTTTTCAATACACTTTTATTATTCCTTTAGCTCAACTCTTTTAATTTTTATAACGTGCACATTATTTTAATGTCCATGTCTCTAATCTACCTTAATAGGATTAAATCTATGCACATTTTTTTTATTAAAATTTAAATATAATATAAATTTATTTCGTAGTTTCGCATATAGGAAAAGTCATGCAGTACATGTGTAATATGAATTCTTTTTTTCTGAAAATCTATAAATTAACCGATTCAATTAATAATGAAAAAGAAATATATGCTTTTCTGGAAAAAGCCCGCAGTGATTGTTTTTATATAATGAAGATACATATTAACATGAAATTGGTAAAATATAATAAAAATGAAAAAAATATTTGTTTTAAATATATAATAAAAACATTTTAAATTGAGCTACTAAAAATGACTAATTTTGTATCGTAACTAATTCAACTTACCGATGCATTACTCAAAATTGGGCTGATATAAAAAATGTTATAGTGCTCAAAAGCTTATAACAGTATATAACGTGTATAAATATAAAAAAATATATATTTCCGTAAAAAAAAAATTACCGAATTCTATTTACTCATTTATGTATACGAGTACATTATAAGAGAATAGATTAACAAACCTCAAGATAACAAACAAAACACTCATGATAATACGTTGATATTTATAGTAACGTAAATTCCTAGTTAAATTTTTCTATCATTATGTTGATTTTTATCACATAATGCAAAATAAATAAGTATCCACTATGCAATAATAGATCACTTACTTTATAATATCTTAATTAGTTGTTATTATTTGTTATAATATTATACTATTTATTTCGATATACAAATCTTTTTAAAGAAAAACCTTTTTCTTCTCTCCGCTATCCGCAAAAGTAGCGACAGTCACCACCACGTTTTGTTTTAGGTAGCAGAGTGGAGGAATGAAAAAATATTATCAATCGTCGGAGTGGGAATCGGACCCATAACCAAATGCGTTTACAGGGAGATGCTGAACTATTACACTACGCCACGATCGCCTCTTGAAGTAAGATCATTTTTATTTTACAAATAGTTGGTGCATCACACCTGATAGTATAACTGAATTTATTTAGTTTATTTTACATTATTTACATCATTAAACTGAACAAATTTCATTAAAATATACGAAAGAAGAACTGAGGTATCATGCATCAAAAGTCATCATATTTTTGATTTTTTTTTAACCACTTATCCTCTTTATGCGCCCTAACAACCTGACCATGTTTATCTTGATTGTACTGTCATATTTACCTTACAGCTACCACCTAGATTTGCTTCGCATATCATACAAAGATATCGCATCTCTACTGCATTCGTCTTTTTTTCATTCTTCTTCTGCTATATTCACATTTTATTGACATATATCTACACACTGACAGAATGCTGCTGATTCTGATACAGTAATTTCTAACTATATCTTTTAAACATACATACTCTCCCGATATATACCACTTCTTCTATTGTCTTTTCATTTACATTGATCATGCATTCCGAACTTTCTTAATATTTTAAAAATATTGGAATTAAGCATCTTCGTCATAACTTCAGACTTATCTATTTAGGTCTTCAAGTCATTATTTTTGCACTTATCTTTGAAAATGATGACCTATGCCTATAACTCGCATTCTAGTGATGCTATAAATACTGCAACGATCATGCCATTAAGACGACTGCTACAGTTTAAATAAGAATGTATCTTAACTAGTATTTCAATGATTTGTAGTATGCCAATAATTGTCAGAAGAATTTTTAATTTAACTGATTTATAAATTAACGAAGCCCCATGTGTATGCACATTATTTTTGACTTTACTTGAAACCTTCTTTAATTCTAAATAACGATTTTTTTGGTTTCTGTCATAAGTAAGTTTGTACACTAATAATAATTCAATTTGCTTTTTTTCAATTTTTTACAATATATTCCACTTTAATATAGTACTACTTGTGATTGGCTTACAAAAAATTTAATATATTCTCTATAATATCATAAGTCAATAAAAATTTAAGACCGTAGTGATCAACTACACCATACCAGAACTTCAGTACATATCACCCTAAATAGACGACATGTCTTATCAGGAATTGTAAGAGTTTGATCGTTTTATTAAATAAGTTAATTTAATATTTTACTTATCCTAAAGTATATTAACATTAATATTACTGCAATCGATTAAATATTTACTAGTTTTACCAAGCTTTTCCATAACGTCCAGCATCCACGTTGCCCATTAAATTTACATAATTACCTAACTCTTAGTAGGTACAACCAACAGAGACATGGCGAAAACTTATTAGATGTTATTTATCTCATAATAACTTATTTTGAATGTTTCTAACAATAATAACAAAAAATCTGATATATGTTTTATGAAGAATATCAAAAATATGTTTTTCTAATTGTATTAGTTACTAATGCTCTGCTTAAATTATTGTTTAATAAAACAGTTGTAATTTGAAAGCAATTGTTCATTTACGATATTTTTAACATTATTATATCGCGATTCGTGAACCATTGAGTCGATCATACAAATTCAAGTCCAACTAATTATAAGTCAAGTGGAGGTCTAAATTTGTCTCAACACTACCGCCTAAATGTTACTAGTAATGAAAATATTAATAGTAACCAACATATATCCTTATTATTTAAATATATTTTGCGAAAAAATTTAAATATTATGTAAATTATTGATACTGATATTGATATTATTATACTGATATAAAACTGCTAGGCCAATAATTTTGGCCACAATTGAGTTATAATGTGCAGTATTTGTAAAACTAAGCTTACTGTTGAACACTCGAAACTTGCCAAATGCTCCAGTCTAATAGTGCCTAGCTAACGTTGCGCAATGGCCTGCCCACAAAATATGGAACCTTCAAATAGACTCATACCATCATCCACTATACCAAGGAAGTGGGTTAGATTACGTTGCGTAGATATAAGTACCTAAGATTTAAGGTAAAATACATTTTATTTATTTAAAAACCGTGTTTTTCTTTGTTTTAAATAATAATTATTAAAGGATATAATTAAAAAGCTTTGTACATTGAATTCCCTATAAATAGTAAAAAAATTAAGATCTAAGTTTTTTATTAAATTTAATTAAAAATTCTCTACCTTCTATAAGCTGAAAATACTCGTACGAAGCTAAGATAATCAAAGGAAAAGGAGAAGAAACATATAAAATACTACATATATTATAAATAGTTTCAAATTTAATACAAAATGTATTCTACTGATTTATTACAAATATACTATTTGTGTGAGTGGCAAATATCATTACAGATAATAATAATATTGTTAGAGAGTGATGTAACGATATTAAAATTAAATCAGCATATGTAGTAAGTTTTGCCATATTACCCAAATATATTTCTGATTTTTAAGGTTTTATTTTAGTGCACCACAATGATGGATTGTTTTGGCAGCAGTGTTGAATGCTACATGAGCAGATATTGTCTTTAAATAAGCAATAATTAATTAGATAATGCAGTAATTTACAGATATGTTCTCCCTTCTTATCCAGCAAAATACTTGCGGAAAATGCATAAAATAAGAAATGTGTAAAAGTTAGTTAGAAAAAAATAATTTCATATTAATTTAATATTACCTACTCTTAATGAGGTTTAATAAATTTTTAACCATTAAAACGTTGCGAGATTTTGTAACCTACATTACATTAAATGTGGTTATAATACTTGCACATACTCGTATATAAACAATGACTATAGCGTATATACGTAATTTATAAGTGACTAGAAACCTGACCAAACTTCGTTCGAGTGATAGAGTTAATAGTTTGCTATATTTTTGTGGGCGAGCAAGTAGAGTCCCCACATGCTCACTTCGCGTCATTGGTATTAATTATTTCATTTCTAGCGCGGTAATTTTAGTATTGCAAAAATTCTTAAAATATTCCACGAAAGTGTTTAGTGTATGTAGCTTTTATATTAAGCGTTGAAAATATGTGTGAAGTCGTGGTCAAGAATTAAGCCTCACATTTAATTCCACATTAATAGTTTTTCTGTTCGGTTTCGAAATGGCTAGAGTTCTATTAGTAATGATTTTAGAACAGCCAAAGCAATATTTTTAGGCTGCGCTTACGTTATACGATCGCTGCCACGACGTAAGTCAGACTTGAAGTGACGTCCGCTCCGCCCCCTAATTTTAAACCTCTGATATCTTATAAGATATTAATTTTAACGTCATAAATTATAATATTTATGTACATTAAATAGACAACGTATTTTACTATTAAAAAATAATGTACACTCAATTGTTTAAAATATAATATAATAAATAATTCATAATTTGAGTTCAATTCCCTAAGTATGTGATTAATACTTTAAAATTATAAAATAATTTTTAGTAACAAATAAAAATAGTTACTGTGTTCTATAATTAAGATATAGACGAATACTATGGCGGACATTTTTACAGACTTTCTTAAGATATACAAATCCATTGTACATGTACATTATTTTGTCTAGCTATGCTTGCGTTTACATTAAACGCACAAAAATATGTTTTTTTACAACCAACCTCTCAAATTCTCGACTTTACTCTTCAATAATATATACATGTATCATATGAACATTTTTCTCGTAAAGTACTCTGTCTATTAATCAAAACCTCATGAAGTAGTAAATTGTTATTTTTTTTTAATTGCTGTGTTGCCAAATAATGTATTTCTTTCAAAGTAATAATGTGGTTAATATGCCTTTCAAATTAAATTCAAACTATTATTATTTTTTTAATTTTTAAAGAGTTACACACTAAGGAAACCGAAAAACATTTTTAGAAAAGGCATAAAACTTTTAGAATAATCGTTGAGTAGCAGAAACTTGGAAAAATCTCTTTTCAGAAATTCTAACAAAAAAATTTGTTATAAGTTGTATGAGAACTTGGACGTAGCCGCACGTAGAATGCATGGCCTAGTGGTCAGAGCGCTTGGACGGCTTCCAAAAAGCATGGGTTCGAATAACGCTGCATTCATATGTTTATGCATTAAAAAGTTGATTTTTTATTTAGAATTTTTTGTAGTAATATAAATATTAGAGTTTTCTTCTTTTGTACATTAATTTCCGTATAGGCCTGAGATTCTATTATTGCCATACTTGATATTGTCTTTTAGTAAAAAAATCTGTCTTGCACCCTACATTCATTCAGTAATCTAACCATATAATAAAACTGGAAGAGGAGTCAATGACATTTGATATTTTTTGTTGTTTTTGTATGTCTGGTGTTGGCCTTTCACACAATAACTACTAGAATACCTGAATACTTGATGACAATTCCTTAAAGCCGGTCTAATTCATAAAATATATGAATATATCACCATAGGCAAAGTTGATTAACACGATGGGCACTTTCTGTTGAACTAAAAGTAAATGAAGATCTGGAGCACGTGATTTACTATTATAGAAGCCCAGCTAAATCTTAGGAGATATTGCATATAACGTCTTAGAAATAGTGGTTCAGGGACATGGAGACTAAATGACAAATATGACGATGAAAGACGAAGCAAATTAGAGGACTAGAGGCACATCCACAGAGTCTAGAAAGGCTTGTTTACGATCTCTGCAAATTTACCGCCTCCTAAATAATAACAAAAATAACTTTGAAAAGTTTACGGGACACCACTGAAATAAATCATTGCATATATTACTTTACTAACTTCATTGTTTTTTTTTCGAAACATTTAAGAAAAATGTTAATTAAGTTGGTTAATATATATATATATATTCTATATATACAATATTTTTATATATGTACTTGACACGCCGTCTATGTGACGAGGACCCTGATTGTATGCATTTGCATATTTGCATTTGTTTATTTAAGCGGTATTGCATCCAGAGCGGTAATAGCTTATTTTACTTAAAATCTAGTTATATCGATACAATATTTTTCGAACACAGCGTAATCAACAGCCGCTCGCCTTTTGTTTTATGTATCTACCTACTATAATAAAATGAAAAATACAATAGAAGAGAATTAAAGAATAGTTTAAAAATATTTTAAATAATAATCAAATTAATATAATAATTTTAATAAGAAATAAACTTTTGCTACAAATTATAAGTAGCGCTCATAACATGGCACCATAGTTTTAATTCTGACCAGGTACCGACAGTGGAGGTGGAGCAGTACTTTTCCACTTATTTCCTTACATTTTATCACGATCGAACACAATCTTACAGCTGACCATTGGGCAAAAATACTTACAATACTTGACTGTTTAAGTCTACAAAACTTAAAAAAAATTTTTTATTATAATCTTATAAAAGAACTAGTGTAATAATATAATAGTTAAAGTAACATAGCATTTCAATTGCTATATTCCATCAATGTTTAATTTACTAATTGTAATCCGGTCCTTAATAATAACTAAAGCGAAAAAAACAAGTAATGCCAGCCAATATTAAGTAGAAATGTTATCTATCTGTAAATTTGTGTGTCAATAACCAAATAACTAAGGGATAGAAATTAATGAATTTTGACTTTGTAACTATAATTCTATATATATCCTAGAACTTCATATAGTATATTTTTATTCTGATTTTCAATGCAGTTCCCATAAAAAAAAAAATGTGTCGATTACTAATTTTGCAATAATTTTAGTGAAACGAAATTGTTTAAATTTAGTTATAAGAAAAAACAACATGCCAAAACAATATCGGTATTTATGAAACATAATATAATATATAAAAAATAGTATGACATTGAAACTAATATTCATACTACAAAAGAAACTTTTATGCTGTATACTTTCTTAATTACTTACTTTGCTAGGAATGGCCGTCACGACACGATATATCGATTCAGCACCATCCGATATACCGATACTTAAGACGCTATTTTGGCCATCAATGGATTACAGGCGTACTCTTATAAACGTATCATCGCATCAATTATATCGTAAAAAACTACATTTCATACAGTGAGTGAATAATATATTGGTGTTCGTGACAATTTTTTGTCAGTACACCTCTGAACATTAGAATACTCAAATGTATTATTCTAATATCGGCAAATCTTTAATATTTAAAGAAAATAACAAAAAGACCCCTTTACAGTTATGCACGTATACGAAAATAATAATATACTGCTATAATATTATATTTTGGTATAAATGGAGCGATAATATTGCGTAACAATACAAATGGGTTCGATACCATACCTTTTGAGATCGATTTTTGGGTTTCGCGATTTTTATACATATGTATAAAAATCGTAATCGATAGATAGTGTACAAAACGTAGAATTTCGTAAAAATTATTCTCAAATAACAAACTGTACGCCATTAATCCGGCTAAAATAGTTTCATTCGAAACAGATTACAATACAGTTACGATGCGCATAACGTTAAAGTTTTATAATAATAAACTTTTCATGGGGACATATAGTATTTCTTTTATTTTTAATGATTCATAAAGGAATAACCGAATATTATAGAGCTGAAGAACTTGTTTGGTTGAACAGGCTTAAGTCAATAAATATTGGTTTAAATTTAACGGAAAATGTTCGATAGCCTATTTATCGACAAAGACTTTCCGTCCCTTCTATATTTATATTTTTAATTTACTATTTGACAAATATACTGATTTTTATTTGCTCGAAGAACTATAATTGAGCTATTGAATAGTAATGCTAAGTACTGTAATTGTTTGTGCTCGCTCAGCGTATACAGAAATCAATCAGACACATTGTACTAATATTTTAATTACAAAACTCATAAATTGCCAAATCTTACAAATATTACTTATTAGTGAATAACGTCTCTATAAGAATAACGAAAGTTACTATGTTTATGCGTCAATGAAATTAGACAAATGTAAATATGACTATGTAGAAAACATTATTGCGTGCACAAAGAAAATGTGGTAAATATTTTTATTATAGCTTCACGCTATTTCCCGCATAGCAGGGTAGTCAGAGAGAAACAGCCGCCGCCATCAGACGCTGTCAGACTGCACCTCGATGGCCTGATCTGTCTGATGGTCTAGGTGATGGTCATTATTTTCGCTTAAAATATACACCCATATATCATTCTCCCATATAAATGTTTGTAATACTATTTCACTATTGAATTTAGAAATCTGTAATTTTTAATAATATACAAATTAAAAAAAGTGCAATGCGATAACAATTTATGATTAGCGATTTTGTAAAATAAATCAAGTAAATTTTGATATCAATACAACTAAAATATATTAAAATGAATCAAATGACAAGATACATGGAGTACAACGGCCATTATATTCTACATTGTAGAATAAGAACAAGCCGTATAAAAAAAGTGTTAAAAATGTAACCATACCTTTCATACTTCAACTCCATTAAAAGCATCCTTAAAGCGTAAATGTAAAGAATATAACTATTACAACTTTTAATATAAAAAAATATAACAAAGCATAAAATACTTTAAAAAAAATTACTATATCATTAAAAACTTATTTTGTAATTTTTATCATTTCAGAATAATATTCAAGAGCCAGCACTTTAACGATAGGAAATTTATTGTGTCTGTATGTATTCACAGACGACGTTTGTAGATGCACTATATATTATATTTTAATCTAATCTACTATGTTACTTCTCAAAATTGTTTTTAAAACAATCTTTGCAGTCTTCTTCTTTAATCTGCCATACACAAGAGTCACTTACCGTAGCAGTATTGCTACCAGCATTACGTATTGTCATACATGCAGCTGTACTGACGTTCCGCCTTAACACAGGTAGCCCATAAACTTCAACCATCTCTCCAAAGCATACAATATACTTTGAAACTGTTAATGATATTTGAGGAGTTGAATCAAATCTTAGTTTAGTATAGTTATTGGATATATTTAAAATATTTTCATTTCTGATCAAACAAAGTGCTGGTTTGAATATAACCACTCAACACACAATATCTGCTCAAAAATCGGAAAACTCAGATATCTTCGATGGCTAACTCTACCACTCGTAATCCTGGAAATCCGGAAAAATAAAAAAATAATTAATACAACTTCATTCGGTACGGTTCATTACATCTTTGTAATGTTAAATGTAAATATAATGTAATACCAAATGTGACTATTAATATTTGACTAGCAAAATAAAAAAATTAAACCATCTATTACCTACAATGTTTAATAATTTATAGAGGAACACGTAGTCCAGATTTATGGGCAGCCTTTCAAATAACTTTTTGGTAGACGAGTATTGCAGGTTTCTGCTATTGATTTCTGCAAGTTATATTTAACGTATATTTACAAGACGAGTGTAGATAGATTTCTAATTTTGGAAGTATAGGATTTATTGAGTCCATTTCAATTATTAATCCATTATCAGTATTTTGTCTGGATTTTCTTATTACGAGGCATCCAGATTTTTTATATTTGTGTTCTAGGCAATAAAACTAAAAATATTAGATATATACATAGAACATGGTTCGCTACGGATTTTTATAAAATGATTTCGTATCAAGTTTGCATTATAACATTTTTTATTAGTAGATATACAATTTTAAAGCATAAGTCCCTCTTCTAAAATTAATGTTGTAACTATTTATGTTCAAAATATGTACAGCTATTTGCAAAGCTATTCTTGTTCCTATACATAACAAGCCCTCCATGTTTTTAATTTAAACTGGATTATATTATATTCATTATTAAGAAAGAAACTGCATATAACAAAAGATCTCTCAATTTTTTATACTTATAAAAAATTATATATTTATTGTATATAAATATATATTGTTTTTGCAAACAGGCAGACAGGGCAAGCCATTAGAAGTTCATATTCTTTTGGAAAAATATACACATGTATATGTTGGATTTTAATTCTATTAACCTCGACTGCTTATCGCTATTTGGCACATGCCGTACTTTAAAACAGTTATGCAAACAGAAACAGAGGACTAAAGATATCTCTTAGAATATATTAGTTAGTAACTTTGAAAACTGGGTTATATATGAATATATATTCCTATATGTATAATAAATGATATTTTATATATTTTTATAAGTACATATTTACCTACTTTCGAAATCATTTTCTTTTTGTTAATTTTCTAATTTATTTATGTACTTTTTATTTTTGTTATAACACGATTTAATTTTATTACCACTCAGTCATTTCAATTTATTCAATCTGTCAACTCGCAAACTATTTTTAACAAAATTTTGCCATTATTTTTAACATTCAATTTTTAAAAATTAAAATAATATTTAAAAAAAACTGTTTGCGAGAATATATGAATATTTCAAAAAGAAAAATGTCATAAAACTCGCAGTGTAAGCAAGCCACTTAGCGTAATGTGCCGCCTTATTGTTCGGAAAGTGAAAAAAGTGATTTATCACTATGTTCAAGTGAAGAAAAGAGAAAATGTATAATTGGAAGAGTGAAATCTTTTTATCTTCAGTTCAGCTCAGTAGGAAATAGGAAATTCATTTTCTTTTACAAATATGTAAAAAGTTTTATTACTTTTCATCATAATTATTTCCTCTATTTTCATAAAGGCGTTAGCGAAGAGCTTTTGCCAGCTCGTTTTGCTCGATGCATTGACTCATTAAATGTATGAAATAAGGTATTTTCTTACACGTGCTTTCTTTTAACCTAAATCGCACTTAGAAGACTTGTTTAGTAATTTAAGCCTTTGAAGTTAAATTAACTAATTACGTTTTAAGATAGGTTTGTTGAATGCAATTTTTTTATATTGTAATATTGACGAAATATGCATTGACATTTTATTTTTACTTTTTAAGCTTAGTATGGAATATATTTAAATTATTTTTGTCTAGGACGGTCCGTGAAAGCGTTAACGCAGCTTATTTCAAAAACTCGTGTCTTATTTGTAAAAAAATAATATAATTATATTTTTTATTAAATATTAAGTTTTCATGACGTTTTAAATTTGATTTATATGGTAAAAATGTTTTATTTTAAACTAGTGTTGCATAGTTATAATATGATCATTGAAAATTTTAAATCACAGTAACACTGTACTTAATTAACCAATTTTATATTTAATACTATTTGAAGAATACTATCATATTTTATAAAAAATGTAGCGAATAAAACTGAAGGCTATATTAGTCTAGGAAATGAAATGACAGAACGAGTTTAGACACGAACTAACTCCATACGATGCAACTATCAGCTGGTATAATCTCTTCAATTTAAAAATATCAATTCCAGATAAGGTGAACTTTGAAAGACACGTAATTGTTATGAAAATATAAAATGATCGATGGCAGTACAAACACTACAAAATATATTCTCCATGCTTACACTAACATTCAACTAATTCCTTCATAAACGATATATTTATGCCTGAGGTGAAAAATAATTTCATTTTCCTAAAATGAATGCCATTTTTACGCTATTCCTATTGAACTACGACCATGGTTGTGAATGATTATTGAATGAATTAACAATTGAATGCGTTTGTTCTGCAGCTTGAAGTAATACATAAGATAAATAATGCTTCTAAAAACTAAAAAGCACTGACGTCAACTACCTACATCTGGATCTGACAGGTGACTTACCATAAGAGCATAAATGCCAATTTTATTGTCCAAAAAAATATTTTTTGGAAATCAACCGCGATCTACATACACAATGCATATATATCGTTTTACAAGTTATTAAGATATATCTACATCAGTCGGAAAATGAATACGTAATCTGAAGCAAGATATTAATTTACAAGCACATTCTGCATTATATTAAATATCGGAAAGTTTAATTTAGCCTTGCTCTATTCTCTATTACATAAACTGCTACATACATAGCTCTATTACGCTACACAACGCTACAAAACCTAATTCAATCAGAAATTCAAATCGAAATAATTGCATTATTGGCTGATAGCTCTATTAAAAAGGATAGTTTGTGCTGCTTATGCGATGGTATCATAAATTGTTCAAGCCGATTATAATCACTTTCCTTCCTGACAGATATATCTTAAGCGAATATTGTTTTACCCCTTAAGTAAAATTTTCTATTCATATAATTATTACACGAAACCTAAAAACATTAATCGATATGCTAAGACTCTAAACGGCGCTGAAAAGGAGGTTTTGCAACGCTGTTAACGAGAAGTTATTGAGGAATGATATCGATGCATCCGGTAAGAGGGTTAATGTAATCCTAAGGAAAAGGAAAGCACATGAGCACGTGTACAGCTTCATTATCCACCTTTTAACAGGGCTCGATACCGAATCTGATGTCCAGAAAGTGAAACGTCAAATGATTTGCACTAAATATTGGTGGGCGCGTGAGTGATGCCCGGTCGGTCGGAGCGCGGCGCGGCACACACTAGGGCGGGCGGACACGGCAGCGTTACGTCAGCGAGGGACGCGACGAGGTGGGGGGTCGGGGGAGGATAGCGGGGCGCGCGCGGAGCCCCGCACTGCTGCATCCTCGGGCGCCCATCTTCTCATAGCTTGCCTGAAAAACGTGACATCTCTTGCCTTCGGCCGCCTCCGCGCTCCCCAAGGACTGTGACGATCTCATCGCTGTTTTATGAATGTAAATTAGAACAATTTATGATATATTTTAAAATTAATAAATTAATAGTGCGATTTAAAAATATATTTGGTCTTATGTTTTAACAATATATGTATTAAAAAAGAAAATTAAACAAAATATTTTTAACTTCATCCGGTACGTATTATAACAATTTTATAAAATGAAACATTTTCATGTTTTATTTTTTAAAATTCAATATTAAAATAAGTTTGTTTGCCAATATTGATTATAATTATGTGTTTTATTGGCAAATTAAACTGTTAAACGAATACCCTTTAATTAATTAAAATATTTTATTACATTACATGAAAAAGTAATTTTATTTTTTAATGTTATAACTACTTACATGTAGTTCTAGTTAGTGAATTCCTTAAATTTATGACAAATTCATTGTGTATCCGTAATCGTGTATCGTACTAAGATTAATTAATAAAACCACACTGGCTGCTTTACGCCACTGTACCAACGGTTATAAGAATGCAGAGAATGTCTGAAAATACAGTTTCCAGTTGATCAGGATTTCGCCAATCTTATGTAGATTGGCGAAATCTTAATGATACAATTAAACTGAGACTCCTGCTTCCTAATCCTTAACCGACTCATATTTTCATTCGAATTTACTAAATCTTTATTACATGTATCACACTGTCTCGTATGTTGCAGTGGCCGCATGAATATAGTTGTTTTGCACTTGAAGTAAATTTTATAATTTATTTAAATTAGTAATAGTAAAAACAACGTTAATCTTAATATTTACAGTACAATAGGTGAAATGTTATTTCTTTTTATTTTTTTCTTGTCTCGCGTATTTTTGGGGGTAAGTAGAACGTAATATTTGATTACTGATACTGATATTTGCTAGCCTGAACACTATCACTGATTGCTTAGAAAGCTAAGCAAATAAGTTATAAGTATTGTTAGTTTCGTTCTTACCTCTTCGGTCGTACCGGCAATGGGTGAAGGCAAACGATACTACATCTAGTTGGCTTGAGCTTACGGCTGGCGTCCCTCAAGGTGGCGTTCTTTCACCACTTCTTTTCTCCGTTTTAATCAATAATATCTCTAGAACTATTTCTTCTCCCTTCCATCTGTATGCAGACGATTTGCAATTATACCAACACTGTTGCCTTAATGAATTGCCTCAAGATATAGATTATTTAAATAGCGGCCTAGCTGCTATTTAAACTTGGGCCGAATCTTTTGGTCTATTAATAAACCCTAACAAATCACAGGCTATTATTATTGGCAGTAACAGACTTACACATAAAATCAATTTAGATTTCGTACTATCAATTTTATACTCGGGTGCGTCAATTTCTTATTGTGAATATTTAAGGGATTTAGCCTCATATTATTGAAATTAGCAAGCGCATGCACATCTCTTTCCATTCTCTTAGGCGTCTCCAATATTTCCATACTCATAAAACCTATGCTCGCGCAATGTCTTCTCCTTCCAATTCTTGTAAATTGATTATGTTAAAATAGACAGAGGAGCTGCTTAACAGATTAGAGCGCCTTCAAAATCTCGCTATACAGTTTACTTATGGTCTGCGTAAGTATGACCATATCTCTCAGTTTCGTGCTCAATTTAATTGGCTCCTTATCCGCCTTCGGCGTGATATGCACATCCTTTCGTTCCTTTTAGGATCCTTACCTATTACAAATTTTCCTCGTTATCTACGTTGCCGATTCCTCCTCCTCCTCCACCAAGAGGTGGTCAAGGTGCTCAAGGTGGTCGTGTGTCATCCCGACGCTTGACATATAGAAGAGCAATACTATAAATATATAATAATTCCAGCAGAAATTCTTTTCCGTCTATGCTGCAACACTTTGGAACCAACTCCCTAAATCTATCCAGAAAAACTCATCTATTTTTTCGTCTAAATACCACCTAAAAATACATTTATTATATATATATATATATATATATATATATATATATATATTATTTTGGTTTGTATTTCTATTCTCCCCACAATTTACCCGCAAATGGTAACTCATACACTTCCACAGGTTCTCTCTTCTCTCTAGAAGAGATAACCTTATCTCTATAAGTCCACCTTTGTTGACTATTAAACTTTATTTATTGCTTTTACTTTGTATTTTTTTTTAAATACAATAAAAAATATATTAATAATAAGTCTACGACTCGGAATCTTCGACCAACCACTATCTTACCTCTCTGGATTTTCTTACAACACAGATTTAACTTCTCATTTTTTTAGGTGATCTCATTTCAACTGATTTAATTAAAAGCTACTTTACGCCATTTTATAAAAATTCAAAAAGTGAATTTGAGTCCTAAAAGTAAAGCTGGGTACATAAAAAGATGGGGTCTAGGATGTCGCTACATAAAATTCACCTATTAAGAATAATATTTGAAATGTAAATTGATTTTATTTTTAATTCTAAAATATTAGTACTCTAGCATGTTCTTACTCTAAATATTGTAACGAGGTTGTTACATGACGAAGTTGAAATAAAAATAGCAGCTTACATTTTATACTTTATTTTTCTTTGAAAAATAAAAAAAAAAACAAAATTTAAACTCTAAACATAAGAAATACAAAAAATTTTATCATTTAACATTCGATGACAGAATGAAAATAATATTCAGAATTTGTATAATATTAAAATATTAACTTATCAATAAACTCTAAATTTTGTTAAATTATGAGGTAGATGATTCCAAATAGTCTTTAAAATCTTATAAATAGATACATTAACGTCTTCATCCTAAAATTAAAAAACCCGTATTTGTAATACCTAATTTCAAATTGTTTATTTAGTATTGCCTATTATTTGAAATTTCAAAATCGTGTTGCTGAGCATGCCTGACTTCCTTTCAGTCGCACAAATAGCTCACTTGTCTGTTCTACCTTGATAAATGCGGTTACGGATATGTAAATTAGTAGACATTTATAATGATAAAAATCCCGTGTACGGACTAATTACATTTCATTGTACTTATGCCCAATGTGTAGCGTATCTGTCCTAATTAAATCTTATTTATTTCATTTTCTTACTTCCTGTGCATTAGAGCTGGCAACGATAAGCTTGAAAGCTGCGATAGTGACATGATAAATACAGAGTATTTATAATCATATAAACTATAAATGTTTTTAAAACCAAATGAAACCTTTATGAAACACATATGTATATTATATTTCATTTTGGTTTCTTCTGATACTTTATGTTCTATCTCGTATATATTAAGACTAAACTATCAAAGTTAGGCCTAACCTTATTAAACATTTTTATGTAACGATTTTATATAAATGTGTCCTTGATAATTGCAGAGGATCAACAATAAATATTTTTGTACTTAAAATAATATTTTATCATTATTATCATATAAAAATAAATTGAGGTAGTTCTTTTATTTTGAGGTAGACATATTTTTACTTAAATGTATGAATTAATTGTATTAATACGTACCATTTAGATCTTGCTTGCTAAAATACAATGCTCTACAATTCTTGTAATGCTGTCATAATATAGAATATAGTTTTACTTATATTAAACTAAAAGTATTAAAACATCGATGGGTTTGCAATGCAATGATTAAAATATGACTCATGACTTTTGATTGTATTGCTTTAAGTACTATTTTTATTGACAACAAGAAAATATTAATATATAATCCTTAAAAAAATGTTGTCAAATAAATAAATCAAGCCTGCGTTTAATTGACATAATAGTTTAAAATCTAACATAATAAAATTATTGCAATAGTATTTTCCACTTTGGCACATAGAGTTGCACTCTACTCTACATTTACATTTACATTTTAACTCTTCAATAGCAATTGTCAATTTGCCTTATGCAAATTTTATATAAAATTAACTGCATCGACAATATAGTTAAACAAGGTAACATATTGACACAACTTTGGTTTGGATATATCATTTCATACTACCCAGCTGGTCCTCTAAATGCGAGTTATATTGCGCAGAAGATTGAAAAAACAAGTTTACTGTTTAAATTTATACCGGAAATATTTTTTCGGTATTACAGTTGTATCAAAGAGCCATATAAAGTTACACTTCTTTTACATTTAAAAACGTATATGTTAATCAACTTAAAGTAAAGTTAAGCTAAAATATAACTTCAAGTCCACTGTAATTGAATATAGCAACATAATTAATAATAATTATACAAACACACAAAACTTTGGGTATACAATATTATGTAATAATATAGGTACTATCGAGCACTCGAACACATAAAATTTGTACTACGTTACATTTGCAAACTTAAATCATAAAATCTAAGAGTAAAATATTTTTGTACTTCACGGTTTACATACTGATCAGTCTTGTATTTAAGCATGTATTAAGTTTGATTTGAGGTAGATAGCTTAAGATTAATAAATTACATATTATATAATTAAATGTTTTCATCATCTTAGAGTTACGATACCGTTATACTGCTATATGTAGACTACTAAACGTTAAAAGGTAAAAATTGTAAACATAAACGAAGAATGTTACAGATTACTGCTGTGGAGGGCTGCCTTGCATACTTCCCTGTGAACTGTTAGAATTCTTGGATTGTGAGTCATCCTTTTTCTTCTCCACCTACAATTTATTTAAAATATTTTAATAATATATTTAAGTAATATAAGATTACTTCCGGTGGAATTTAAAACAAAGTGTTAGACCATCGAGAATCTAACCACTTAAAATTACTATATTACTAAGATAAATATATATTTTTTAAATTGTTTTAAAGTGTTATTCACACACTTAGCTAATTGGAAAACATATTTAGAAAACATAAAAATTTTAACGCAGCGGGATTTGAACCCGCGCCTATTGAAAACTGTTCACGAACGTAAACTTAAATTCAAATTTTTATACATTTTCTATATTATTTATAAATACATATCTTAAATAGATTTAAACTTGTTTTAATCAGGTATTTCTTAAATGAAATATAAAAATAGTTTTAAGAGAAAAGTCCCGAAATTTTAAATAAAAGAGTTTTTATCCTCGCACAAATTAAATATGTTACTACCTTTATTGGACAATCAGCAATTAGATGATCCTCACTCTTGCAGTTGTGGCATCTCTTTGGTTGTGGGCCCATACCGCACTTGGCGGCTATATGGTTAGCAAACTCACCGCAATTGTAACAACTAAAAATTATGCAATCCTTATAATTGATTTCAAACCAAATAACATATTTTTTTACAGATAACGCCAACTATTATGACTATAATCAGTATGAATAATATGTATTATGAGTATGGTTATAAACATCTGTCAATATTTCATAAGACTCGTTTTTAAAGTTTTAATAAAATAAATACTTATTACAGAAGGCACTTTGTGCGTTTCAAAATAGTAAATTAGATTTTTTATATCAACGCGTTTGGCTTTTACTATAACTTTATAATGTGATTTTTTTATATTTTGTTTATTAATTTATTAGTAATTAAGATGTGTAAAGTTTTTAAAAATATATCATGTACCGTATCTTCCTGAAACGTTTTTTTGACAAAGGGCGTCTATGTGAACCCTGGCAGTCTACGGAAGAAGGCCCAGAAACGCGTGTTGCTTCCAATCCCTTGTCCGACTCTTTGCATTCGAAATCTACCATTTCTTCATCACCCAACGATCTAAACCCAGGCATTTGTATAACACTCTGAAATGAAACAGTACAATAAATAAATAACATTTAAAAAATATATTTTTCCAGTTTCATAGTTTTTTTTGTTTCTTTTTATTTTTAGTTGGTTATTGGCATTTCTATAATATATTATTAAGAAATCGTTATAACATTTCAATAAGAGCTTTTTGATAAGCTGCACCAGAACAGCCGTTTTGGATAATATTTGTAATCACGTTTTATATTACTAGTAACAAAAAGATATAAATAGAATTTCATTTACGGGATGTAAATCAATCAAGTACACATATAAAATTACGTTGTCGACTAAGGTAATTGGCAATTTAGTTTAGACAAGATGCAATATTGAATATTCTTCCAATAACTGGAGATATACATAGCTTTAGTCAGCTTTTAAAATAGTTGATTTTGTTGTTAATTATATTATTGAAGCTATAACTATTATTATATAACATATAGGGAATAAAATATTACAGCAGTGTTATAAAGGGCCGAAGTACAAATTTGGTGACAAATGTATTAAAAAAAACATCCGGAGTTGATAAGGGGAACAAACAAACAAGCATGATATCAGTTCACTCGCTAGATACCTAGAATGTTGTCAAAATAGATATATTGATTACTTAAATTTGTTTATAATATACAATAAGTTATTATAAATAATTTATAAAATAATATTATACCTCTAGTTAATTTCGTAAATCGTTTTTTACTAATAATTCATTATCTTTTGATAATTTTAATATTAATGTTTAAATTGTATATTCATTTAAATGTTAATGAACCTGATGAACGAAGACATCTTGACCACCATCATCTGGGGTGATAAATCCCCAGCCTTTAGCCACATTGAACCATTTGCAGCGTCCTATTCGTGTCACACCTATCACGCCGCTGCCACTTGTGCTCCCCGCACCTATAAAAAGACAATTTTTTTGTTAGATTTTCAAAAGTATTGAAGCGAATCGTCGAAAATAATAACATAATCTAATTACTAATAACGAACATTAATTACTGCAGCAGAAAAAGCTTTAATGTTCAAAAAATATTATTTTAATTATTTGAACAGTACTAACTACTAGTAACTTTTGTACTAAATATCGTAATAATGTAATAACTGATAAGCAATTAGTAAAGTAGGGCAACATGTGCATATATAATGAGGTATAACGTTTGCATTTTCCATGTTTATCGTGAGCTTATCTATTTTATTTTGTAAAACATTAATTAATTAAAGCCACCTGAAGGAACTTGGAGAAAGTTGTAATTGAACTTCAAAACAGTACACATTTGACTAATCGTGTGATTGCATTAAGTGGATCGTCCCCTCTTTAAAAGCACACATATTTAGACATTTTACCGTTCGGAAATCTATTAGCAATAAATAAGGGCCCATGATCATTTACAGGGCTAAGAAAGGGTATACTATTCCCCTTATCGGCTCCTTAACAAAAAATAACGTGGGAACCGAATGAAAGAATGAACTCTTCTTTTTATGCTTTGATATCACTATGGTTGTTAAGGTTGAAGACCTCATTTTTAAAGGATTAATAATACAGATACGTATTTCTAATTAAATACCAAGCGATTTTTATAATTATTATTGTAAATTTGATCGAAAAGAAGTTCTTTGTGTGAATCTTTAAGTGATGACTAATCCACTTAAATATTTCCGGAAGTATATTTTTATTAAAAAGCAATGAATTCTAAAAAAATATATGACAAATATCAACAGCTACATGTATGAGTAATATTCTCAGTAAGAAAAAAAATTATAAAGGTTCTTGTCTATTCACGTTAATTTAAATGGCAGATCTGGAATATTCCTAAAAATAAACTTATACTTGATGATAGTTATATCGAGATATGCATTCTATAATCTAAAAAAAATTACTTTACAAAAATTTGCAGTTAAATCCAGAAACTTAAAAACAAAAGCTAATCAAAGCTGAAGTAAACGAAGGAATTATTTATTTTGTCAGTAGAATATAACGTAGCATAATTCAATATTTACAGAAACGTAAATATAAAGCGAGTTAAAAGATTTGTCTATTTGCTAATTGTAATGTGTGTATGCTAGGGTAAGCTAAGCATATTATTTCGGGCTGTAGCGGCGGTAGGTAAAAGCGGCAACACACGTGGCGGCGACGGCGGGGACTCGAAGAATGTGCGGTATTTAGGTTGCGGGTACCTCTTCATTCATTGCCGTAACACTGCACCTTGCCTTACCTCGCCCCCCAATGCCTTGTCGTCAAGAATCAACCGCACACCAGTAGATACTCAATATTTATCATTCCCTATACTGCATTAATGAGAAAGTGTAAACGTTCTTTTGATGTTTGGATATTTCGTCATATCGATTTTTTGTACAATAAGCGCTTATTTTGAAATACTTTTTTATTACTACGAACGTTATTAATTTAATATGTTTGAGTACTTGTACTAGATAATAAAATACACACGCGCTGTATTTACTATGAGCTATACATTAAAGAAAATATTTTATCGTTAATATAGACATCAAAATTTAGTACGAGCATTTAACTTTTACAGCTGCCTTAGCGATATTAACTTTCTTTCATGTGTTACTTATTCTCAGATGAACTTTTCATTTTTACCATAATTATATAGGATATACTATATCAAAAGTATTTAAAAATATTGTAAATACGGCTAGTATTTACAACATTTTTAAATACTTTTGATTAATTGTTATCATACTCTATTATTAAAAAAAACTTAATTAAAGAAATAAAAGTGTACACTTTGTTACACGTGAGCTTTTGAGCTTAGAAATAATATTATAGTGTCGACTATATACAAATAATATTTATTTCTTTATATAAATACTCATATAACAAGCATTATTTAAGTACAGTTAAAAATTATAAATAATGTATACCAAATATGTTTTTAAGAATGAATCTTTGAACGAAACACTTAATTCTGGCTTAGTACATTTTTTTCTTCTTGTGTTCAATATTGTGTATGCTATCAAAGAATTCATTGAAGAAATTTTCACGTTTTTTGATTTAAGTTTGAATGAGATGTACATATATACGAGCACACTTACTCGCTACTCTCATATTAACGTAATAGACTCAAAGGAGTAATATTTGTTCAAAACATTCCAAAATAAAGAGAAGTGGTATGTTCATACAAAAGGGATTGACATGCTTCCTCTAATAATTATGTTGGTCTCTATTTACGTGTATAATAAAAGCTATGAGTACATTCATCCTTTTATAATGGCAGCATATGTATATAAAAGATTTAGAAATAGAAAACAGCAGAGACGTTGGAATTTATTTACTAAATGTGTGAATATATATTGTAAGCAAAAGGATTGCGTAAATTAGATTAATAATGAATATCTTAATGAATATTTTAATGTGACCGTGAGAATATACAATGTCTGCTCATAAAATTTCACTGCAATACAATATATGGAAATATTCGTAACTTTTTCTATTATAAAAAAAAATTTGGCCACATATATTTTGTTTAAGTTTTGTGTTACGAAAGCCGTAAGATTAGTTTTAACAAACAAAATAGTAGAGTATTTTTATCCCCCTCATTGTGAATATAGGACAAGTGCAAGCGGCGGTAGCACAGGCGCATCCGAGTCGTGTATCTGTTATGTTTACTCAGTGTGGTGCGCGTGAGTCGACGCCCGGCACCGCGCCCGCGCCTCTCACCGCCCGCCCGCATCTACGCCCTACCACTAAAACATACACTTAGGAATTTCAAACTTCATATGCCTGCTTAACTTTTGATTGCATTCCATTAGACAGTGCCCTCAAATATTTGGAGATAAAATATTCAATAGTTTCATTTTCAGACTTTAAGGCTGACATATCTCATTGAATCATATTGAATTAATTATAATTTTTTTAATTTTAGAGACACCATATTGAATGTTTATTCATACACATAAAAAAAATTAAAGTGAAATTTTGTTACATAATTTTTTAAATATTAATTTTATTGAATAATTTTGCTATTCACGTCGTTGTAAGTTTTTAACTAAGTTTTACTTCTAACTTATGAACATACACTAAGCGTTTAATAAAAAATAACCTTAGAAGAAAATGTGAAAAAATCTTTTATAACTACGAAACACGAGGTAGATGTCTTGATTCTTGGCATTCTTGTCTTATAGTTAGTTCCTAAAGCGATTACCTTAAACTGCTTTGAGTGTGAGTTAATTTTAAAAGCTACTTTATTTTAAGAGCGAGAAAGGGATCTACATATTTTAACAGCATTTAGAACTCACTACAATTTAAAGTTATTACTTAAGTAAAAATTGTAGAAGTTATTAATAGTTACAAGCTTTAGATTGTAACATACACATATGGATATTACGGAAGCAATATTTTGTCATAATACTGTGGAATTTTTAATAATAGTTTTCGTAATTATAGTCGAATTAACACGAGTCATTGATAACAAATAATTTAATAAACTAACATAACAATTTATCATAACTTGGTAACTCTCGGATTCCCTAAACAATAAAATACCTGCCAATAATAATAAAATTAGGTCGATTTACATATATAACTTATTAAAAATTATAAAATGCTGTTAAAATATAGTAGAGTAAGAATTTGTTGAACAAATTTTAGGTTCTGTTGAGATATTTTAAAAATATATTTTTTTCAGTCAATTAAACTTGCAAGTATTAAAAAAGGAAACCTTAAATAATCTAAGGGAAATAATATTTACTATAGTATTTCTACATGGAGCCAAATATTAGGTTTCCTTTATTTGCTATGAATAATCAAAAATACTAAGCTAACCTAATTCAGAAATTTATTTCCGGTCGAAAATATTCTACTATAATTACGCCTTAGGGCGGCACGCATCAAATAATGTATTACGCACAAGTATTTTAAATAACTATAAAGTATAAACGAAAACGAGTCGTAGCGGTCTCGATTGACATGCATTGAATAAGAATTTATTTAAATAGAAATGCACATAGTTTAGTATTCCGTTATTTTATGGTTCCCAGTTATTTGTATGTTTATACATAATTTAAAATATTACATTATCGAAAATTCCGAAAAGAAATTCTTTTACTGCTCTTAGTTATTTTAGTCGTAACAACGTTTACATAACAAAATCCTTAGTCCGTAAGTAGTTCTTGAGAATATTGTGCCATTCACTGCTTTTTTGCTGTTATCAATCGCAGGTATGGAATTTAAACATGAATCATTGTCAAGTGGCGCTTGCGTTCGGGATCTTTAGCTAGGAGTGAAAGAGACGGTTAAATGTACCACCATTCAGACTTAATTGACTGGTTACGGGTTCGGACCCTGCCGTAGGGACGTAGCGTTACTTAACATCGACTTTCTAAAAATTCCAAATAGGTATTTCTTCTGCCACTCTGTATGAATAACAATTCCTTTTGGAAATAACGCGCTCATGACTTACATGTATTTATTACGGCCAAATAACATCGATTGTGACCAAAGTGTTACAATCGTTCGTTGAAATTCAATCATACTTGTATTCCGTGATGCAATAGGGGACTTCCAAACCTTGAATATTGCATCAACAAACTCAAATCAACGTAAACATATCGACACGCTGCTCTTCCCTACATGTTTGGTATGTCAACGACAAAAACACGTAGTTGAAGAATGGTGGGGTATGGAGATTACAGTCCTTCGAAAATGCAGTCGGTCTTAAACGGACACCAGCTTCTGTCACTCCCACAAATTAAAAGAAAACGTTGGAGGCGAAGCTTAAATATAATCTCTATCTGTGAAGTTATAAAGCTCAAAGCTACCAATATTTCTCTAAGACATGCACGCGCTACGCCTGCGAGTAACTTAAATGGAACCGTATGGTTTGTACGAGTATAGTAAACAATTTACGGCATTATGCGTAACTTGGTTAGCAATGCGATCCAAATTTTGATTTTCTAAAATACTACATGTCTCATTGTATTTTAATATAATTATGGCACTGCGGCAAAAACATATAAATTTAATTACCATACGCTCATTTATATTTGTATATATACATTTTCTACCAATTCTAAATCAATTTATTTGCATTAAACATATTTGAACGAGTCAAAGAGATAAATATCATTCATAATATTCTTTAATTATCACGCACTTATAATTAGATAAATGTTTTTGTTGATGAATATGGATCTAAGTAAACATGGCACGCATATGTGCGACATCAATGAACAAGACTATTAACCTCAATTCGAATAATTTCAATGATGTTGTAAACAATTTCTATGATTGGCTTCCCAGGCCCTGCGAGTCACACATCCGCTCGATAAGGCCAAAAGTTCCAATCTATGGAATTACTTTTACGTTTACAAATTCCGTAAACACGTGCTCAGTCGGACAACAAATAAATAAAAAAATATATTATTACACAAAATAAAAAATATAAATAATATAACAAAATATTAGAATTCTTTTCTAATAATGTTTGTATACTTACTCGAAGACGGAACTGCATTTCCGCCTTCCCTCCCGCTCATGTTAACAAAAATGTCTTAACTTGTACCACTGTTATCACCTCTGCGTAACATCCATCCTCCGTGTAACATAAAGGCACTTTTAGTTGCAGTTCATTGGACTTTTATAGTGTTTTACAGATACAAATATAAGTTATCAACTATCAAAAATCGTTGAATGCATGAAAGAGAACGCGCGTGCGCGCGTAGCGACCAGCAGCGCGTACGCAGGTCGACTGCATCGAAAATGAGTGGCAGTGGTGAAGAGTCGA
This sequence comes from Podotricha telesiphe, assembly GCA_038994665.1. Lineage (NCBI taxonomy): Eukaryota > Metazoa > Arthropoda > Insecta > Lepidoptera > Nymphalidae > Podotricha > Podotricha telesiphe. Next base: position 1,408,502 of record JAOYRR010000188.1, on the reverse strand, counting down.
CGACGCGCGGTGATGTGGTCCGTCCCTTCCCGGATATAGTGAAGCAAGTAGTTTTTAAAATAGAGAAGCTAACGGAACGTGTGCGCCGCCCGAAAGCGCCGGCTGCTTTACCCCAATCCAAAATATGTCACTTGTTGACTAGGTGTAGTGTCTTAAGTGTAGAGAACGCACCATGGTTAAGAAAGGGAACGAGGCACCGCCGATACAACAAACATTGCCGCCTATTTTACCTTCTAATAGTTGGTTTTATTTAATAAAAAAATAATGTAATTTATTAGTATTTATTAAATATTCTTTTCTAAATTTATTTATTATTAAATGGTACAAACTCAATTAAAATCGATTTTTAAAAAATATGGTCGTATAATTTACGTAATATTGATCTTGAAAATGAGAATTACACTTGTGTCCAGTTCAATAAATAAAATATAATTCTGTGTCAGTTCCTGATGTATTTTCAGTCGTAATTATTGAAGACTAATTGCATGCATTTACTTTAAAAAATTAAAAATAATTTACTTTAAGAAAGTTATCGAAAAACAAATTAATTTTGTGGTAATGTTTTTTAAAAAAATATCATTCTTTTATTGCTCTCTAGTAACAGTCTAACGTAGATATAAATAAAATCACTTCTTATAATAAAATGTGAAAATACAAAACTATTTTGTTTTTTTATCTAGCTTCAGCTAAAAAAATATAATAATTTACGTTTCAAGTGTCAAGAAATCAAAAAAAATTGCCGAGATCAAGAACTTTACCTTGTAAAATTATGGTTGTCGTTGTCGAACAATGGTATAAAAGTTGAACACAATGACTTAGAAGGAGAAATCAATCAAGAAGTAGAAGAAATAAATTAAAAATATTATTAAGAAAATTAGAAGTGATATCATTCGTTATTATTTTTTACAGCGCCTTTTCAGTAAATATATGCAAACTACGGTGAAATTTAAAAACGAAAGCTTTTCTCCCCAAACGGTCAAGGAAGTCCCCTTCGCTGACTTGTCAAATGGTGACGAACTTGCCTGTTAGCCCATTGTCAGCCATCTAATCCTTGAATGGTTATACATCAAAATTGTTTCACAATAGAAAACACACTAGAAAGACAAGTTTCGAAAATAATAAAACCCGACTGATTGTCACATTTACTTTCTTTTTACTTTTTACCCCTGTAAACTTTGCAGCTAGTTACCGATATTATTTTTTAATATGCATATTGTAAATTAATTCAGATCCAAAGTATGTTATTCAATTATACAATACTTCCCCTTCAATCTTCTAGTTCCTTTTCTATGATGGAATTCAATAAAATCTAATTGCATAAATTGTTTCTAAATGCCGTATATTTGTAAAAACTTGATATTTTTGTTATTGTAAAGCTAAGATAGTAATCGATTACGGCTTTGTATTTATTTAAAAGTTAAATAAATGTGATTTCAGTAAGCCCTTATAAAACCACATATTTACATAGAATTATTTGATATTGGTATAAAAAAGGAGGTCAATGTATATAAAAATGATTGCGCATATGCCATTAACTTAGAAGAAGCCAAAAATATATGGGTAAAAAACTTAGAAATTATAAACTAACAACATACCAACATTTTGATACCGTTACTGAGCATGGTATAGATTATAATTTAAAATTATAAATTATAAATTAATAAGATAAGGTTAAACTGCTTTAAAAATCTTGATTTTATCGTACAAATAGTAGTACTCTGTATAAAATATTAAGTTTTTAGTATTTACCAATATTTCAATCAAGTAGAATTGAACATGGCGAGCTTGTAAAACACAGCGTTCACATTTTAAATCAATATTATTTATTGTAGAACGCAACACCTCAGGTAATATCTAGTTATGGAGATTAAACGAAATATATTTAATTGATACTTAATATTAGAGCTACTCATAGATTACACGTAAAAATTTACGCATACAATTGGTGAGTCATTTAACAATACTTAGAACTACGCTGCTACGATTGACTCATGGTGACCTCTCGATAAACTTATAACGCTGAATACAAATACTACCATAGTTATATTAAGTTTCAAATGATACAAAGAAATATTAAAAAACATGTAATATTGCCTAATATTACCTGCTATATTGTACTATTTGTTTGTTTATTTAAAGAAAATGAAGTATAAGCGACATCTACCGCCATTTAACAGAACGTTCTACGTACTGTATAAGCGAAGCTTTAGTCACCAAAGCTTGTCCATTTCTGTGTAGATGACAGCACAGTCACCGTTACTAGTGCCATCTATTATTGAAATGAGCAAACACTTTACACTGAAAGCTTATTATGGTTCACGAGAACCCTCAATTCTAATAAGATAGGGCGGCACCCCAAACAGCAAAATGGGTGGTGCCTATAACAGATAAGTAGGTAGTTTGTTTAAAATATATTCAACTATAGTATGCACATAATAAACTAGTTTTAAAAGTTAATACGTTTTATAATATAAAAGTAAATATATATTTTGCAACTGTTACTTATTTGCAGTCTAAAATATTTAAAGTTAGATACTTCATAGGTATTCAAATATACATAAATGATGTAATTATGTAGGTAACAAATATATATAGATTAATAATAGATCTATATATCAATATACGGCTATCCAACGTGAATTCACCAACAAAATATTTATATGCATGCATGTAATGTTAGCAAATGTTCAAGTTTAATTTTCAAAAAGTTTATATATATAAATTTAGTTTGAGTGTTATAATAATTTCCTTGTTAACGACTCAATACTACAATAATACAATACTCTCTAATTAAATTGGAATATGTAACGTAAAATATCGCATAAAGTAATTGCATAGATTCTTATTTAGTAATCAGTATCGGTATGTATACACATATATGTTTATATATACATGCGTATATATATAATTTAAAAAATGTTTCAAGGCCTTTTTGTTTTTATTTTATTTTTAATGAAAACTTTATTGGCGTTTATTTTAACTGTTTAATTTATAAGTTTTTTTTAATTTAAAAGGCTGTATATTTTCCAAAATAAATTAATATAATATTGAATTAAGGTTTCGAAAATGATTGACACTGACCCATTGGTCATTTTGGATTTCGAAAATGTAAAATGACCAATGGGTCACTTTACTATTTCCAAATTAAAATTGTAAAATTTGACGGCAGATTAAATAATACATAAAAAAATAAATCATTACATATAAATACTATTTTGGCGATTAACCAAATTGTATATTAGCTAAATCAGTTCCTTTTTTTACATTTCCACTTATTAGGTACCTATATTTTGCTATTCTGAACGTTATATACAAACGCCATACATATCAAACAATTTGGTAAATTGTTACATACATTATTAAAATATATAAATTAACTAAATAATAGATTATGTGTAGTGATAGCAGAATAGTAGTGTACAACACTAGTTTGGTAGGTTGTTTTTATTTGATAATATAAGTTATATATTTTTTTTAAGAATTAATTTTAGTTCAAATCATATGCAATTATATTTTTTATTAATTATTCTAGTTCTTTACTAATTTTATCGAATTGATCTATTTTTTAATAATATAGAACATAAGGTATAAATTTGAAAAACGAAAATCTTTTCTGTTTGAAATAGCTTAATATACTTGTTTAAGAACTTTAAAGAATCTCAAATCTAAGTATCTATAACATTAGTTTCTAAAAATTATAATTAGTAGATATACTACTAATATTCTATTTAATTTGTTATGTAATGTCAGTTAATTCGACACAAAAAAATCGAGGACTATAAATAATTAAAGAATAGTATCAAATTTAAAACACCATTCCAATGTGATTTAATTTATATTAATTTTAAGAATTTATTTTGGAAAGTATTTTTGATCCTCTATTAACAAAATCAATATATAATTTAAGAAATAATCTTTACCATATAGTAAAGGTAACAGGTTTTATCTTCAATATTTTAAACCATAGCAATGTTATGTTCTCAAGCGTATTGTAATGTATTACTTACTTTAGTTTGAATGACATTAACACAGTATAATTCTATTATTTAGTGCACTGTATGTTGAATAACCAGAGTGCAATTTTTTCGCCACCTTGAAACCATAATAAAATTGAAATTAACTTAAATAATATGGAAACTTACAAGTTTTATTGTAGGTGACTACATCGCCGTTAACAGCTCCACCATTGGGTATGTGCAAAGGTGAAGACTTTCTCGATTCTGGGTCTAGAGTGACCTGCGATGTATTCCATGCCACAGCCGCTGCAGCCGCTGCTGCTGCAGCCGCGCACACACTGCACTCTGCAACAATTGAAATTAGATTTTTATTAAGGGACTTGATTGTTTTACGTAATCATAAGAAGTAACATCCCAACTTCTATAAAATGAATATTATTCTTAATTTGTACTTCATTTTAATTACATTAATAACAAAAACATAAATAAGTATTCTTCTTAGTTATTGGTTTAACTAATAAATATATATAAAATACCGCTTTCTGTAAAGAGTAAAGCTACTTCGACCTACTGTACTAAACGTCATGTTTGCAAATACTAACTTGCCTAAGAGGCAAAGCACGGCGTTAGGTTCTGCCACAAACAAAGGTCTTAATAGATAAATATTAGAGATTGTATCTATCACAATTTTTTCTTTATCCGTCCACAGTAATAAATATGGGAGTAAAAAATAAAACATTCAAAAATGTTATAATATTAGTATATAGGCCAATACAGACAGTAATCAAAGGAACCGGTCGTAACTCGACCGAACGGTGATTTCATTAGAAGGCCAATTTAATATTTAAGATGATAATTATTACTTTTATAGTTAAAAATTGTAGACAGAAAGTTGAAAACATATTATTAAGCGGAAGGTTTTTTAATTATGATTATGTTACTTCAATTGGAGTAAGAATGCTTTCAAAGTTATGTTTTTTAATATATGTTACCTACGTATCAAACAAATTCAATATTATACCTACTTATTTAGATTTAGCAGCTAACTGGAAATTTTTCTTTTATTCCTTATATGCTATTGCTAAACATATTGCGTTACAATATGTTCACTTTAATAAGGCATATAAATTAAAGAAAATAATTTGGGTAAAGTTTGTAATTTATTACAACGATGAAAATTGATCTTTCATATATTATTTGGTTGGTCAAGGTTAATAAGTATAAAAAGTTTAATAAAAAGAAAGAAAGAACTAAAAGCTACTATTAAAATAAATTTATTTCAATTGGACTAAACAATAAAACATAGAAAGAACCTTACAAAACGCAGTCATGTACTCTTAAAAAAATATCTTAGTATATAATAAGCTCACCCTTCATGTAAAATTAGAGTCACCCTCCAGAAAACGAGAACGGAGCGTATCACCACATACTATTATATTTTAACAATTTAAAATATGCAATAGAAATTATTAAGAACACTGGACCATCCAGCAATGTTTAACACAACCAGCTTCTATTGTTACTGAGAGTTTAATGATTTAGGATGTTGACTTAGTTCTAGTGACCGACGGATGTGATATTGTGTGTTATACATTATGGAGACGTGGTGCCTATGACGCTTTACGAAGAACTGCGTGGTGAGTTTTACGTAGACCAGTAGTTACTTAGGGGTCGACGCGCATGGATGGGGGTGGGCCACTAGTATTTACAATAAATAATTACATACAGTTTATTTCTTTTTTTAAACATATATTAATATTGACACATATATAGTTTAGAGCATAATTTTAAATAATATACTATGTCTTATAGGATGCCTTTTGGATATGAATAGTTTCAAATTTGATAAGCTTTCAATATTAGGCAGATAAAATTGAAGAGAAAATTTTATTTCGATAAAATTAAATATGTATGAACATGAAATACATGTGAAATCAAAAAACAACACAGGGAATCATAAGAAGAGAATATTCAGCTGTTAAAATAATGTAGCTTTATACAAAAATTTTAATGAAATACGACTGTTCCTAATAATAATTTAATATAATAACTAAAAAAATTATAACGTTCGCACTTCTAAGCCGAAACTATAAGTATTATAAATAATTCCATATTCCCGGCATAATTTCACAATTATTTATTAAACTAAATCTTAAATTGTATTTAATATTTGTTGTCCTTAATATTATTATAAATCGTATATAAAAGAATAAATCATTTTGTTGTGAAAATAAGAAATTTATCTCTACCATATTTAAAAATGTCGAAATATTTTATTTCTTTTCTATATAGGTACGTTTTTATTTTTTGCCATACTTATTTTTAATGGTCACTTATACATTTCGTTATCCTATATATACCTACATTAGTGCATACAAAAAATATTGTGACTATAATCTACCAATATATGTAATTTTCATACAGCAGTAAAAGAAACAAGGGATAACTCTGTATTGGGCAATTTTTCTTTCTATTATATTTTCATTAAAAAATATTCTAATTGTATGATATTTTAATAAAAGCACCGGGATGCCAAAATTAGAAATATGGTTATCATGTTAAGAAAATAAGCCTTATTAATGTTAGGAGCTTAAAATAAATTATTATTAATACCCCTATATTTTGGTTGCAAAAATGCATTAAAATTGGCCATAATGACAGTGGCCATATTTGTTAGTGCGACGCATGCGCTGAGTGAATGCAAACAGCCGGCTCGCACATCTGCTGGTCAGCTCGTGGACACAATACTTGCACTATTGACACCATCTAATATTTTCTATACGAAGATTATTTTAATTAAATTTAAAAATATATATTGTCACATGGAATTTTAATATTTAAATGGATTAATCCAGTTCTTTTTTAAAACAATAAATAATACGTCAAAAATATCTCGATGAAATTCGGTCATAAAATAATAGAGTAGGCAAATTAAATAATGGTATAAGTTAATTTTTGAATTATGTACGTAATTTTTAGCTATAGGTACTTAATATTTTACTGACGAACGAATCTGTCTCCAATTTCTAATTAAAAACATAGAAATATCTAAAAATTATTGCTCTCAAGTTTTCTATATATGTACCTAATAATTACTGAAATTTAATCACGTAAAATGTAAAACCATTTCAAATGAATCTTTGATGTGGGTCAGACGTAAATGTCATGGTTACCCTATGGTTACCTGATGGACCCTATGGCGTAAACTCAGACCGCTTGTGCATAGATTTAATGCTCTACTTTTTTAATTCACCAATATTTGCATATCAAATGCAATTTTTCAGGGAAAGTTCAACTTATAAAATTGCATTCGGCTGTCTTAATATATGTAACTAAGTACTACAACACTTGTTGACAAAGAATATAACATTTATTATAGTGGTAGTAGATATTTCAATAAAACTGTAATACCATTATCAGTACTCTAGATAACTCCTTTTAGCATAAAAGCAGTAATCGTTGAAGACAATACATTCAAAACTAATATCAGAAATGTAAGCATAGAAAAAAATACATTGCGATTATATTTTATGAAATATTTACATTTAATAAGCTCCCAGATCAAAGGTCCCTACTATTTGTCAAAAGGGGAGGTTTTTTAAGAGTCATATAAAAAATGCACCAGTATAAAAAACATAGATTGGACGCGTGTCTGACAACAACGACAAAAGAAGCGAGCGCCCGATAATAAGGTTTGGCATGGGGCAATTAGCTAAAAGTGTGGATATTTACAAGGGCTGTCTTTATTTAATCGTACATTAAACTTATCTATTCTAATTTACTTATTTAACGTTGTAGCTTCATATAAATGTATGTAAATTAATAAAACTCAGGATTTTATTGAACAAGTTAATAGATATAACATTTTTACTTTCCAAAACGTCTTATTGACTTCCAAAACGTCTCATACAGGCGTTAACATTGTATGACTACTTTTAAAATAAATTAGTTTACCTTGATATACAATTTATTAATGATTTCTATTCATTAGAAAAGTACACTTTTTGTAATTGCATACCCTGTTCCAATTATCACGCAGATGTAGTCCTGAATTTGCGAATGACCGTTGTCTGTCAATCAATCAGAACAACGGACAAAAAATTGACCCCTCGTTGACCAGCCAAAAAAAAACGCACAAAGCCATAAAAAAATAATAAATCCAGCCAAAAAAAATGTGAATAGATATACTATTCGTTGAGATTAAGTTCACGTGCCAAACATTTTGGAGCTTTGGTGAATTATAAATATTTTATAAGTATAATACAGTGTTTGCTTACTATACTTACTTACTACTTATTTTCAAAAAAATCTTATCTTAAAATATTAAATCTTTTTTTACTTTCAATTTGTACAACTAGCAATGGCTTTACAGTATTTTCATTTTGTTATGGACATACTGGAATGATATTTGAGATGGTAATTGATAAAATCAAAAACTTTGAGAGTGACTAAAAGTGAATCTGTGTCGGTGTCTGTGTAAATAATTTGAACGCTGTCTAAGTTCATAAACCACTGGAGCAAACCTTCTTTATAGACAATACATAATGTTCGTAACATAATTTTTGTTATGAACGAATTTACTGACAAATTTATTAGTGTTATTGAACAATTCAAATATAAATACATATTTAAAATGCAAAGCATTTGCTTGAAATTGTTCATATAATATTACACTAGGCTGCTGCGTTGCATATAGAACTTGATAAAGTTCTAGTTCTAGTCTAGGTATAGATATACCTTGATACATCTATGTCTAGACTACATATCGCGGCATAATACTATGGCAGCAATGATTTAAAATTATTCATGTGTTACTGGTAAGTAAGTAAGAGTAAGTAAGTTTCGCCACATAAAAAGAAACGTCTCTAAAATATGCTCAAATGCAGAGTGAAGTGATGGTGCTCTGTATGACGAATATAATCTTATAGAAGTGTCATATCACACTGTGCAGAGCTACGTTACTCATTTTAATAAAAAAAATCTTTTTCACATTACAAAATTATAAACATGTTCATATCAATTGAAAATTTGAAATTGAGAATAAGAAGAATAATATTTTTATTAAGATGATATATTTTTTAAATTAAAAAAATAAAACATAGTTAATATAATAATATATTAAAATGTAAATTATACTGTAGATTACAAACATCGAAATTTCATGTACCTAATTAAAATATATAAATTCTGATTAGTTCAAAATATATCTGCGAAATTTTAATAAAAAAAAATATAAGTAACGATTTCAGAGTGCGCATGCGCCACAAATTTACAACCCTCATAATACAACGAGGGGGCGGAAGCACCCGTGATATAACAAAAATGACAACTTTTTGCCTATTTGACAATGCTCTTCAATCATGAGTGTATAACAGTCCTCGCTAGTTACAATGCACAAATTAAGAATTGACAAAACTGACTGACAAGTTAAAATCATGCTGAGTTTGTTTATTAGGAGATGATCTCTAATATATAACTATTATAGTAAGGGCGTTTAGAAATACTAAAGCGAATTATTAGAAGTACTCTACTATTATTTGTATTGATATTAAGCTTACAATAATTTATACTTTATATTCAAAATATCTTAAACGTTACAAAGTAAAGGTTTTGTTTTTATTTTAATGGTTGTTTAGTAGAATATATGTATGTATATTATCATTTTTTTTAATTAAAACACTTTACATCCGATTTTATGAGTATTATTGTCTGTGTCGACGACAACGATTGTCGGTGCTTTACTTTCGATTTCAAAAATCGATTGATTTTTGATACACTATAATCAAAATCTTCAAAATATTCTTCATTCATATAGGCTATTACAAGTTACAACTTTCGAATTCTATAATATCATTAATAATAAAAAAATATATTATACGTAACTGACTTATGGTACACTAAGATTAGCGGACACTTGAAGCGTCGTTTGCTATTTATTATTCTTTAAAAAATCTTTTATTATGCTTACACCAGTTATGCATGCTTATTTGAAAATTAAATACAGTTCTAAGTACTTAAACTATACTTCAACTTAAAAAATGTGTGAGTAAGAGAAAAAAAAATTAGTTTAGGTTTTAGGAATTGTAATGTTATGTAAAATATTACATTAACTCTGATTACAATCCGAACAGATTTTGCGTATCATTAAAAAATTACATTACATTGTATCAATACCCTTGGATACAATTTTAAAAAACAAAATTTAAAAAAGAAAACATTTATCTACGTACTTACTTCAACGAAAATAAATGTAGTATGATATATTGCATGAGATCAAAGAACTAAAAACTACTATTTGTAGACTAATAATATTATAATAACAATAAAAAAACATTACGTTACTTATATCAAGCTTTGTATTATATGACCTAACTTAGGTATTTAAATTTCCAACAAAATGTATAAATATATTATTTTGATCTTAAAATAAAATATAAAGTATAGGTCATATGGAACCATAAAATTGGAATTGGACGAAATATTTTCGGCATCGTATGTTCAATGTTAATTTTCAATGCGAAAGGGCGCGGACCCTCTAAGGGTACTTTCGCTGTCATTGGTCGATTTTTAGAGGGACGCTGCGCGAGCTCGAGGGTCGCTCGAAACCCTGCGCAGCCAATCAATTCTCTTATTTTTTAGATAAAGAACATAAAAATAATAAAAAAGTAACATGTTTTAGGTGTCTGCATTTACCCCATACATATAGCAGTACAAATGATTAATGGTTATTTAGTTTTGTTTAGTTTTGGTTATATAGTAAAATTTACATTGATATAAATATTGTCATATGTTTTATTTTTCATTTAATAATTAATATGTTATACTGTTTATGTAACCTAATTAAAATTTTGCATTGTTTTCACAACTGGGCTTCAAATAGAAACACATTTGATTTTTCATTTAAAAGTTAAAAGTACTTGTGGCTGGCAGTGTAACAGAAATTTGCTTACTTGTTTAACTGCCGTATGTGTTCTTTGTAACATTTTTGTTTCCAAATCTAGATTAGGTTTACTAAAAATTAGAGGCTAAAATTCGGCCATTTAAAATTATTGTCAACCTGAAGTTAGCCCTAGTGCGATTGGAAAAATATAAAAAGTGCTATGCAACAAAAACATCAAGATCCCACTCCGAGTACGCCTTCTATATAGTTATATCTGGCCTATTCTGTATAGAATATACGGATGTGAGGCTTGGGCATCTCGGAAACGTACAAACGTTTTGAAATGTGGGCATATAGACAAATTATGAAGATTTTCTGGATAGATAAAATCTTGAACGACAAGGTTCTACGCTCGATTGGCCAGAAACGCAAGCTTTTGCAAGCTGTCTAACAGCGTAAAGGTGCATATTTAGGGCATGTGCTTCGACATGACCCTTATATAAGTCAGGTCTTTTGCAAATCATTATGATGGTACAAGTTGCCGGAAAAAGGAGAATCGGCCGTAGAAAAAAATTGTGGCTGAGGAACATCAGAGAGTGGACGGCAATGAAAAGCGCCGGATATTACATCTTGCCAGGGATAGGTCAAAATTTGTGGAGCCATCTTTACTAGTTCCCCAACTATTGCCCAACAACAGGCTCTATAAGAAGAAGAGTCGTTTATTTTTAATTCGTTAACAATTGGCGTGATAAGTTGTATATTACGAGTACAATAAAAAAAATAGCTTCACTTAGTTAGCAATAGACTCAATTCAACTCAGATTTTTATTTTTTCTACAGGAACTGCATTAAACACCTGCAATAAAGGAAACCTACATATCGTTCCAGCTTCTTAGCTAAGACCATGTAACAAAAACCACGCAGTCCTGATTTAACCTCTATGGACTTTTTCCTATGGGATTATCTTTAACCAATAAACACCAATAAACCGACTTCCCTTGCGCATTTAAAAGAAAATATCCGTCACTGACTCCACTTCAGCCGTCATAAGTAATTTTACTGTTCTATTAAATGAGTGCGGCGAACGAGTGAGTCTATATTTGGACGTGATTATTTTTAAAAAATAAATTTTAAAATAAATTAATAAATATTTTTACGATATACAGCTTACTTTTTTTTAATCGATGCAGTAAATATAAGCTTTCTTTTGAGACATCCTGTATTAGCAAAAAAAAAATTTTTTTTTTTTTCTTTTTGACTCCACCTATATATCGCCTGAATTAAAATATTTATCAAGCCGACGTTTTGGTTTAGCGCATATAAAACATGTTTTAATCAAAAGTGTCTTTATCATATACCATTGAAATATAAATTATACTATATGTTTTTTGTAATAAAAACACTGTTCTTGCTTTTTATCTGCTCTTATAATCAAACTACAATTTAAGGTATAAAATCTAAGTAAATTATTTTGTAATAGGTATAAACCTTTATACAGATTACTATGTTCAATGTACAGTAGTGGAGGGAATGTGAATAAGGCTTCGACTTGTGTCCATACACACATTTCTTTCAATTTATTTAATGTTTTAAAATTAACACTTATAATATTAATTAGATAATGTTAACAAGGCAATTTAAATAAAAAAATATTATTCTCTATCTATATCTAGAATGGTCATATATTTTGAGTTCTAGCGCCATCTATGGTACTTACACTAAACTACGTTCATAAGATTGTAACACTAATAGGTGTTTCACGTGAATGTACCACGAAACACGTCCAGTGAATTTCGCGTGTACCAAGCGATGTCGCTGGTTGTTGTTCTGTGAAAGACATTAAATATTTATATATTAAAACATTCTATTTGGTTTCCATAGAAATATTATTTCAATGGAAATCAAAACTTAACTTTGTTTTTCAAATAAAAGATGTTATTAAAATAAAAAATAATATTTTAAAACTTAGAATGATTAAAACTGAAATTAGAAGCAAGCATCTAAGCAAGATTTTGTTTTTAAAATGGTCTAATTAAAATGAGAATATTTGTACCGCGAATACGTAATTGCTAGGTAAAACAGGGAAAGGTCGTGATCTATCAAGACTATCCCGGCGGGCTGTTAGGGCGAGGGCCGCTAGGCCGGCTAACGGTAACGCGTGTTTCGATTTCGTAGAGCATTTCTCCGCAAAGTCCCGTTACACGCCAGAAAGTACTTTTGTTGCTTGCTCGCTTCGAGCGTTCAGCCGCTCACTGTATGACCGATCGCGAGTTCACCGTATTGAGAACACCGTTTAGTTGCCTTTATATTTGTTCAAAACAAAGCTTGTCTTTTCAAAATTCGTAGCCACAATAAATGCGCTAAGTTCATCGAAGAACAGTGACCTCTGCGACTCGACAATGGTCCCGTTTTAAATAGAGACAAATTATACAACAACGTGCATTCACTTTACTCTTTAAAATAGATGCAAACTTGTGATCGGGATATATGTATGATATACTTCAAATTTTCGTGGCAAGTTGTGTAAGGAAATGGCCTTGCCGACGAAGTTCAGGTCAATGACTGCGTCGCAGATGTTTACTTTATCGAGTGAACGTCAGCGACGACACTCAAAATTATACGTATTTAAAAATATTTGAACAGTCAAATTAACATTTTATTAATGTCACAATCTTGAATATTTGAAACTTAGATATCTATTATTCGTTTATATAATAGGAGTTGTCGTGTAGTCTATATGGCAGTATTATAAGTTACATCTGTATCAGCTTCCAGCTTTTTCCCGCATAGCATTGTAGTCAGAGAGAACCTAGTGTCTAGACACTACGTTCTCCATTTTCCGGCCGAAATCAAGGCATTACATTTGTAGAGTGGCGAATAACAACGCCGCGCTTTGTCGTAGGTACCTTGATAGGTATATTGAAAATATTTTAATAAATAAGCTTTTACAGTTACCAGTTAGATATTCCTATCACATTGCTAACACTTCTACTTTTTATTACTTACATTATATTGTAGAGTAAAATTCTAATTAGACCATTAAATAACAATTTTTCTACGACAATTATAACTCACTCATTCTTTATATATTGTTCGTATAATGGCAAAGTCATTTATACGAACAATATTATATAACGATATCCAAAAAGTACAAAAACTTCAAAGTAATAACGCCACAATTATGATTTAAAGTATCTTTCTAGAATATACATTTCGGTATTAAGGAAAAAAGTTAATAATAAGAAAAAAATATTTTCTGAAGACGTATAAAACGAGCGCTTATTTAGCGATAGCGATTCTAAACTAAGTTACAAAATTAATTTAATTATAATTGTATAATCCGAGAATACTCCACTTTCAAATATAGATTTATCTCAAAGCTAAGGTGATGAAAACAAATGTTAAATAAATGTTTAAACCAATATATATTAAATATTAGTAAATTGCTTATAATGACAGCAGTGGGTTCATATACCATATTTACCGAGGTGTAGTTGCCTAGTCAAATTAGACAGCAGGACGTTGGATTTCATCTAGAAACATGAAATAAATAAAGCAAATGGATTGAAAGGGAAAATGTTTCGATAGTTTTTTCTGTTTATCCTGCAAAATACCCAAGTAAATGAAGATAAAAATATAAGAAAGTCTTTATATTCTTAATAGAATTAAATAAATATACTCATAATACAATGTAATTAAAGTCATCCGATACATATTCCAGTTGGAAAAGGCATTATAACTGGAAATAATCCAATCTTAAGCCATCTTTAAAAAACATTAATTATGTGTTCCTGAATTATTATTCATAAAATATTGGTACGTTTCATAAATTAAATGTGACAAATGGTCTTGGATTACATTTTATTCATATAAAACATTTATATGGAATTTAATTTTTAGTGTCAATAATATTTATCTCTAAATGATGTTTCCTTTCAATATATAGTTTTTTTCAGCTTTACGATTTTTCCCACATAGCAGGGTAGAGAACCTAGTGTCACGACACTCCGTTCTCTATTTTCCGCCTGAACATTGCGTGTTGAATGGCAGATTTCAACGCTTTGTCTTTGGTAGCCGAGCGGAAAATAATTAAAATATTATCATCCCTCCGAGAGGGAATCGAACCCTCAGCATTTACAGTCAGATGCAGTCCCGCGGCGCTACGATGGCATTGTTTTTTTAAAAGGTTAATTCTATCTATATATCTTTAAAAATAATAACCAATAAAACTAAACTCAGTTCCACAAAACGTGGTCGCCTTTCATATATTAGGAACAAACGAAATTGAGTAAGCTTTTTTAATGCACATTTGTAATATTTAGCATAAGTATATAATATATGTGACACAATCTATAAACTAAAATATTTTAACCCAAGCATTCAATTTTTATACTTGGCACATTATTCTTCATATAGTGACAAATCCTGTCTTCAACATAATAAACGTATTTGGAAATCACAAGCTATCAAAAATGTAGCAAGAACGTAGCAGCGTAGTCTTCACGGATGGTGGATGGTGGGAGTGAGGCTTGCGCGGTGACGTAATCTGTGCGGTTCGATACTCTCGAAAGGCTGTGAGGTCGACGTCCGCTAGACGCAGAATAGCCCATTTTGTTCAATTAAACATTCAGCACCCGCTTATTTCATACATTCTAAGCCATATTTGGCATGGAGGTTTTGAATTGCGTAAAAAAATTAAAGGTAATTACAAAATTCATACTGCCAACTCATTTTACTTCGCCTAAATGATATTTATATTATATTTTTCTTCTACCTTTTATTATTCAAATAGAAAGTAATTAACAATCATAGTTATTAATCTACCAATAGAATATTTATATATGTATATTTCTTCCTGAATAATATGAAATCTATAAAATTAAAAAAAAATTGAGAAAATTTTAATTTATTAATGTTTTACTAGTTTTAAAAAAGTTGAAAAATAAGGAAACATCTTCAAATCTCTTGGAATTCTAAATAACGTTGGAACACGTGCTTATATTTAAAATTAGGAAAATAAAAAGTTTAACTTTTATATATACTTAACAGAACTCGCGTATATTGTGTAATTTACTTCTCGGACCACAGTTAAGATTTATTATATTATGAAATAATTCCAGTTTCCTAGGCTTAGGCCTGATTAGTCATTTCTAGGGTATTTCTTATATGCTAAGGAAGGCATTACTATTAGACTGACAATAAATTAAAACTATCCATTATCATAAAATTATAGATAATTTAGATATGTTGACATTGCATAAAATCTCACTCTGACGTACTTATAACGTATAAACACATAATATGCATCACAGAAATGCGGAAAATCAGCAAGATATCGAGTACAAGTGAGAGGCGAGCGAAGGGCCACCGAGAGCGAGTTACACAAGAAGGGTTACAAAACTATGGCAATGAACCGAAGTGAACCTGAACCTTGCAAACCGCTAGACGCCGATAGCGACAGATGCCGCCAACGCTTGGTGCGCTGCATCGGTACTGCATAAATTACATTGTTCATAATATATCATTAGTTCAAAATATAGCATATATCTGCATTTAATATAGCTTATAGCTTTAACTTTAGAAATAAACAAAAAAATGGAAAAGAATTGTCTAAGATTACTCTTGCATGAGATTTAAATTTAGAAGAAAAACGATATATTTCGCTGAGTAGGCATAAAAGAACATAGTGTGAAACACTACATTTCCCACATTCCGCCAGAATTCATCATATTGGAAGAATGTATACATATATGGCTATGAAATTTGTTACTTCAAAAAAACAATAAATAAAAAAGAACGAAATGCTAAAATATTCTGTGACACTATCTAATCGATTATGTTAAACGTTATTCTGGATTAAAATGACCTAACCAATATAAATTTATTTTAAAGTAATGCATCGCTAAACAACTAATAAAAAGGAAAGATGGAGAAATGAAAAAATAACTATTGTTTCTTTCGCCTAAAAAAATATTTATTAATGTACATCAAAATATGTTAAACTTTACCGTTACCCACAGAGTGACTCACAGACAACGCAGAGCCGAAACCACTGCACGTAAAAGCCGGAAATTTAGTATGTAGTCTTTTATAATTTTAATTTAGGGAAGTACTACGAAAACAAGATTTCCCAAAACTCTAAGGAAATGAGAAAATACGCTTTACAGTAAGAACGCAGCATAGAAATTAAAATACTATACCAACCCTCATACCGTCCACGCAAACGGAATTACGGGTGGCAACTAGTATTTAATAAAATTCTTTATTTGATAATTTGTCTTTAGGAACTTTTAAAATAAAATTGAATTCAAGTTGCCGATACTATTTATTATAATCGTAAGTCATCCTCTAAAATTTAAAAAGTAGTAAATAATTTGCAATTATGTGTAAACACCCACGGCAAGGTACTACTATAAGTCATAAATATAGTATAAGTACACCTACAGTAGTATTATTTATTCTTTGTACTATTATATGCAAAAAGCTTAACCACGATTATATTTTACATGTATTCTGAAAGTCCCATAATGAAAGAGAATAGTTAAACTAATGGGAGGATAACTGCATAGATTGTAACCGTTCTGCGCAATGCGGAAGCTTGTTCATGACTGTCGCACTATGACATTCCTAAATTCCAGAATACGTCTAAAATGGTGTTTTTTTTTCTGGACACGTAATCATTTAAATCTTTATTTAGTTTCACTTTAGTTCACTTACAAAAAATGCTAGCTTTAATAACGTATTGTTCCTATTTTGAAATTAAACTATTTTTAACTGGATTAATCGCGTATAAGTTTTCGAAAATACATTTTAGAAAACCCGACGTTTCAAACACTTTACGGTAGTCCGTGATCACAGGGAGACTAAGGTGGCATTCAGCTGTCAGTTGATACAATTATTATATCAAACTACCGCCAACAATTTCATAGTTGCCCCGCGTACTGCCCTGGTGTTTTGCAGAATGAGCTGACTGTATATTGCTCTATGGTGAAGTAGGTTGGAGAATTCAAAGTTTTACGGATTGCGTCCCAGGTGGTAAAACGTTTCCACCCGTCTTCGCTATTGAAGTTATAATGTTTTTGTACTTCAAAATAGCCTCGCAGATCTTCCTCGGGATATATCTGTTTTCCCTAGTAAGAATATGAGGTGTATTAAACCTGATGTAATGGTGTATCCGTTGTATGCTCATACACTGCTGTCTTCAATACACGCCCATTCTTGACGTTGGAGACGTGTTCCTTCCAGCCAGAGTCACAATCTAGTTTCTTTGCATCTACGCACTGCACAGGAATATTAGATTTCACCGGTCTCAAGATGTCTTCCTTCACATATAGTAGTAGTGCTGGCTGTGTCACTGTGAGCGGCTTGTTGGTCTGCCCATGCTGGCGGGGAACTGACTGCTTGTTCTTCACATTTCGAAACTCATCCCCTAGGTGTTCAGGGTCGCAGTGGTGGTGGGCGCTCTGAAACTAAGACTTGCCAACAGTAGATAACTGTGTACAGTGGTGGTAGGATTTACCATTGAGATATCTGTTGATGTGGGTGAGTTTCCTCTTTGAGGATTTTTTATTAATAAAACATCAAGAATAAGGGTTTCTAAAATGTACGCGATTAATCCGCTTAAAAATAGTTTCATTTCAAAATGTGTAAAAATCGCGAAAACCATCTTATTCTTACTCTTATACCCGTATCAAAATAATTATTGTTATTTAATGATAAGTACACATCACATAAAAATCATGACTAAGTCTGAATGGTCTATGATAATAATGGCACTGATATTAGTAATTAGAAAGAGTATAATGAATAGTGCGTAATATGCACATGTAATATCAAAGACGTTGTAATTAGTATGTAACTATATATATAAAATGTAAATATCCCATACACTATCCAGCCTATACAAACGACATCAACGTGTGCTCAAGCCAATCTGCGCTTGATTGCTTTTTGGTTTTTAAATCAATGAAAACAAAAGGGCATGAAACGCAACAAAGAAAATGAACTTGCTGTTTTTACTTATCTTATATTTTTTATATATATTTATAAAACAAGCATTTATAGCATACTTTTTTGAAGATTATCTAATTAAAATGAATCCAAACGCGCCACGTGGAGCAACTATTAATTTACTTTTCATTGCTTACATGTATGCAAGTTAAAAAAATATAGAACTTAAAATAAGACTAATTAGGTTGTTAATTCTATGCTTTGTCCATTGGTTCTTTCGCTAAAATCGAACAGTGCTTGCAGATAGCCGCAAAATTCCCTCCAAACACAAGTTCATTGGCCTCCGCTTACATTCGATATATTAAGTACTTGTAACTTTTATCGTAAGTTACAGTTTTTACTTAACTTTGGACCTTATGCTTTAAGTTTTAAAATATTATTTAACCGCACATGAGGCTTGTTGAACTTGATAAAAGTAAAAACTACTGTTTTTAGCGTTACTGCTCACGTTACAAAATATTTTGTATGCTCCACGTTGAATATTCAAACAAGTGACATATACATTGTTGTCGAGTAGAAAGGAAAAAGGACAAACAAAGAGGTATATAATTAATTTCATACAGTTTTTGTTGTTTTTGATAACTTTTTATTCAAATGTGTGGTCTAAATAAATCTATACACGATGCTTACCACTTATATAACAGGATTCTATGTATTTTTGATACAAATACAGTTTTTATAAATAAAAATTAATAATAAAGTTTCCACTGAAATTCGCGGGGAATGCACGGGTTCGAATCCCGCTGCGTTCATCTTTTTAAACGGTTTCTAAAAATGTGTTTCGATTCCCTAAGTGTGTAAATAAGTCTTTAAAATGTTAAAAATATTACTAAAACGCGTTATATATTTTTTCCTTTTAAACATAGTATTGCGAAGCATGCGCGGATGAAAAGTGAATCAACCTGACGTTTTGTTGCGCGGCCACTCACGTTCGTTGACCTCACAAATTTTCGTTTCGTTGGTTACTGCGCGCCCCTCCTCCGCTGCCTGCCCCCTTTCCGCAAACTTACAATAATTCACACTTGAAAAGAGCAAAGAGCAAAAAATCCTTCTCTCACATTATGAAATAAATATTTTCAAACAATTCACGATATCCAATATCTTGTAATGATCTATTTTACTCCGTTTTTATATAAATATAATATATCATTGTATAATAAATCGAAAAGAAATCTTTTCAAATATGATTTTATGAAAATACCAAAGAAATCCATTGCCTCAAGTATCGCAAAGGCCGGATGCGCAAGCGCAAAAACACGAAACCAAACTCGTTTCATGTAATTTTATAATGTGAATCATCCTATTTCTTTTACTTTTGTTATGGTACTATTTTTTATATACTTCCTGGAATATACCTAAGTATATACTTACGTATAATGTTAAACAAAAAAAGTTATTGATCGAATCGAAATGATGTTGACTAGGCCTTGTCATTGACCTCTATTTCGCTATCAAATGTTACAAAACACGACGTTCTTCGACTTGTTGTCTAATTTGTTATAGTAGATTGGTTTTTTATCTTTTCTTTTTTTTTAATAAAATGAATTAGAAGAAAACAAGAAATGATTATTTACGATAAAAAACTACCTTCACTTATCCTCCTTACCAGTATCGGCAGAAGGAAGGGTGATTTTAGCTTGTAACGCAAAAACATTTATATTTGACAAGATTTTTGTTATACAAAAACTTTAACTAAATTTATTTAAGTTATACTTTAAGATATACACCTCAATTATCAAGTGGCCTTCATTGAAATGCTAATTAATATCACTAATGGAAAGTCAACGAACTACATTTATAGTTTAAATTATTTATAATTATTCTGACACTCGTTTTCATACTTCCTTTAAATTGAATGTTACCATTAGCAGTTTATGCCAAACATTATATTATTATTATTCAGTTTTTTTATTTGTACTTAATCGGCCAATCACAAAAACACCTACACTTATAAAAGAAATCGATTTATCATGTCACAGAAATGATTGACATAAACGAACAACGGTAAGGCGCTGGCAGCACTTTTTAAGGCGAAGTGTGACCATAAGATGGCAAAGATAAAATCATGGTGACGGATTGATAGAATGACAATTCGTGAGTAGGCCAAGCACCGCGGAAGACTTCGGTCGCGGTTCACCATGGTTCAACGTGACACTTTCCGACGTCATAGCAACTTTCCTACTAGCAATGCAAGCTACTACTAGCGCCGCGCATCGCAAACGGCAACCATAGCAAAACGATATGTGCTAGTTTTCTAATAAATCTATTAGCTTATATCACGACAGTTTAAAATATGAAGTAACATCTCTTGATCAGCACATTTAACTTTATACTGCATTGCACTCTCCACTCCACTGCACCTACTCGTACATATATTTCAATTTTAATGACTTTTGTTAGATATTTTATTAATATTTACTATATAGATAAAAACTAATAGATTATATAGTTTCTTGCAAGTAGTCTTAAAATATACGTAACCCATACATGAGGTTACATTTCACTACGAAATAGACATAAACATTCTTTTACTAGTTTTGATTTTTTTATTGAATATTTTACTTTTTTCCAGTTTATATTTCCATTGATCAATCAATGTATACAATATTCTAAGTTGTATCATATACATTCAAATTGCTTCAAATAAATATGTATTTTTATTAATTAAATAACACTTTAGAAATATGAACTAAGTAGTATAGAAATTTTAAAAGTGGTAATATATATTTTATTTCTAGATAATATTTTTACTTACAAATACATATTCTGAAAAATCGAAACTCTTGTGTATATAATAAAAAAAATAGGCATTATTTTTACAATTTCAAATATTTTTAAACGGTTAATGCACCAAGTCGGGCCTACCAAATCTCTCCCATTCTACTGCTAAGCACATTGTTGCGCAGCAGGATACCGGAATAGTAACGGGACTGTCATTTCTTTTTCCCTTTTTTTTCACTAGACGGACCGAGGCATGCGTTCACTTTTAATAAAGCCCAAAAATTTTTTGAGAGTGTTTTTGTGACAGCATTTTGGGAAGTTACCCATCAGGTTCAGAATACATATATTCAGGCTCAATACATTATTTTAGACCTAATCATTGCATGGATAGCTTTTAAAGCTACAGCAAATTGCCATTCCAGAAATTTTAACAATATACTATTGTTATATACCATTATGTCTTCATATTTTATAATATATAAGTTATACTTAAATACAATACCTTAATTACAATAAATTTATATAACTTATTGGAATTACTGACAATTTTTAATATTAGTTAACCTTTTGCAATAATATAATATGATATAAGCAATGGAAAAATAAAATACATTTGTTTTTAGATTGATTTACAGCCCGAGCTTTCTATATAATATACAGTGAGCAGCTACTTTGTGGTCAAACTGAAGGTTCATTGTTTAGGATGCTTTTGTACGAATAACGGACGCTGGTGTTGTCGTATGGTGCTTTATGACGTCACAACCTTTTTTTTAATAAAACCTCTGATGCTGGTCCCGTTACTGAGTAACAGTTCCTAGCGTAAACCGGGATCAATAGTATATTATACAAATTTCTCAGAACAACAAACCCTCTCGAAACAAAAGCGTAAAAGATATATTACAGATCATAAATCTAGTGTCTGTGACGAATTTGAGGTTTAGAATAATGTGAGAAGTGTAAAGTACATTTTGCATACAAAATATAAAATAAGAAGTCGTTGTGGTAAAAGGCTATATAATTCTTTTAAAAGAATATTGTCAATATAAACAACCTATTTACGAAAAAAATAGTGAAGTGAATAATTTGTTATGTAACAAATAAGAAAGATTAAAAATATATATATTTTTCCATACCTAAATATGGACTTATTAACAGATTGTTATCTTGTATTGTGATATTTTCAGGACCATTAACGACAATAATTCAATTAAACAGAAAATAAAATAAAAACACTTAAAAATTGTGTCAATATAAAGAGTTACAGTTTACCGTCAGCAGCAGTTGACAGCAATTCAATTAACATACCGCTAAAGCTTGCAAATGTCGACTTTTTTATTCAACAAAGTATTCTATTACGGGACTTTTTAATGAAAGGGGTTAAATAGAAAGGATGTAGAAAAAAATTAAAAATGCCTGTGATTACTTAACCCATATCCGCTATTTGGACTGAAGCATATGGCCGGGTAACCCTTTGGCCCCGTTACATTTCGTTTGTCTAACAGTTGCGTTCTTAATATGTAATAGGCAAAGTTTTTGTTGCTCTATAGAAATAGATTAAATTTTGGCCAGGTGATTATATTAAATACTGTAAAATAAATTCTAAAATTGAATTATCTCACTGGCATCCTCACTTTTTTTAAACGGTTTTATCCGTTCAAATAACATCGAATAGAAAAAGTGTATCTAAATAAATAGTTTGAAAATTTATTTACTTAGCTTTAATTATAAAAGTAAAACAAAATACAGCTGTTTTAACGAAAATGTAGTTAATAATTGTACTTGTTTGAAAAGTATTTATTAATATATATAAAGTATTTATTTTAAAATAAATTCTGAAGTGAACATAAGTATAATCATTCAAATTTCAAAATGTAATATAATCTGCACCATACTCATTTGATATGTGTGACCTATAGGACATGGGACATGATAAAAAGGCTACTATCAGTGTCTACCATCGCTACTAAGTCATGTTAAATAAAGTTATTTTATTATTGTTTACATATTGTAAATGCAATTATGTCATTATATCGTATATAATAATGCCATAATATTAATACATGAAGAAAGCACATTGGATCCATTTTTTGGAAAATTATGCGTATAATTTTCCATAGAGAGGAATATAAAATGTGGGACAGTTATAGGTAATATGGATAGTCGCCTATCCATGCCATGCAGAAAAGAATATTTAGAAAAATATTTAGAGAAATATTAAATTAATAAAATAGATCTTACATACGACAATGTGTTTGATATAAACGTTGCTAAGGGATTTTTTTTTTATTTGGGTTGAATTTTACACGTGAACGGTCTATTAGTTATTAACAAAAATATATAATAAGTTGGTAAAAAAACACATTTTTTGTTACTATGAAATAAATAGAAAGGTAAATTGGTACTACAGCTCAATTTAGTCCTATATTTATTATAACATGCATTACTATGTTTTATCTCATATTTGTTGATATTTTTATTGACATCAATGTAAAGTTTGGCATGTCTTACATCGTAGATAAGTCAGCGAGTGTGTTAATTTATTTTCACTTTTCGCCATATCGAGTGCGTGGCGAGAGAGCCGTGACGGGGCGCTGTCGATGTATCGTCGATTCCTGGAACCAACGCTTTCCATTGCCGACTGAACTGCATCTTCCCGAGAAAATGCACGCGGGTTCGTTGCACTTACAAACTCATAACCCCCTTTCTAAAGCACCGATCCAATTATGTGCACTTTCGCAAGCCACTACTGTCACTCGCCTAGATACGGATAGGAAACTCAACGATGCGCTAGCGCGCCCACCTGCCATTGACGTACTTCCATGTGATCCCTACTGTCATTCCTTTAATTTAGCTATACAAATGAACACAGAAAAATATATACTAATTATATTAATATTAAAATTATACAATAATATCCGTTCTATAATGCTATATTATCTTTACTTTATCGCAAAAGTAATCCTCAAATGTTATAGAAATGTTTATTTGTATTAATAATTAATTATGACACACCGAAAATAGATCTTTGAAATTTTCAACTTTTTCCTAATATCATTAATGCAGTGTAAGAAAGTTTTTCCGCCGTAATCACGCTCCGTAGCGCACGCTAATGAAAACGAGACAGGGTATCGAACTCGTCTGCCGCCGCAACGATAATACAAGTATATCTATTTTAAATGTCTTTAATAATCACTTCCTATATTTTAAAATTATTATAAAAGTTTAAAAGTGAATTTGTTTTCGTAACTTAATTATATACTTAAGTATAAATGTTATCTTCATATTAAAATGCAAGATTTCTTAGTTTTCCATTTACTTTATATGTCATATCTCTCTTTGCATATAAGCATTGTGCTACATTTTAGCACAAATGAAAAAAAAATCATATTGCAACATCATCGACTGTTATTACTCAATTTTTCTCATAATTTATAGAGTAATGGGTATATATTTTACAATTATGTATCTATACAATCGTTTAAATACTGAAGTATGCTTCAAATTTCTAGTATAATTTATTTTGCGTACGAAGGATATCTTTTATGCACTATAGTGCAATACTATGATGCACTTGAGAAATACTTTAGCTAAAATTAATTGTATTACATAATGTACCTAAACCAATACAATTTACTGTCGGAGTTATATGTGTATATAGAGATCTGACTGGATTTGACGAGTCTGTGCCAGATGCTATTTCAAGAAACTAGACAGGTTGAACTTGTCAAGTGGTTGCAAAAACAGAAGGGGGGATTAGAGTGCATTGACATACTTACCTACTGTACACTGCAGCGAAAATGCATCGACGGCGCGTCGTCACTCGGACACAAGTACCACGCTCATAGAACTTCGTCACCCTCTCGATATAACGTAATATCATAGACTTAAAGATCTACACGGTATCTGCGTAGCTCAGCATAAAATGGATGCATTATGGCACTTACGCCGCAGAAAAGTGGAATGACGTCCGTACAACTATGTGATTTTCACTTATAAACTCGAAGTGAGAGAAAAGTTAGGGTTTGATTTTAAAAAGTTACTCTATAAAACAACTTAGTCGTGATTCTTGTTAATACAATTAGGCTACATTTCTCATAAATATTTAAATATTTTGTTTATTCAGGTATCTGGCCAGGTAAATATTCTCAAAAAGGCACAAGGCAAAGGGTGTGTGTGTACTCCTACATACTAATACTTGAATGAGTAAACGTCATTACATAATTTCATTTTAATACGTCGCTAGTTGAATAGGATAGATTTTAAATTATTAATAACAATAATATTAAATTCAATAATATTTAATAACAATAATATTAAATTCGAGGAATCATGTAACTGTTACAATAGATTTATTACTAGATTTTCTATATACGCATGCCTAAAATTCCGTTAAAAGTAAAAGAAAAAGTAATTTAAAATAATAAATTATTTATTTTATTATTTTTAACATTTATTATTATATTAGCATTGTGTATTTATGAATGATTTACATGATGTAATAATTAATGGAATGCATCACAATATTGTAGTGCACTTGACACAGCTAAGGTCAATGACAGCGTAGCAGCGTAGCATGCACTACTATCGCCGTCGACAGTGCCGTAGCTGACTTAAACAAACAGCAAATAAATGACAAAAAAAATATCTAATAATCTATTTTTAAAATAATAGAAATGATTATAATGAAATAGTTTTAATAACTAAATATTTTTTTTAGAGATAACCATATTTTTAAATTAAATTTCCTTATTTTTTCCTCCTAACTTCGTCTTTAAAATCAGAGTGTTCAATTATTCGCATGTTGTATTCGTTTAGAAGGTATCTCATGATCATTTTTCTAATATAGAAAATATATTCCTGGTTGGTCAAAAACAATATTTACCAGAATAAAAGTATGTTAACATGGAAAAGTAGAAGTAAAAGCAACTTTAATTAGTAACGTTTTTAATTATTCAAGATTATTGCAGAAAATCATAAATTGTTTCAATTTTGTAGTTACAAATATTGATATAAAATTTTAAATTGAGCCCAGATTAAACGTTCTTAATTATAAAAGTTGTGTTGTATTTCAGATATAGTCCTATCGGATGATGTTAGGGTTTGAGCGGCGCATGGGTGTCAGTGCATCGTGAGGTGACAATGAAAGTACGACGTTTCTCGCTTGCGATAGTTCGCGGCAATAAGGCCACCCGCGTTCAACGGCCCCGATCGCGCCGTTACGCCGGACGCCGCGCGCCGCTCTCGCTGATCGACGCACTTCCACTGATATAATAATAACACCATTCAATGATAGCATACAATACGAGTTCTTGTTTATCTAGGCTTAAACTAAAGCTAATCGCAAAATATCTGAACAAATCAATACTAATTTGTTTGAAATTGATATAAAGAATTTAACCTTCTTAAAATAAGGTGAGAATTGGATATTTTACGTATAATTATGGGTTATCTTTAACAACCGCCATTAGTTTGTAAATAAAATCATTACTTTATTTAGATTTTTTCTAATACATAAGTAGTAACAAATAAATTCCATATTAAATATAACTATTAATTTTAAGTACAATATGTAAAGTGTTGATTTTTTTCAAAATCAATAACTATTTGTAAAAATTATTGTCAATATATTGTACTCGATATGTAAAAAGATTAAACACAATGAAATAACAAGTTGAAAATAAAGAAAATTGCTTTAGTAGGTATTCCTTTATTAAGTAATCGTTGATAATGAAGCTTGTAGCCAGTTTTTGCAATCGTGTGGGTCGTTAACCCCAAATTCGTACAGCCTTTCATTTTCCGTTTTTAGATCTGTGTCTGTTTACACGAGCTTATTTAAATTTCACGTTTAGTCACAAACAAGTTTTACATTAGAATAAACTAGATACGCATACAGTTAATTGTTTCCACAGATCAAAGTTCTGTATTTTCCTAGAGTCTAACTCAATTAAAATTATAAATATTATTTAATCGTACCATAATAAAAGAAAAAGTTTAAATTAGGATAACAGAATAATATTTTTTTTATCTTTTTAAATAAAACGCATCTCACGCATATATATAATAGGGTAAAAAAACCTAGGTCTCAGTCTTAGATCATTTACTTCAAGGCTTTCCGGTGATTTTTAGAGAAATTGTACTGAGTGTTGAAATTCTAGGTTGCGCTTTGTCTTGCCACACCGAGGAAATAAAAATAATTGCAATACCATTCTCTCGAATGAGGATCGAACCAGCAACCGCCAGTTGTTTGATATATAATCCTTTATGCTAACGTTTTCTTTGTATGAAAGGAACAAAATTAATTGAATTGAGGCGTGAGCTTAAAAATTAAAAGTAGAACAATAGTTCTTTTACTGTATTTTTGTCTTGTATTAGTAATTATACTTTTAATTTTACATAATGAAGTATATATATAGCCTATAACATAAACTTTTATAAAATGAAAATGTTCTGTTATATGTATATGAAGCCAAGAAAAAAGAGAGGTATTTTACAAGCTTACAATATAAAGCAATACTTTAATTTTAAGCCTTATACTAAATTTTAATATAAATTATATTATAAGGATAAGATTCCCTAAAACACCATTTTTAAAAACTTCATTCACAGTTCGTAGAAAGTAACGGTGTAAGCATATACGTATGAACAGGAGCCTCGACGGCGGCCATGATTCACGAGGCTTCGAACGCACTGTGACATAATGAACTGAATTAACATTATTTGGCAGCTTGTGTTAAAAACTCCTTTCCTTCTCGTCTTAGTCATACTATATGCTATGCGAGTCATTGGTAAATCCACGAATTGTTATACGTACATTCACTAAATATACTTATTTACTCACGGTACTCCTTCAGTTATATTTTATTAATATAGGTTATTCGTATAATAATTATTATGTGGCAGAAGGAGCAATATTGAACTAAATATTAAAAAACAATTTCGTTCGCATATGAAATATATAACCGGAGTATAGAATATGTTTCTATAATAATGATAAGTAAATCTCTATCACAGAAAATTACTAATTGGTAATTATTTTTTATTTCCGATAATATATAAGACTACTTCAACAAAATGCAATGTAAATCAGTATAAATAATATTAGTAAAATCCTTTGCAGATACGTTATTTGTCAGATGAGGGTACGACGTTAAGCCACGGATTCGACCGTCTCTGCTTCTGTCTCACCGCATATGTAGATGATTGCAGCAGCTTTCCGGTAATGTAACATTCGCTTCTGCCTGTAAGAATTCTGCTAGTGGTTCATTGAACTTTCGCGAGTGCAGAACGCAGCAGCAGAGTGGGGGATTTACACTAGGTCACACCCGGCCGTCGGCACACTTACCTTGACTCGACGCAGTCGGCGCCGCCGTACGCTCTAACATCTAATAGAAAACTAGGCACCCTGAACAGTTTCTTGCAATTATTTTATGCATAATACAATATGACGACAACCTTAATTTTATAATTAACGAAATTTCTTACGTCAGTGCCATGTCATTTTTTTTTATATTCGTTCCAAATTGGTTTATCGTGCTATATATTACTTATTATTATTGTTTGACATATAAACCAATATCAAAATGCAATACGCAATATTCTGCAATGACTTCTATTTTTCTTTTAGACGTTATCCTATATGCATTGCAACTATGTAGACTTTATAAAATAGAACCCAGAACCTGAATTGTCAAACTGACGTTTGTCTGATCTAAAAAAATTATACAATATGAAGTATTTTTTGTTGCTCTACTGAAACTACTCAGTTTTACAAATAAAAAATAGATGTAATATTATTCACACACACATTGACCTATTCGCTAGAATATTCAAACATTTCAATAAAATTATATTAAGTTAACTACTATACTCATTTTCTTAGCCTTACGTTTTTCCTTCCCTTTTCTCTTTTGATACTCTTGGTTTGTTATCAACATTGAAACGTTGGAGACGGGGCATTTTATAAACATTATAATATAATGCAATGTAAAATAAACATATTAGGTTTATTAAGGAATAAGAAATTTGTGTAAAAAAATATGATCTGAGAAATTAGGTCAGCCTCAGTCTGTCGGGTTAACTTAATACCATTTAGTACCTATTCTGCTTATCTTGGACCTCATTTTGTTATGTTGCTAATAAGTGTCTTTTTTATATACATATTATTAATAAAATTTTATTATAGAAACAAACCGAGCAATTTGAATATTAAATAAGTTATATTTTTATGATGTGCGCAGTATTCTATTGCACAAATAGAGTGTTAGGGCAATATGATAAACATGTTGAAAAATATAAATCAAAAGAAATTCAGAAGGATATTTTGTGTTACAGCTTCCCGCTTTTTCCTGCGTGGCAGGATAATGTAGTCAGAGAGAACTCATTGTTAAGATAGTGTCAAATCTAAGCTACCCTAATACATTACTATTAAAATTACTTTCGATAATTAAGATATTGGTGATAGTGCTCTTACCGTGAATACTTGTCTGTTTTATGAAAATGATAAATAATACATGAAGTAATGTAAGATGATTTAGTATACTGAATACATAGTCCAGCAATAGCAACATCATATTATTCTCTCTTATATAAGTCATCTTTAAGTTTTCTTTGTACATCATTAAGGACAGTAAGATATACAATCTAGCGGCTTCTATACAATGTAATTATTTATACAACATAATGGACAGTGCTGGCATTATTAGTCAATACATTTACTAATTATCAACGCTATGTACAAAAGAAGTCAAATAAAAGTGCTGCCATAACAAGTCAATTGACAAACTTATTAGTAACCTAAGTATAATAGGTAATTATAACAAGATAACAATAGTTCTCATAGAGATCTCATATTTGGATCACATTAAATAAATTGTAAAGAATTTATAGAGCTGGCTCTAAATATTGTTCTTCGTCGGCCATGCAGTAATCAGATCAATGCAAGTGAAAGAGCTTTGAAATATGAAGAAAAAATTCAACGAAATGTTTTTAATTTATGTAATTCTGTCGAAAACTCCATCTGCCGGAAACTTCTATCCGCTTCTGTCGTAACAAATGGATTGTAACTGAAAAATCGTTAAAGACCAAGAAAGGATAATAAGAATTATTATATACTATCGTAAGCCCAGAAAATGTAGCTTTTACACTTCTAAGCCAAAATTGACTTTGAATAATAGAAGAATTATTTGAATACAGAGGGTCAGATGCAAGTACCAATACATTGTGGGTTTTTAAAACCGAACAAAAATCTCAATACGGAGTCAAGTAAAGTTTGTCTACAGCAGCACATTATACAAAATATAATAAAGATAGCAGCCCAAACAGGGGTTTGTCAATGGTAAGAACATTATGCTGGATTAATATAATGCCTAGCCACATACATTTTTGAGAGACCATCAAACAATTACAGAAGTTCTGTCACATCTACGGGCTATTACTTGTGCTTTTATTTTACTAAATTTTTAAAACGGATAAATTAATTTTGATTAATTTTGTTAGTTATACTTAGAAAAAAATTAAAAACATCAATTAATCTCGACATTGTATTTTTCGCATCATTGTATGTAAAAATCAGATTTACAACTTGTCCACACACTACTACAATTTTATATAACTTGAATAAATCTATTGACGGTAAAAAAGAATAGTATTTTGGTTTTTTACTAATAACGGACAAAATTTTCAGGTAATTACAAAAATATAAACCTACAAATATACTCTATTAAATAAATCGATACTCGGTAAGCGATCAGAAAACACAAGTCAACAAGTTAAAAGACTCAATTACGGACTTCGTGATTGATATGACAAATTAAATTAGCTAAACTTTTTACTGAATGCCCAAAAACATTCTAAGGGCGTTAAAAAGAGTTGTTTTTATATTATTGAGTTTCTTTTAGTATATTACAAAATATAAAGCCTATGAACAATGATATTTTATCATTGTTTTTTTTTTTTTTTTTTTTTCAGCTGCTCTTTTTTTCCACAGCATTGTAGGCCTCTTTCCAGTTTTGTCCTAAATTTGAGACATTGTATGCTAAGGGGCAGAACTTAACGCCGCGTTTTGTCTGACCAGAACAGAAAAAAATATATATAATAAATGTAAACACTCCTCTGATTCAGAATCGAACCCACAACCATAGTTTCTTTAGATTTTTGCTGATTTAGTTTACAGTCTCTATACAATGTAATTATTTATACAACATAATGGACAGTGCATTATTAGTCAATACATTTACTAATTATCAACGCTATGTACAAAAGAAGTCAAATCAAAGTGCTGCCATAATAAGTCAATTGACAAACTTATTAGTAAAATTAAGTATAAAAGGTAATTATAACAAGATAACAATAGTTTCAGGATACAGTAATCCGGTTTGGAGATCTCATACTTAGATCACATTAAATAAATAATTTAAAAATCTTTTATGTTGCACAATTTCTATATGAACTGTATTTAAAGATAAAGTGGACTTAAGGCGTTAAAATGCTTGACATTATTCAAGTACAATACAGCTGTAAATTTTATCTAAAATCTCATTATCATTTAATATGGCAATATTTTAGATGCTTTCAAAGATAATTAAGATTATAACTGTAATGACCATAACTCATACAATGCTGGTTGAACTTCGCTGTTATAAATAACGAGTAAGTACTTTAGCCTTTTATTCGCTTAGACTTTATATCGGAGAGAGAATATTATCCCTACGTGCTTCTCTTTCAGCTTATTAAGTGATATTGCGTGTTAGATAGAAAACTGGCAAGCTATTATCGTAGATACATATGCGGGATATAAAAGGCCAACTAAAAAAGGCCAACGCCGTGGACATTTAAATAACTTCATTCTGATTGATTAATCACCGCAAGTTGGATAAAAAATATATCTGATTTAATTATTTTTTATTCTATCTAAGAATTTGCTGATTATTCCTGATCTAATTGATCTTTGTTGGAGACAATATAATCATATCATCATCATCCAGAGAACAAACATTACTCAATTTAAATCTTTTAGTGTATATTTTAATGGTACTTAAATTTCCTAGCACAAATTAATATTTAAACTAATATACTAACACTATTATACTAATATGTTATGTTAACTTAAATGAAAATATACCAAAAGTATCAATTGAATCACAATATAAGTGTTTAGTATATTTCTTGGATAAATTTCATTTTCAAGGGTATTGTACTGAACATAATGACAGACGTATATTATTGGTACCTGCATAATACTTTGCAGTAACCTAATATTTTTTTTTATGTAACATAGAATAGCAACTTTGAATGTCAACTGGAAAATGCTAGTGGCATATACAAATCAAACAAGTTTTTTGTATTGATCTGCGGGTGATCGAACTTTGCCGCACACTAGACGAGCTATTGCCAACGCTTATTGCGAAACAAGCTTAGAAATAGAATGTTATCACATTAAGGGTGATTGCAGACTATTCAAAAAGCTTTATTGTTAAAAACAGTTCCAGGACTTATTAATAAACAATAAAAATTATAGAGCTTCAGCTTGTTTATAAAAAAAAGTTTATATTGGTTTATCAAAATTTTTGTAATTTAAAGATAATCAATTTTTGCATATACTATAATTTAAGGTCAATTGATATTCTTTTTAAATAATAGGCTTAACCTCGCTTTCGTTTGGTATAGTTCCTAAAACCCTTAGAGAAAAGTATTTTCGAATTATTTTTAATGAACAAAAATTGGGTTTATTAAAACTTACTTAAAGTGGCTGGAGGCATAGCTGCTTATTTTTGTGCCATATGTTTATATTGGCGTTTATTTGTATATTCATTTACGATCTTAGCTTCTATAGTCCCCAGTATAGTCAGTCCTTCAGTGTAGAAAAATTCAAATGTAATAGAATTTTTTCTCAAAAACAATTTTGTTAAAATATTGGGATATCGCCATGAACGTTATTTTATTTGCCATTTACATTAAATGTTGTTATTCATATCTTTAAAAGAACTAAGTTTTGTATTATTAAATATTTATCACAAATATATGTCATAATTTAGTTAAAGTTTACAAAAACAGCAATTTCTGCAATCCTACAATGTAAATTTTATATCACCAATAAAATTGTAGCAAAACATTTTAAATTGAAGATATCAGGTTTTTAGGTTCACTTGATGTTAGCAACTTAAAGAACTTATTTAGATTTTGAAGTTTTGAATTTTTTATTGCTTATTTAAAATCTTAATACTTTAAATATTCTTAATACTCTGGTATCATAGACTGATCTAGTATTTTTCCTAAAATAGAAACAAGGCTATCTTTTACCTATATATGTTATTTTGTGAAATGTTTTAAATATATTTATAATGTTTAAACACAAGCAGTCTAATTTTGTATACTAAATAAAATTAGAATTAAATAAACTCGACTACTCAAATAAGCCAATAATATTCAACGAGGTATATTTATAATAGATTTTAAGACTGTCCGACGCCATGCTACGTCCACATAAATATTTTCCTTATAAAATAGATAAAAAATTTACATATGTATGACAGAGAATAGCCTTATAAACACTACGAATGCGAATTCAATATATGTAGCCATCTCTACACATAACCGTGCACAAACTATAATGATCTCTGCATGAAGTTAAAAGTTCTTATTTTCAATTTTCAAGATTCGAACAACAAAAATTATGGTTGTATATAATAATAAATGTCTAAGAGAAATAAAAAATGCAAGAAATAAGCTTATAGCCTCTATAGAATATAAAACATACTATATTTATAGAAACATTAAAGTACCACAAATAAAATATATCTATTAATATAGTGTCCCGTATAAATCTTTTGCGTTTTATGAAATTCCACGTAATTAATATTAAACGAAATACATTTTTAAGTTACGACTAAGATATTAAATAGAATACAATATTAAATGTAATATGCAAAAAGACCGGAAACTAAAACACAAAGGTTCGCAGTTAATGTATTCTATCATACTATCGAGCGAGAAGAAAGAAAAATATTTCTTATTAATTTTATTCCTTTATTAAATAATTAGTTTAGTTTCTGTTTCCAATTTCATTGACAAGAGTAATTTAAATTAAAAGAAAAAGTAATTTAAATTTAGTAGAGATTCACAATTCGTTGCAATTTTACTAAAATACAAATTATTATTTTCATAAAGTTTTTAAAAGCAATTCAAACGTCGTTAACCCCTTGTAATTGGCTAATGGTTGTAGCACTCAAAAGAGTTCAACGCACGTCCGCAGCCACAACTAGCCTCACGACTCTTATACAATGGCTGTTTTTGTACAGCTTCGGTTTTGGTTATGACATCACCATAGCTTATATCATGCTCTATGTACTCCTACGATCAATATCACTGCTGTTGAACCAACAATACTTGTTGTAAAATAGATTTCCATCTATGATAAAGGAAATTAATTAAAAAAGGAAAATACTTTAAGGAAAAAAAAAGCAAATTAATCTATCCTCGATTACTTTTTTTTATATAGAGGCTTTACCCGTTTGATAGACGAAACTAAAACACAACTATAGTTGGAAAATAAAAAATATTTTGTTAAATTAAATGTTTCTCTAGTTATCTGTAATAAGACGTGTCTCAAGTAATCATGAATGATATTATACTAAGTTTGAAAAACCCCATCGCGTAATCCATTGAGTATATCAACTTCTGTGTATATACATAAATGTATCTAAAAACAATTGATGACATTAGTAACATATAAACAGCTATAAAATTATAAAGAGTATAATATAAAATATAAATAAGTGCTCAGATATAAAATTTTTCGACGACTTCACTAGGTTGTGGTGAGAGGAGTTTTTAAAGTGAACAGAGGCCTGTCTTAGCTACGCTTCGGTTCATTTTGAATTATTGTATAATAATTAATTTCATTCGTAAACATTTATTTTTAAGAACATCATGTTACAATCAAATGTTTTATACATTACCTCACTTATAAGGCTACAAGTAGGTTGTATAAGAGAAACTAATAGTAGATATGGAAGTTCTATAATTTGTAATGTGTGTATGTATGTAATCTTCTACCATATGAAAATACAATTTTTATAAAATTCTTCATATAATCATAAGATCTCAGCTCCTTTACATCTTTAGCTAGAAAATCACCAATATCTAATTTCTAATAAACGCCTCGATTAAGTAAGAATTTTTTTCGTGTAAAGTGAAAAAAGTAAAGAATTTTATTTCGTTAAGTTAGAATTTTTATTGAATGGTCTCAAAAATCATTTAAATGTTTAACATTTTACGAAAAATGAGCATTATTTTATATCATTCATGTTTTAAAGCTTTTTTTAATATTAGTTACCTGTTAATTTCCTGAGATATAATTGAGCGAGTTGATACATAGTAGAAGAACATTTTTCTTCACTTTCAATAGGTATTTGTTTTTTTAATGCAGAAGATATTCTGTAGAAACTGTGAAAGTTCAAATGCAATTCATACAGTGGTGTTTATGTAAAAAGGTAAAATCATAAAAACTTGCTTTAAGTTTAAATCCTGTTTAATTCTTTACTATTTATGATAAAACTGGCCTATGTATATGTTGGCCATTGGCATACCCGAATATATTCGAATATCAGCTTACGGTACCCAGTATATAAGTCCATCCAGCAGTTTTGCTTGTTGCAAATCAAATAGATCCATATGAAAATGATAAAATTGCTGTTTTTACATTACAAGTTCGTTTTCGACTCCGTTTCCGGCAGTATGAAAATAAACCATGTACAATTTCGTATCTGATATAACTTTTTTGCTGTATAATTGAAAATTTTTGTGGTCTAAAATTTGTGAAAATGAAATAAGATACGATAATATTATTATAAGATACGAGAATTTTACCTAACTATGCGTGTTATCTACGTCTAAGGTCTATATGAAAATCATAATTAATCTAAAACTTAAAAATATACCAAATTTAGTTTGTGTATTTCTATTTATATGATTATTAGATCATAATGGAATAAAAACAGCATAGTTTATGTATAATTCCCTCAAATATATACTCGTAGCAGACAAGACATCAATTATGGAGGTGGGAGTTGCAAAAAACCAAGGAATATTTCGGTGGAAGCTTGATGTCCGGTTACGTAAGTTCATCTAGCTTCAAGGCCGAGGACGTTGCACCCGAATCGCTGATCGCGTCCTGCCGGTCCGAGTTTGGACGAGTCTTTTTTTTACTAACTCAATATTTGTTACCCGCCTACCCACACAATTCTAGCTGAAGCATTCAACTTAGAAATGTTCAAGGATAACTTAGATTATTTTTATATTTTAATAAAGCCATTAACCATACTATATGAGAAATATCATGCTTTATAAACCTTTACATTCAAGAGCATATTTTGGTATTATACGACCATGTTATAAAGTCAAGTGTGCGAAAAGCGCTTAAAGGTAGCGCAGATTGTAATGGAGTAAGTGACAGAACCTTAGTTCTTAGTCAGCATGTCTTTATATACCTTCTAATAATCTAATAATGTCATTATACGTAGAAGTTTTTTTTTTCGTTTGTTTTAGTTCCACAAATAATATTAATCTGCAATCTTGCAATCTTGGGATTAATCCCAATGAAGTGTCCGCTAGATTGTAAATCAATAAATAAGTCGTGCAAAATACTACACGTTACTTAAATGACAATGGTGAGGAAAATATTTAAACGCGCTTAACCCTTTCTTCGGGTTTTAGCTACTGTACAATAAAGCTCTTTGTTATCACCTGTTTGACAAGTAAACAGTTAAGCTGAATAAATTAGACAATTGTTAAAAGTCCTTATTCAAAATTTTCTTTGTTACCGTTTACTTCAGAAAGGCATATATGTAGTTTTTGTTAGTAATGGAATGGTATGGAAAAAGACAATATTAAAATATATTTTTATCTTTGAAAACGATTCTTACTTGTGTTACTGATTAATAATATTAATTAACGTAAATATATAGGATTCGGCCGCAACATTGTAACATCCTACTAATATTATAAACGCGAAAGTTTGTGAGGATGTTTGTTACTCTTTCACGTAAAAACTACTGAATGGATTTTAATGAAACTTTACAATAATATAGCTTATACATCAGAATAACACATAGGCTACAAGTTATAAAGACATTGTGTGAATTGACCAAAATATAAAGTAAGTATCTTATGTTCAAGCCATTAAAGCCAAAATAGTGAACCATTGTAGTCAATAAATTAATATTATGGTATATATATATGCTAAATGCATATGTATACACGCTACATATAACAGAATATTATTTTTTGCTAATTTTGTGTCTGTCAGTCTGTTTGTTCCGGCTAATCTCTAGAACGGCTACACCGATTTTGACGGGGCTTTCACTGGTAAATAGCTGATGTAAGATCTCCACGCGGACAAAGTCGCGGGCACAGCTAGTAACTAAAATAACTAACTTCACATCATATTTTTTCTAATTCTGTAAACGTAATCGTCTCGTTGAGTTTTTGTCATCGCAATGTGTGCCGGGGTGGATGAGGAACCGTTAGATTTTTTACGTGGCTACGTTATAATGGCCACCCTTTAAAAGCAAAAAAGCCAGGGGTTTCTGCAGGTAAGCAAATCTGATCACCGACTGCGATTAAGACTGTGATCAAAGTTACATAATATTGTCCTTTGTTATTTTTCACATGCTATAAGTTCAGTTACCTAAAACGATGCTTTATTCTTATCTGATATTTTATACACTGAACTATATATTGTATTTTCAAGTGTGATTAAGAAAAAGAGTGACATATGACGTAACATGTCATTGAAACACCATCTGGTGCTTTAGGAGCTCGTGCCTTTTCTGTTACTATTTACAATAGATTTTTTTTTGTTAAATATATATATTTTACATGAAATGTTAAATGTAACATGTAAAATTTTTTTCTTAATTATAGCGACTCTTTAAGGAAATGTTTTTCTGTCGTTCTTTATTTCAATTAAGCTATTCTTATTTAAATATAACATAAATTTACAATCGATTAACTGTATTTGAAAAATGTATTTTAATGCAGATGTAAGACTCTTTAGAAGATTTAACGGAAATTTATAATTTTATATTTACATTTAATTTTTATCGAAATATTATTGTATCTATATATAATTTGAAGCTATAATATTTCACAACTCACAATTGAGCTACAGTGAATGAAATAAAAAATATTGTACACAAAAAAATATATGTTTTGCATTTTAACAATTTTTATGCAGCTTCACGCTTTTTCAGTTTCTAGTCAGTCAGACGCTAGTGTCAAGACGGAGTGTCCTCATTTATAATTAATATTTTAGTGTCTAATATCTATAATTTCTAATCTCTTTTATGTATATTATATGATATATGCCTAAATATATAGGTACGATGAAATATGAACAAATGGGAAATACATAGAATAAAATATATCGTTTAACACTTGTACTAGATTGCCTTGCTGAGATAGAAGTGGTCGTGTGACCGTGGCATTGGTCGTCTCGCTCACACGCAGCAGTTCATTCACCCGGGCGATGCGAGTGCGGAAGAAGCGCAGGCGGCGGTCCGGCGGTAGTCGGTACGGGCCGTAGGCAGCGGCGGGAAGGACGTCTCCGACCATGAACTGAGCCACAGTTTATCAGTTAAGCGGAGCTATCGGTGCGCTAACACCGCTCCAACATGACCCTTTAAAGTGTTTCAGACTGAATGCAACATAGATCTCAAGCAAGACTTATATTTTTAATAATATTTTTAAGTGACGTGAAGTGTAGTTTTAAGTTTAGTGAAATAATAAGGATTATTTTCGATCTGGATATTTTTCGGGCAGTTCGAGGCTGGATTATTATGAGACGATTGGTAAGTTAATTAATTATGCTACATACGGTAAATATAGGTTAATATTGCTTATCACTTATTACAGCAAGCTGCTTTCTTCACGTTTAAAAGACATCAACGCGCGTGTCTTAAAGAAAACTATAAGGTTTTCCAAATACTGAACCTTCAAAACTAAGCTCCAAATAATATTTTAAGCAAAAATACACATTGTTTATAAAATATTATGTAAATATTTATATTTCCTTTAATATTTTTTCTGCTATTGCTTATTAATTTATTCTTACATATTTCTTTTTATTTTATTAATACGATCTATAGTTATATATTTATTATTTTCACTTTTTTATTAATATAAATATGGGGGCTTATATTGTAAAATAAAAAAATCTATTTATATCTCTCGTATTGTGCTTAGTTAAATAATTCTTCTTGAGGCCAGCCCAACAATTCATAACCAACCTTAAAGTATAAAGAACTTATTATTCCTCTTAAAACTGCTATCATATAATTTTTATTTATAATTTGATTATTAAAGTACACCATCT
Source organism: Podotricha telesiphe (assembly GCA_038994665.1). Taxonomy (NCBI): domain Eukaryota; kingdom Metazoa; phylum Arthropoda; class Insecta; order Lepidoptera; family Nymphalidae; genus Podotricha; species Podotricha telesiphe. Next base: position 1,368,566 of record JAOYRR010000188.1, on the reverse strand, counting down.
TCCTGGGTAGGTTTGGCTATAATTAACATAAACGCTCAAAGACTTTATAAATTTAGTGTACATAAGGCACATACTTGCGCAAGCGCAAACTTTGATGGGCAGTTGCAAAAAATGGACCTTGAACTCAGTAAGTTCAATTTCAAGGCGAACATTCGCACGTGAGGGCTTACGTAATACACCCCACTCACATAATGGCATGTGCGTGCGACTGTAAACAAACTACAATTATTTATAATTAACTTTATAAATGAACTATATTGCTTTATTTAGATCGTCGCGCACCTATTATGTATTAAGCTTTATACTAGTGTCTCTACAAATATTTTAATAAAAGGCATTAAAAATATCCTTGGAAATAATAAAATAAAGGAATGAAATCGTTAAAAACGTATATCAAAGTAATTTTTAAAATATATGAAAAATTAAATATTTAACATAATTTTCATATTTCATATTGTCGGCGTTTTTTATTTTTTTTAATAAAACTTATTTAACTAATTCAAATCTTAAAATGTAACCATATACAATTATTCCCAAGTTTTATATCTACATATATTGCTCATATATTCGAATTCATCATCACGAAATAATTGACAGTAGAATGACGACGTTCGTGATTTCGTAAAATATGCACGAATACAAACATCTTGAAATCTTATACATAAAAATTACGAATACAATACATAAATGGCGTGCAAATATAGTAAATAGAGCCAAAAAACATCTTTACTTTTAAGCAAAAGTAAGCTCAATATGGAAAGAGAAAGGATTCAATTTGGCACACACGCTTCTCGCTGTTTCGGCAATGACACTGACTTCGGCCGATGATATAACAGCAAGCTGACAAACCCGTGAAAACTCGGTCATTGAACCGCGTGCTCGCGGCTGCGGCCGAACTGACAGCTTTTGCTTACGCGATTTTGTGTTTACATCACTTACCATAAAGTTTATTATTAATTAGTTTGGATCTCTATATACTGTTAAATCTTCACTGTGAGCCGCATAATTTTATATACTTAAAATTATTCAATATTAATAAATTTATCATCAAAATCAATAATACAAATTAATAAATATTATATCACTTCATCACTTTATTCCCCTCTTCTACCCGAGGGTCTATCACAGTCTAAATTCAAGGGAAACCATTAACTTGGAGCCACAAACTATATTGGCGATAATAAGTTCTTTTATTTTCACGATTATTACACATTTTCAAATGAACGTGGTCACAGATAGACTACTGTAAAGTGTTCGAAGCGTCGGGTTCTAAAATGTATTGTCGAATATCAATATTATACGCGATTAACCCAGTTAAAAATAGTTTAATTTAAAATATATTGGCGATTTCAAAAAGCCATTTATTTTATTCGCGGAGTCATTAGTAAGTCTCCGTTAATATTAGCAGGGATCGTCGTTAAACAATTACCTCTGATTTCACCCTCCTATTTTATTTCATCTACAATTCCTGTATTTTACATTCCTTTCATTTTTAATATATTGTTTAAATTTCTTAAAACTTCTGCCGTTTGTTTCCTTTAATTTTTCGTATGTTGTCTAAATTGAATATTTGAAGGACTATGTATAATTAGAGCTTTTTCTTCCAATTTTGAGAGAGTGAACTATTGTGCAATATTTGCCATATTTTCTTGTTGCTTCTGTACCAATATTTACTTGTCCTACCTAATAGCCTACCAAGCCTACCTAAGACCTACCTACCTAGATTTACAACAAAGACAACTATCTGTGTAAGTTGCAAACTGTCTTGAGCAAAGAGAATACACTAAAACATTACTGATGTATGACTTGACTTACTAGAACTTATTACGTTCCTAAAGAATAAATTGAAAATAAATAAAAACTTTTAACAGTACAAATATAAATAGAAATTATTATTAGTATATTAAATAACCGAGGATACATATTGTTACAAAATTTCACATTATCAATATAAATCTATTTAATTTTAAAAATCAAGTATTTCACACAAATTCTAGACGTAGCTATATTATTATATTCTAGCTATTTTTTATGTAGCCATTATCAAGATTTATATATTTTACTAGCATACAAATATGAATAGATCATGGAATGATTGTTGGTTTAAGTCTTGGAGAACAAATGTAATTATGAAATGATAAACAAACACGATAAAATTGTCTTAATTGTTTCGCAATAGTCAATAGAGTGGCGAAATTAGGGCGTTCCTTTTCTCTTTACAATTACTCTTCAAAAGTGGATAGTGTACAACGAGTGATTTGTCCCACCCGTAAACTACACAAGTTGTATCATAGATTTATAAGTAAAAAAATCATAATAACCATCTTGTTATCGAATATATAAAGAACAAAGAAGGACAATATGAATAAACTATACACAAATCCCTATTATTCACCAGCATTTTGTTTTTATAGTGATAGTTCACAATTAACAATATAATCTTGAAATGAATCATTCGAAAGATTGAAGGAATTGAAGCACTTATAAAATATTTAATGTCAAAGGCATTATGTGCACATCTATATAAATTTCACTCTTTAGATGGTTAAAAAATACATTATTGTTTGTATCGAGGCCTAGGTTTTAAGGCTGAAAATAGGCAGGTACAATCTTTAAGGGTATATGCCTTGTTCAACTCTACGTAGAGATAAAGAAACGTATATAAATAAATCTAAAAATCTAGTCTTCGGACGAGATCACTTACGCTTACGTGGGAGTGCCAGGAAGGTCCTTGATGGGTAGAAAGTAAATGCTTGGTAAACATCGCGGGAAGAAGGGACGCGCGGGCAGAGCGTAGTGAAACCTGTTCGATCAACGGTACCTCGGTATGCCCCGGGCGCACACGCATCTATTATGTAACAAAGATTTTTACGCTTCAATACTCCTTATTTGTAGCATATGCCATGCGTAGTATAGAGGTTAAAATACAAATATTTATTAGTAATAATAAAATATACCTTATTATATAAAAACAAAATTCATAAAACATTCAAACCGTTCCTTTTAAATAGGTATCTATATAAAGAAATATATCTAGTGATTACATATGTGTATTTTGTTATGTATATAAAATTTGAATATTTAATTAGTCGATAAAGTAGAGTCACAGAAAGTGTTTTATATTATAATAAACCGTGCCACATACATGCAACTCAAATAAAACGTGTATGGAGCGTGATTTCCGGCGGCCGTAATAGCGGTTACCGCACCATAGAGAATCATATACCATACCACAAAAAATACCGTTCACTCTATTGTCACCCCATATCTTTCGAATGTACATTTTATACACATATTTATCCGGTTATGCAATAGGTAAAATACTTAAGACTACTCTACGTGCAATGTTTCCAAGCTGTGTCGTGGCGGTACGTTTGACGTTTGATGAATACACGTAAATTACAATAGATATATAGGTTAATTTATGTTTAATTACTGAATTAAAACGACGGTATATGTATATGCATCAAAATGCATATTTTTACGCAAACGAATATTCACGACTTGCAGAGGCCGTCACCCGCTGGGCTCTGATTTCACCCTCCTATTTTATTTTTTATCGACTCTACCTAACGGTAGTCGGATCCCATAGGTACCGTATGAAATGTTTTTAAATAAATTGATGCATTGTATGATCTAATAGTTCTGTTTAATGCATTTATTTTTATTTAATGAAATAACTGACAATAGTATATTTGTTTTCAAAATAATCCAGTCAGAAGAAACTTTTGAAACATATATATATATATATATAAATTGCATAAAAAATATGTAAAAATATTTACTGCATTCGACCGGTTCACCTATTTTATTATTACAGCTATTGGTAATGTTCGTATTCACTACAGCAACACAAAATTATGTATGGAAACTGTACACTGCATAGGCTATAAACCTATTTGAAAAGGATATATGACTCAAGTTCCAGAAAAGTCTATCATTTTGTAGAAAACATTTGTAGCAAAGCTTTTTCTGAGTAATACATTCATTTTATATTGGAAATATATACTTTATATTTTTATATAAAATAAAAATCTATAATACTCTGTTGATTCAAAACATCTCAAATGAATATAACGGTACGTCCTTAACAAAAGCTTCGTTGTTATGTTTCCGGACTTAATCCTCTACCTGCGATATGAGCAAACACTTGCTCCTACTATCCTTTTGTTATTTTTTGTAAACCATGGATAATTATTATGAATCTGCTTTGTCACAGCGGTATTGAATTATGCGGGTCATAATATATTGGTATGGTAAGAACTTATTACCCAAACAATTCTTATTTATAGCAAAAATAAAAGAGATTTTATGTGTGACTAAATTGGTAAAAAATACTAAGTTAATTCTGACATTGGACTTATGTTAACAAACTTGGAATTGATCGAATTTTATTTAAAAGCAAGTAACAAAAGAAAGTAAACCGTGGTTGGTTGGATCGATGAAAGTAAAGGCCGGTGTAGACGGGTCCCGTTAGCCGGCCGGGCTCGGACTCACGGAATACTAAGCGCTGACATACTGCGCGGCTTTTGACCCTAGCCACATTCTAGACTTGTACTTCACACTTCAATTTACTGGATTTATAAATTATATAGTTATAACTAAAACTCTTGAAGAAGAATATCATAAATAAATAAATAACATAGTTTTTCTAAAAAATTTTACTTAAAAATTAAATATACCTTTGTAAACTTTTATAAAAAATATGCATTTTACGATAATTGCGTCATTACATCACAATTTACACTGGAGTTCCAGAAACTAAGAAAAAACATTAAAAATTCTCCAAGTAGAACCTTTAATGTTTTGTTACTAATTGCCTCGGGACCTTGTACACTTTTTAATGATATTGTTTTCTTAAATTGAAAAAATCTTTTGAATTGGCCATGCAAAAAATGCAATTTGTGCAAATGGTACTTTTTTAGCGTGATTCTTTTATAGTCACCAACTAAAAAGCAAAGGGCCTTTAGTTAGAATAGCTTTTGTTCTTACCGGTTCTGTTATACAATTCTAAAGCTTTACAACGGCTGTCTACGAAAATTGCACATTTTTCTTAACATTGAAGCATCATAAAAGCACAAGGCCCTAGTAATAACGATTTTACAGCTGACTACGCTTAGCCAGATTTAAGAGTCGTCTCGTGATAGCTAGTACTTAAATTCGGTGCGGATATACCAGGCGAGGACAACGACCCTACGCAAAATTCACTGCATTGGGTTAGGTCTAGTGCATGCGCGTATGTACCGGCGTCAACACGGAAACATCACGAGCAGGAACGAATTATGCGCTTGCACCCGGCTAGAGCAGGAAAAAGGCATGAATGAGTATTGAAGCCTACCCCAAGAAGGGGGAAATCGAGTTTGCACTGTAGGCTGTGGGCACTGCAACTACAGACATAGACACACAGTACACGGTACAGTGAGATCAATAAAGCCTTTTCTCCACAATAGATATTATGCACAATATACATTATTAAAAATTGCAATAATTATGTTATTCTCTTATACCTCGAGAAATATTAATATAATCAACACAATAAGATTACACTAAAAAAATATGTAGAATATATTTAAATATGTAGAATATATTTAAATATTTTTGAGAGCCATTATTATTTAAATATTCAGGAAGAAATGTCAATTATTATAGGGTTTTAAAATAATTGAGCAATGTAAATAATAATAGTCATATTTATAATAAGCCAAACAGACTAACACACTTTAAAATTTTTACATTACCAGATTCGGTAAATAACATAAGTAAAAGCTATAAAAAATTACTTACAATTGAGATGAAGCCTTCAAAGCTCAAAACTGCATGCCTAAAGAAAATTGGTGAGATGTCAACGACCGCTGTGCCCAATACTCATACAGTAAACGCATTTGCCGCACACACGAGCGTGGTGCGATTTATTCGCGGACGAGCGAGACGACGTGCGGCGCCGGGCGGCGGGGGCTAGCGCAGTGGGACGACGCAGCCGAGGCCGTTCACCCCGGAAGATTCAGTGTTTTGATACCGCTAGAGCCTGAACCAACGATGGAAAACTGCATTTTCTTTCATGCACTTCACTTTTCACACTCTAATTGAGAACTAATTACCCTATATTAGATATAGTCATTTAAGAATTAGAATATTATACTGTTCGCGAATCAATTTAGTGGCAATTTTGATAAAATTTTAACGGAACAAATACACTGTAAATTATTATTACTTACAATTAATAATAAATCTTTTTTGTAAAAATATAATTATTGTTCTTATTGCAGTATTAAACAAACCTTACAGTAATAGAAACGAGTAATAAGCTTTCATAAAATTAAAAAACAATTACATTACCTTTTTGTAAATAGGAGAATTTAATTTAAGCCTTATGTGATTATATAAGTATAGTTACATAATTGATTATTTACAATAATAGATATAAAAATAGATAAACAGAAAGTAATCGAAGACATTTTTAAAAAATGTATTCATTTTAATATTACGTTAATATATATTAAATTTTGAATATTCAACTTTATACTAGATAGATTTAAGTGTTTGTAAGCATCTGTCTTAATCGATAGTGACGGGAACAGACCTGTCTACAAGGATGCAGACGTAGGGTAGGTCATGAGCGATAATGGGGTGCAATGGGCCCGTGATGTAACAAGGGGAGAATAATTTAGGCTAGTATTAAATAAATCGGTCACACAATCCTACTTAGATAAATAACATAATTATTTCCTATAATTTAGAGAGAAAAGCATGTTTCTAAACTATAAATTAACTTAATTGCTAAAATTATAATACAGTGAAACAAATTTAATTATTCGACAGTTTAAATTGTACTCTCTGAATATTTAGTTGTGATACTGTTTGTTTTACTACCCTTGCATATAAATCCTAAAGTATTTCCATTTTGGTTTATTGAAGCATTCTAAACCCATGCGGCCACCATGTTTATTATTTAGAGTTCACAGAGGTTGAGGCTGTTAACAGATTAAAGGCTGTAAATAGTGAAATCAATATTGGATAATGGTGGATGGCAGGGTGCGGTGTGGCTATGTCGAAAGTGGAGGCTAAACGCATCACCCCTACCACATTGAAACTTCGAGTTTTTACAAAATTACGTATTTCACAATCGCGTTCCTGAAATTATGCTTTAAAACGAGTTAACATAGGGAAATGGTGCTAGGAAATCGAGAATCGCAAGTAAGGGCATATGAAGCCTGTGTCGTCGACCCGCGAGAGTGAAAGCTTGTTCCGGGGAGGCACAGGCGAGCGCGCCCGCCCGCCCTATCATGGCTTTCGCTACCGTTCTCACGCTACCCTTTCGTACGTTGTTTTTAATGTGTTTAATAATAGTTTTACACTGAACGCGTGCAAAATATGTGTTTATTATTTTGTTTTCGTCATAAATAACTATTGGTTCTTATGATTAGATAGTAATATGTGAAGTGTGCGTATACCAATAATCTTTTATGACTTGTGTTTTTTTTTGTTATTTCTTAATCTTAATTTTGTGTTTATTAAAAAGTTTACTATATTTCTTAAGGAAACAATTAAAGAAAGTATATTAATTTGTAAGTTCACACGGTATTGTCATCAAAGTGCAAGTGCGGATCGGGACCACGGTCAGGGCGCGCCGCGACCGCCACACTACGGAAGTAATGAACTTGAATGCGCTTGGTCGCACTATACGGCGCTGTCCCGCTCTAGTCCAATTGAAAAACGCTAGGCGTGAACGTGACGTACTCACTGCACTCGCTGTCAAATTCGTCCGCATTCTCCATCACGAGCCGCTTTCGTCGTCGATGCGTTTATCGGAACGAGACGCGAATATGTGTGTCGATTGCATTCTCGGCGTTGTAAAAGTGCATCTAGGTCGGTCGGCATAGCACGGCATCGGCTTAGTGCGACGCGCTCCGCAGCTAGACGTGGGGCAGGTCGGTGAGCCGCGTTGCATAATGCGCTCCGAGCGCTGCCAGCGAGCACGCCGCCCGTGCGGGCCCGCTCGCTCCTAGCTGCCGCAGCATCCGCAGCGTCCGCACAGCAGACACACAGACATGAGAGCGGAGCGCTGGCTCCCACCTCTCGTTCCCCTGCTGACGCTCCGCATACTGCTGGAGTACCTCAAGTCGCTCGACATCGCTCTAGCACCCTAGGCCGATTGCGCTTTTCAACCTAACAAATTAACACCAAAGACAGTTAACCAACCCTTTATACGGAGTTCCTTTTTTGCAGTTTAAAATTAGTAGAAGATATCACTGAATAATGATTTTTGTAAGTATTGACTGTCGTATTTAGATGTTGCTATTTACTAGATTTTTTTAATTCAAATCTTTAAGCACATCATACAGTGGCGTATAAGTGTTTGTAATATTAATTATACACAATGAAACATAATAATTTAATATACATATATTTTATAATATTCTAAATTAAAAATAAAAATATTAAATCTAAACACGTTGACCAGCACAAGAGTAAAAATAAAAATCAAAAGTTTAAAGCAGTATACCTACTATGTAAATAAAAGTGAAAATACAATTCCAAATGTGTGGGACTTTCGCGTCGAGTTTTTAAATAATATTGATTTTTACGTTAATTTTGCTTATGGACGGTATCGTAATTGTAGCAAAACGCAACACTATATAATAAATTAATATGCACTTTACTAACATTATTGACAACATCTGTTCCTGTCGACTTCTGCTACAAGTTAAATTCGGTTTTTATCTAGAGGTGCTGTCGATATCTATTTACAGTAGTAACATTTACGTATCAAATTATTATTAGACTGCAAGGTTAGGTTCCCATTGCACTCATTTACGTAACGTAATTACAATATTATGGCCTTATTAAAAGACTTCCCGTAATAACCAAAAAAAAAATTAGAAATGGAGAAGCTTTTACGGCAAAATATTGGTTTTGCATATGTAATAAAAATATTAATAAATTTATTTTATATTTATAAAACATGATATATTACCAAAAATACATTAACACGATTATTCTTTCATTTAAAATTATGTTGTGATTTTATTACTTATTAATTAATCATTGTTAGTATAGTAAATAGCAGATGCTAAAGATAAGCGTATATACGGCGTATAGGACAAGTTCAAGTGCGACGCATCAAGGTTGCTTCCTACTGCGCGAGCGCCGATGCGCTGTACATATTCTATTATTTAACTCGCAGCTGTTATGTAATATTTCTGTTTTATTATACAATATTTTAAAAGTATGCGGACTTTTAATTTGAATGTAAATAAAATGAATATCCGAGGAATTATATTTATTTATATATAATAAAGTAAGATAAACATTTTACAAAAACTATTGGCGAAGCCTTTTGAATGAAAAAATTAACAGGTCAGATTTTTTATTAAACATATATTCGTGTGAGCTTACATATTTTATACTTTCTTATTTTACAACCATCGCTGACGCTAATATGTTTTCCCTTTGTTGTTTCGACTAGACAAAAGGGCTTAAAGATTTAAAAATTGGCTTCCGTCACTTACTGCAATGTCCATTTCAGCTTACCTTAAAACAAAAGCGAATCATTCAAACATCGAAAAATGCGACATATGAACAATAATACCAGATAATAATTAAAATTATAATAATCTTTATATAATTTATTTTCAAATATTTAAAACATTACAGATCGTAAAGATTAAGGAAAAAGAAAGATTGCATTTGTAATAAAACAGTAAATCTTTGAATCATAATAAAATTTAAAGAGAGCATTGCTTGACACGAAAAGGATAAATATAAAATAAATTTAGGAATGTGGTGATCATATTATTTGACACAAAACTATGAATGAAGACATTTTAATAAGCTTTTTTGAAGAAAGCAATAGCTTTAATGTTTTAGTAAAGTATTGTAAAGCCTGCATTTAATTTTTTTTATTCATTAGTCAATATTATATAATATAATTGTGTTATTTAATTTATTTGCATAAATATAATTTATGTATCGATAAAATTAATTTATCAATTCAATGTTATATTTGCCTTTTAAAAACATTATTGCTTCAAGTATAATGATAAGGAGCAAGAGATAGTTGCGTGCTGTTTCTTTACGCAAACGCATGGCATGACTCGTGTTTGGTCACGTGTATTAACCCTCTTCCTTCTGATTAATAACAGATAATTTATTGTAATTTAAATGTTTTTAATAATATATGCAATTAATTAATGTAGACTTAAATTTTTTTATTAATTTAGATTCACTTACAAATTGTAATGACAATATTTACTAATGCATTCACTTTAAAAGATTGTTTTATAATCTTAATTTATTTTTTAGTTTTCTATTGTGGGGTACCAAATAAAAAAGTTAATAAATACAATATTTATCAATATCATATTTTCTCTATAAATATAACAAGCAATAAATATAAAAATAATATTTCTCTGAATAGTACAAAGTAAACAAAATCAATAACAAATATAATTAATGTGTCTTTTTGCAACTCGTTTTATGAGGAAGAAAAAAGATGAAATAATATAATGTAAATTGTTTTGAATGTTGTACTATATAAAGTTTAATTGTTTTAGGTACTGAAATTGTTACAAAGCATACATCAGATTTGAGCATCAAAATGAGGCTGGTAAGTAAACTGCATTTTAAGAGACTAAATAGTTGTACTGTTGGTGTCCTTCAAATTCTGAGACGATATATATAGCTTTCATAAGAGTAACTTAAATTAAATTTGCGAAAATTATAAATAGGCAAATAGGAAGTATCAGTGCGCAGTGGAAAGTGCGCAGTTATAAGAAAACTAGGTCAGTAGTAGCGCCGCCCCTTTATTGAACTGCACCGACGACGACATCTCCTTACTTAGCAAAAATAAACTTTCAAAATAGCTTGACAAGATTCAAAATAAATCTGCCTATCAAGATATGGAGATGGTTATACAGGGTGGAATGCATTATGTTTGCATACTTTCCACTTGCAACAGACAGACTGTTACGCATTTTTCACTTACAGCCCAGTTAACAGATGTTATTTAACTAGAAATTGTGCAGTTTTCTAATTCTAAATTTCTTGAAAATTATATAAGCACTCAAATATGTGTGCAGCAGAAACACGTGGTTATTTATTAATTAGAAAAAATAAATTATTAATTCCAGTCAACAAGTGAAGAAATCCCTACCACAACAGTTGGCCGTACAGCAAGTCCCGGCGTGGGCGCTGTTGGTGGTGTGGGTGGAACAGAATCGTATGATGTAACGCGCATGCGTGAAGAAGAGTTTGAAAGGCTCACAGTGTACATAGTGCCTGACGTGCCGTGTGACCGCGGCATTGCAAATAGAGCCGAAAGGACACTTCCGCGCAGTTTGGCACTTCGACCATCTGCAGTATTATCAACACCTAATACACCGGTAAAGAAACCAACGACATATTTAATTTCACATTTAATAAGTGCATGAATAGTAAAAAAAATACAATTATACACATCTAATAAGTTAAATTAAGTGAAAACTATTGTGTATTGTACAGACGGAAGGCGTATGGAGTACAGGAGTTATTCCACGAGGCACAAGATTCGGACCTTTTGAAGGAACACGAACCCCTAATAAACCAAATGACAAAGTATCTTGGCGATATTATTGGAGGGTAAGTAAAATTATAAAAATAATATTTATTTCACATCCCTATCTTCGCTTTTGTATACTCTAACATCTCTGTTACCTACACTATGGTTATGGCTTTTATATTTCCTATCAAAGAGCTATCTGAAATGAATCTTAAGTGTACTGTACAATCCACTATAATATTTTATTTATATTATAAGCGTTAGACGCACGTATATCTAAAATATTTACCCTTCTTTACTTCTCACTAACCTATTCCTCTCTATTTTGGGCCAGGTACAAGAAACTGTCAGACATCATACTTATGGAAATATCAAGGTAGGCTTTTCAAATATGGTGATGGTTTTCTTAAGCTGTATAAAATATATGTAATAAATTTTATAAAGTTAGGATATATCGATACCGACGACTAATATAATTCATATACTATTTGACTTTTAAATTAAATTTTACGCAAAATGTATGTTGTGTTTACAATATGAATAAATATGCAAATTTGAACATATTCAAATTACGACCCATTACACAAAATCAATTAAGCTTAAAATAGATTTAAATAACTCTGTTATGTTTACCATCCTAGATAACAATGATACTACGATTCGTCCTTGACTTCCCGCCTTAATCATTGTGAGCATGCTTCTATCAGCTGCACGCGTATTGTAAATATTAAAACACGTGCTACATACTCCAAATGAAAACGCACTTAATAATATTCAAGTTATTTTATACTCTACTTCCTAGTAATACATAGAAATCACTTTATTAAATAGATTTGTATTAATAATTACAGATATTCAAAGATAGTGATTACTATTACCTGGATGGTTCAGACACGAGTGTCGCGAACTGGATGCGATATGTGGCTTCAGCATATTCTCTTTCCGTAATGAACCTCGTTGCATGCCAACATCAGGAACATATTTATTTTTACACAATCCGGTAAGTTGGCACATTTTGATGTTATACTAGTTTATTTTTAATTTTTAAGTATAACTTTTTAACTTTATTTCATTTTCAGTGACATTATGCCAAACGAGGAACTAATGGTGTGGTACTGTAAAGATTTTGCAACTAGGCTCGGCTACGATATTGACCCGGAAAGAGCAACGTATTCCATATGTAAGTTAAAAAAGCTAAAAAGAATATAAGTTAGTAAACAAATACTCAGTTGTTTATATAACGTTTTTTAAACCTTATGTTACTTTATAGGTAAAGAAGAAACTATAAAAAAAGCTTATGGACTACCACCTGCACCAGTACATCCAGAAATTGCTTTTAATCATATGAAATATGTTCTTGGACTTACAAATGCTAAAGAACTCATGGAAGCAGAAATCCCAAGTAGGCGAAGAAAACGTGAAGCGAGCGACAAATCATTACATGAAATTAACAGTCTTTCATCACGTGATGAACTCAGAAGTACAATAAAAAATGAAAGAATAATCATGAGATCAGACATACCCTCCAATATTATTCATCAAAAATCGGATTCCATTATCAATGAACACCCGTCAATGTCTCCTAGCAACCTAATGCAACCTCCTTCACCGGTAAAAGCACATCACAGAGATAATCAGACTTTAATAATTCATCAACATAAAGAAAGTACATCACATGTTGTAATACATCAGCTTGAAAATCCAAGACTTTATAACAATCGATCACCAGCTCAAAATAGTCACATGAGAGATATGCGAGGACCTTCTCCAATGGCCCCAAATATTCCAGGTAGTAAGTCACCTAATTTTACACATTGTGCTCCAACACATTACGAACACCAGCTAACGCCTAACGACGGGTCAGTGAGGTCAGATGAGGGATATCACAGCAACGGCTATCATGATGAATTTACTCCTCCAGAAGATTCAAGCGACTCAGATGCGGAAAACTATGTATTAGATTGTTCAAATAAAACTAACGAACCAAAAGAAACAGTTATAGTTCAAAAAATTGACCAGGACATGCACAGGAATGAATACAGGAAAGTAAAAATTAAAATGCCAAGAGCTTATGCTCTAAACAAAGACATGGACTGTGAAAGTGAAAAGGAATTAATGATAACGGAAGAAGTTATGAATAGTATCCCACAAAACGTGTCGCCACCACGCCGTGATCCAGCTACATCTACTGTTATTGTCCTTGAATCATCTCAAAATACAGTGGTCCCAATAAACAAACCGTACTACGAGGATGGGACTGTTTCACCAACTCCACAACCAGCTTTCATGCGATATTCTCCACCAGATACTAGAATTCTTGAAACTATTTTAACAGGCAATAGAATCGACACTAATAACAATGACCCAAATAGAAGGCAACCAAATGCTACTCCACCACCATCATCTCCAACAGAAATGGCATATTCGTACAAAAAGAGCCAAAGGTATGGTAATGCCTGTAGTCCTGATTCTAGTTCCAATTTAACACCTTTGCCATCTTTACTGCCACTACCACAGCAGTTACCAGCACCAAATTCTGTTTCTGTTTATTCTTCATCACCACCCCATTCAATTCCTCATACTACCGAAATTCGGGAAATTAGAGAGATAAGAGAAATAAGAGAAACGCGATATGAAAGTCATTATCCTAATTATTCATATAGCCTCTACTCGCCGCCTAATTCCACAATAATAACGCAGCTAGGCTCTCCACCTAGTACGTATTCCCCAGTTTCATCATCACATCAATATGAGAGAAATCAAACTGGACAAAACAATCATAATTTTCCTTCCTCAACTAGCGTTATAACACTTAAAAATTGTTCACAATTAAGTCTTATTCAAAATTCTAATGTCAATGGGCAACTAGTACAACAACACAGTAGTATGAGCCCTGACGGTACATGCAGTTTAATGGTCGCACCAATGAGCCCAAACTCACAAACATCACGAGGTTACAGAAGTTTACCTTACCCTTTGAAGAAAAAAGATGGAAAAATGCATTATGAATGCAACGTCTGCTGTAAAACATTTGGTCAACTATCAAATTTGAAAGTGCACTTAAGAACTCATTCAGGAGAACGGCCTTTTAAATGCAACGTTTGTAGTAAATCTTTTACCCAGCTGGCTCATTTACAAAAGCATCACCTAGTGCATACAGGTGAAAAACCTCATCAGTGTGACATTTGTAAGAAAAGATTTTCGTCAACATCGAACTTAAAAACACACTTGCGTCTCCACTCAGGCCAGAAGCCGTATGCTTGCGATTTATGCATGCAAAAATTCACCCAATTCGTTCATTTAAAACTTCACAAGCGACTGCACACAAACGATAGACCTTACGTTTGTCAAGGATGTGACAAAAAATATATTAGTGCGTCAGGCCTTCGCACTCATTGGAAAACCACTAGTTGCAAGCCAAATAACATCGAGGAGGTCCTAGCGATAACTAATGCCGCTAACACAGAATGCATAGGTAAGCAACAATCATGTAATTATTATATATTTTTATATACATACTTTTGAATTACACAATTTATCACTAAATCACTTTCATAATCACAGCACATATTAAAACAATTGTTATGTTATTTTTGAAATAGTATTAAACAGTATATGTTTGAGAGAGCAACTGCGCGTGATGCACTTTCTCTCGGTAGGTGAACCGCAACTTTCACTTGCGCTCTCGCTGAACGCGGCCGATTTCATTTTCGCGTGCACTTTGCAGGTACTGTCGACAAAGACTGCCACGAAAGAGAGGGGCACGAAGCATACGAGGTTCACTCGGCGTCGCACGGAGGGCTGGTGGGAGCCGGTGGGGCGCGAATGGGATTGTCGCACAATGAAGCACTAATGGGAGGGCAGGCACACTCCACCACGCCGCATCTGACCATGGGCCATGGGCAGCTTTCACCCGGTCCGGGGAGCCAGTACCGGTCATTACTTCCGGCGAACTCTGACCACGAGCAACATTACAACTCAGGCGGCGGAGAAACCAGACCGAGCGTCATAGAGTCGAGTCAACCGCTTATAATCGAGTGCACCTGAGACTGGCATCATCAGTCGCCGCCTCTGCTGCAGCGCACTCTCCTCGGACGCGTATATCCCCGCCGAATCATGTGATTCCAGTCTTGTGATCAAAATGTATTCGTTTCATGTGTTAAGACAATAGAGTGAATAACACATTGAATGCTCTTATTCAGTGGCTATGAGATTATGATATGAACGTTAACTTGTAAACTTGTATAAATATTTAGTTTTAATGCTTTATGTGTATGAGTACTAAGTACTTACATAGGACGTATGAAAATTAGTGAGTATTTTAAATATTGTTGTACTTATAAGATCCTCAGCCTACCCTTACGCTAATGCTCAATTGTTTTTTTTTTCAATTCTATTGTAAATAGGGTGTTCTAACATCGACTTAAAATAACTTATGTTTAATTTTATGTAAATATTTTGTAAATATATGCGTATACATATTTCATAGGTAAAGTTATCAATATCATTGTGTAATGGTATTATTACAGGCAGAAACTATAATATTATCTATCAATATTTTTTCTACTTGTTTAGATGCAATATATCGTGTTTGACGGGAATTGCTTAAATTTCACCAAAGAAGGTCGGATCAGCCGTCTGTAATATTTCAATTAGTTTCTCATGGGACACAACATAGTATAAAAGGTACTACAGATTGCGTTCACATTTTTATAAGAATCCAGCGCTAAATCATCGTGGTGTGTATTGTTACTAATGTTTTTTTTTAGAATTTTTATCTCAAATTAGGGTAAGTGCCAAAAACGCGATGACACTTTTTTTTTACTTTTTAAGTTAAACTTATTAAATATTCTTAAAGTATTTTAAAAATGTTGTTCCTAAAGAATTATTGGAGAAAGTACGCGCATCAATTTAATTGTAACATTATTTAGAGTAGAATGGATGAACTTTGTACATTATCCCTACGCTAGAACAAATGGTGCTTCACATCGTAGAGTAGTAGTCGTCCGAGTCAGTCGCCTATGAGCTGACCGACATGAACTACATGTAATTATTCACCGAGTTTACTAGTTACTATTTTATATTCCAAAATTCGATAATTATGATTCTCCTATTCGAAAAGGCTGAGATAAATGTGTAATGTGACGATTGGCGAATGTAATTATGACTATGGTTTACATTATGTGTAAGTATATCCGTGATCCGTCGAGTCGCTGACTAATAAGGTTTAACTTATACGTGATGTAAAACCGGGCGATAGCTTTTTGTATATTTCTATTGTTCATAAGATAAGATTTTTACACGCAATCACTTAAAAATTATTATCTGTATATTTTATACCAAGCATTTACCTACAGAGCTAAATTTTTGTAACGAATGCCGTTGATAAAAAATTGTCAAATTATTCATATTATAGACATACATTATGCGAAGTATTCAGATTTCGACGTTATGCAAACATTTCATAGAATCCATTAAGTACGTATGTTGTAATATAATTTTCAAAAATTTTTATTACGAAGAGCCATGCTTGTATGTATATGAAAAACATAAATTGTTAATGATTTTGGTTAATTGAAGTGTAATCGGCGCTTGAAATAATATTTTGAATGAGATTTTCTGCAACTTTCATGTTATATTTTTAAAATAATTAACGTCGAAATCGTCTAGATTAATATACGGCACTTCCTATAAAATTACATTAAAATATAAAATGTAACAGTTAATATAAATTATTACAAATAATTGCTATTGCATAATCTTGTTAATGACTTCTCACCATTCCTTGTATTGTTCATGTTTTACTTGGATTTTATAGAAACTTATGTATTTTTGTACTTTATATTTCAGTTTAAATATGTATTAAAAAAAAAGAATCTATTTGTACATAAGCAGAAGGATATTTATATGAGTAACCGAGCGCACAATTTTTTTATTTCACTAAATTAATTGTATAAAAATTAATACTTGTTTATTGATAAAGTGACAAGTGTAAACACTTGTATAACTATTCTTCTGTTAAACTGAAAATGATAAGCAATAAACATTTCGATCTAAATTTAACCAGTTTATCCACGTTCTTATATTCCGTTGAATGTAAATAGGTACTGCTCTAAATTTCTGTATCAGTTAATAAATTTATTGTTAATCAGTCATTATACAAACGTAAACTTTGTAACAATATTGTATAAAATACCTAAGACCTAAGAAGAATAGATCATTCTTACATTACGATTATATAAGTACAATACCTTACTTAGGTGGGTATGGCAAAGTAAGCAATATATCACTGTATTTGATAACTTCTACGTTATTTATGAATACAAAAATATCATATACCTTGTGGCAAGGTTATATTATAATTATTTAATATGCCAGAAAATCAATACTCACTGTAAAGCCCTGTAATTTTATACACATCGATAACCAATTATTTTAAAACACCAAACAAATTAAAACAGGAGTAAGAAATTAAAAATTGTAGTTTTTATTTAACCTTTATTATTCCTTTTTTAAATTAATGAGAAAAAATGTTTTAATAATAGGTATAAAATACAAAATATCTTTTTTCTCTAATACTAGGCATAGCTGTTGAGATGAAAATTTCGTAAACATTTACACTACTTACTTACTATACTTGCAATAAATACTATTTTTTTAATTTTTTTATATATTAAATAAAAAAAGATGATTAGCTCTCAATAATAGCCATATTGCATTTTTTATAGTGTGTCCGCATATTAGAAGATTGTGTGAAGGCAAGCTTGCAGCGCGGGCACGAGTAGGGTTTGACCCCAGTGTGAAAGTTTAAATGTGATTTCAAATGGTGCTTCTTCGTAAACGATTTTGGACAAAGGGAACATTTAAATGGTTTTATACCTGTAAATAACGGAAATGTAAATAATCATCTGTAAACTGTACCAATTTATTACAAATACGCAAAGTAGAATATTAATCAAGAAAACAAAAATAAAAGTCAAGCAAGTTGACACAGGGCGGATTTGGGTTCGATTCCTACTCTAAGGAATGATTACTTTTTAACATATTATTTTAAAGTGTTAATCGCACACTTAGGAAATTGAAAAAGACATATTTGGAAACGTATAAAAATTTTAACGCAGTGGGATTTGACCCTGCGCCTCTTGAAAACAGTTCAAGCGCTCTAATCTCTCTACAGAGATGCTAACAACAAATATAAGTTGTGATAAGCGTATAATAATTTCGACATAGCTGGATGTAGAACGCATGGCTTAG
This sequence comes from Podotricha telesiphe, assembly GCA_038994665.1. Taxonomy (NCBI): domain Eukaryota; kingdom Metazoa; phylum Arthropoda; class Insecta; order Lepidoptera; family Nymphalidae; genus Podotricha; species Podotricha telesiphe. The sequence goes on along the minus strand of JAOYRR010000188.1, from coordinate 1,349,776 downwards.
CGCTTGAACGGTTTTAAAGAGGCGCGGGTTCAAATCCCGCTGCGTTCAAATTTTTATACGTTTTCTAAATATGTGTTTTACAATTTCCTAAGTAATGATTATGTTTTAAAGTATATCCTTGATGGACCACTGCACCACCAAATTCCACCACTCAGCACGCAATATCCTTAAGAATTCAGTCAATATAATCATATTACTATGACAGAGTTATATTTAAACATTACATAAAAAAATAACTCAAGAACTTTTACCTGTATGTAACCTTATATGTAAAGTCATATTAGATCTGTCCGCAAAGCGCTTGCCGCAGAGAGAACATGCGTACGGACGTTCGCCACTATGTGTACGAAAGTGTTGCTTTAATAGCATCTTACGAGAAAATGCTTTCCCGCACTCCTCGCACACGTGCGGCTTTATACCTAATATAAAAACGTGTATTGTGAGTAAACGTGTGTGTAATTTGAGTATAAAAGTTTAACAAATAAAAAAAAACCATGCTAGAAGTAAATTATTTAACGGTTAACCGTGAAAATACAGTTTCAATTTTACAAAAGACACAACAGGTTTTAATAGGATTTACCTACTTAACGCACTATTAAAATTAATAGGCGTGCGATCGTGTGAGTTATTAATATTATACCTACGCAGAGTATTATACATAAATTGCAATGTGAATTTTTGAAACTTATTTCGGATAGCTTTAAAGTATAATAAAAAATATCTATATGTATTTTAATCGTTTTACGTTTTGATAAATATATATTATTATAGAGGTGCTCGCTAATGTGTATCAGTATATGGAATATACTAATGGGATTTTAAATCTGCAAGAAAATCAACAGTAAAATATGAATACAAAAATTTTTTAATAAATTCCGATATATTTTATTTATTTTTGTCTTCATTTTGTTATTCGCAAATACAGTAGTTGGGCGAATGTCTGACAAAACTTATTAATTCTCTTTAGTTTGGGGAAACCGGTGGGTTCAATAAGACGAAGTGCAACGTTTAGTTTAGTCGCTCCACACATATTATCTTTACAAAATGGTGGTAATAATAAAGTAAATCGGAGCAGAATCACGTGTACACGGTATTATGCGGCACTAATTTCGCTGCTTGGCCGAGAAAATGCAGGGGCATCGTGATACACGAAGAAAAATAACACATGATTTGATTTGATCGTTATTACAGTACTATACTAGTAACGGGTAGTCCCTTCACTGTATGGTACATTTAATAACCGGTCTTTTCTGATTTTAATTAGTAAAATTTAATGTTAAGTACCTGTATGAATCCTCATATGCATATTATATGCAACTCTTTGATTAAAGGATTTAGGGCAAATAGAGCATTTGTACTCCTTACGATTCCTGAAAAAATATTATACGAAAAATCTTGGCCTGCAATATATTTAATATACATATTTGATTGTATTCAGTGGTTATTGGTACTAGTCCCATATGGAAAGTAAATATCTTTAATTATGATCTCAATCGAACATCGAACGCAATCTTCTCCTAGACTATTATACGGACATTAAATTTGATATGCTTACAGAGAATATCTGGAAGAATACTTGGGTTTAGAGTCTGATTTTAGTGTATCGATTAGTATAGTGATCGATACACTGAAATCAGATATAGTATGTTTAGATTTAGCACGATCAACGAAAAAATAGGAGCCTCACTCTTGTATGGTTGAAATGTGAAAAGTCTTCATCTCCCCAAGTCTCAGTATCTTGTTTAAAGTTTAATTAAACTAGATCACTAAAGGACATAATAGTACACACACATTGGAAACACTCAAATATGTATTATAGACTCAGGGAACTCAAGGGCGTACCTCGAGCTAGTTCCGCATACTCTAGGACGTACAAATACTAGTGCACACTCAAGAGTACTTAAGGACGCACGAATTCATATGTACTAGCATTCAAAATTCTCAAGGTCGCATCAGTACTAGTACACACACACTTAGAGCACTCAAAGACGTATCGGCACTCGTGCGCTACAGTATATACGTACATACCTATGAATTTTCATATGGCTGCCTAAATAACCTTTGTCGTTAAAACATTTTCCACAGATAGGACAAGTCGCAGCAAACTCTTTCGTACCGCGGTGAATTGACATATGATACTTGTAGTTGCGTAATTGCGAAAATGATTTGTGACACTCAACACATTTGTATCGTGCACACTGTTTTACACGTGATTTATATTCGTTGCCGGCGAAGTTCTGAAACAATAAACCTTTAGTTTAAAATTCATGTAATTTTTAAGTACATTGTGTATACACGATGACTTATTTAGAAAACGTATAAAAATTTTGGACGCAGCAGGATTTGAACCCGCACCTCTTAATAACCGTTCAAAGAGGCGCAGGTTCAAATCCAGCTGCGTATATATAATAACACTTTAAAAAAATGTTAAAAACGATAACTTATTTTTATTTTCACAACTGTACATTTATGATACAGTATATAGGTAGAAAAAAAATGTATAACTTAGTAGGTAACTTCAGAACATTCTGTCGATTTTTATTCAGCATTTAGTATTCAGAGATATATTATATATGTATTATCGGTACCTAATTTTAGACTAGTTTTCAGAACTATATCATCATCAAATCATAACGCAATTTACATATCAGAACGTTAATTTTTAATAAATACGTTTTATTAAAAATTTGCCTTAGAACATTTTTATTATGTTTGTCATAGAAGTTCCAAGTATTTGTTTGTGTTAAACTCAACAATCACAATTTGAATTAAGTAAACACAAATTATATGTAGTATTTTTAAACACTTAAATACACTGAGAAAAATTCAAGAATAGGAAAAGGAAATACGTACAGAACGCTTGAGATATTCACAGGCATCACCAATGTCCTGCTTCGTATCCATGAGTATTTTTGACGTTGATACAAATGTGGAAGCAGCATTATTATTATCGTCGTTTTTTGACAGCATATTTATCTATAAACAAATAGATACGTATTTTTAAATCAATAACTATCTAGTAGTTTCCTTATATAGCTATAATTGGTTTTGTATTACCTTACAAACATAATCTGCATTCCTAAGTCCAGAAATATTTTGTATAATTTTATGTGAAGGTCTGTAGTTGTTTGGAACTCTTGACCTCCAAGGGTTTTGCATGACTTCGTTTAGGATAGCAGCCCTTGAATAAGAGTTCTCATGATTTATTTTTTCTTCATTTAACGTCTTAATTTTCTTGTTCGATAAGAAACTTGGATAATGTACATTGGTATCATGTCTGCCGTTGGTAACCATTTTAACCGGTTTTCGATCGAATATGCAGCCTCCTTCATCATCTTCCTTCATTAACTCTCTCCTCTTGCAAAAAACATTTACATCTTTTCCCATTTCGTTATCATCAGGAAATTTAAACATTTCATACAAATTTTTTACACATAACATATCATATTTATTAATATCTTGTTGGTCGAATTTTAATTTTGAAATAAGCGCAGAGATATCTCTAATAGAACGTTTCGTGAGTAAGTTGTTAGTGCCGAGATATCCTGAATTAGCATTCCTCAAGTGAAGAGATGTTTGTTCACGATAGCAGTCATTTGTTATTGCCAACATGTCATTCGACTCACCGTTACTGTTACCGTTTACACCACATGTCTCAATAAATAAACCCCGAGAAAATGAATGCCTTTGTCGGTATTCGTGAACAGATTTTAGATAATCGGAGAAACTTTCGTTTAAACGACGCTTTTTACTCTGTGCTATATCTTTATTAAAGTATTTATTTTGAAATGAATTTTGTGCCTGTCTGAAAACATTCTGAAAATTAACAGGCGTGCTTAAATTTGTATAATTGTTATTGTCACTATCACCTTGTACAGCACGCGTGCTAGTTTGGAAATCTAAATATTGACAGTATGTCTTCACATCGTTGTTCTTGATGAGATCGGTAATATGTGCCAAATATTGAGAGTCGATGAAAATTTGCATTGCGTTTATGATTTCTAAAAACATCTTCAATTGGTTTTTTTTAATAACTACTTCCCCGTTATAAATATAATGTAAAACTGAGGATACAGAATCGTGATCGAAATCTGGTAAAATAATCATGATTGGTGTTTCTTCTTCTGGACACGATAGGAGAGCTTCCTGCAATAGAAATTAAACAATATTTAGTTAACAAATTTTTAAAATGTTATTTACACACTTAGGAAATTCGAAAACATAATTAGAAAACCTATAAAAATTTTACGGTTCGAACCCACACCACTTTGCAACCATCTATTCGGTCTGACCGCTAAGCCATGCGTTCTACCTCCAGTATGTCGAAATTCTTAGACGCTTATTACAACTTATTTTTGATATTTAGCATCTCTGTAGAGCGATTTTTACAAATTCCTGCTACCCAAAGATTATTCTACGAACAGTCGTTTGGCAAGAGAGAATGCTATTTATAAATATTATAAAAATTTTAAAGTGTTATTAAATATTTAGTTAATTGGTTAATTAACTGAAAAAGGCATCGTATCGCAGTGGGACAGCGTCTGACTGACGCGATTGGTTGTGGGTTCAATCACACTAGGGGAAATGATTATACTTAAAATATTTTTATTTTTCGCCCTGGTACGTAAAATAAAACGCTTTATGAATTCCGCCACTCAACACACAATGTCTCGATTTTGGGCGGAAAGTGGAGAATGGAGTGTCTTGGCACTAGGTTATTTTTGCCTGACCTGCTATGCGGGTAAAAGCGTCGAGCTGCAAAATAAAATAAAAAATATATAAACATGATAGTTCCTGAAGTAAAATGTCGTAAAGTTACACTGAGATATATAGTTTAAATATACCCTTAGAAAATTGCTGACACTGGCTAACACAGCACGATGAGCGCTGAATACACGACCGCTGCATTGTAAATATACGTCACACCATTCGCCGCAAGACAACCATTCGCACATCTGTCAACAAACAAGTTGTATAATTATTTATTCTATTGTTAGAAATAAATCTAATTCTTCTATCTATATGACATTTAGCATGTTATTTATTCAATTACTACAGTCAGTAGACTACAGAGGTTACATTATTTTTTTAATTGTTTGATATTTCAAACTGCTACGTTAACTAAACTAGAATTTGCTAAAAAAACGGTAAAATCTATTTTTAAAAAATATATTTTTAGAAACTACAAACAACGTAAAAAAAGAAAAGATTAGTTAAATACTCATGCTTGTGTTTGTTATTAGTTTTTGATGTTTCAAAACTTTTGATGACTTTTGATGACTTTTTTTATTAAATAATTGCGTTATGTAAAATGCTATATCTACGTTTCTTTTTTATTAAACATTAAACGCCTATACATAGAATTACACCATTTTATATAGTGACAATAAACTAGTACGAAGGTATGAAATCTAGGTAAGTATACATAGAGCATTATGTGGGTGGTATATTATCGAAATATCTCGAGCAAGTACAAATAGAACTTGCTTTTTTTTCTATGTCTGTATGACCGGGCATTTTTACGAGAAATTAAGCAATCACGAAACATACCTTCACAACGGTTTTAAGTAGCAGCATATGTGAAAGCCAATAAGTAAATAAAACTGAATAAATAAATGAAAATTTTAAAGTTCAGTCAGTAATATCACATAAATCAAAAAGTGCACATTAGTTGTACCATAATATAATATTGAAAAGCATAAAAAGATATTATAATAATAAGATTTATTATTTTAAAAAGTCAAGCTGTAGAAGAATATTTAAAAAATAAAAATGTGTGGAAATAATATGGTGCACCACTGTATTAAATGATATAATTGTAACTATTATATTTGACAAGAGCAACTGTTAAGTTTTTAGCCGGCTCTTCTCAGCAGAGCAGAGAGGCAGTACCTTCCGAGCCAGTGGTAGCTTCATTTATTCGACGATTTAATGTGCTTGCAAAATTTCATTTGAATAAAGAGTATTTTGAATTTGAATTTGAATTTCAATGTATTAATATCTTTTTACCATGCCTAATTTTAGAACTGCAGGAGTTAAAGTATTAACTTAATTCTAATAATTTAAGAAGCTTATGTTATTTTTTACCAGCTTCACGATTGTTATCGCATAGCACAGAGTAGTCAAAGAAAACCTAGTGTCAAGATGTTCCGTTCTCCACTTTCCGCCAAGATTCGAGACTTTGCCGCTTTTAAGCCGCGCTTTGTCTTGTTCACCAGAGCGGAGAAATGAAAATAATTAAATTTTGATAATTTTACCGAGTGAGAATCCAACCTCCCAAAACCAATCGTGAGTGCAGTCAGACGCCTTTAAATAATTAAAGTTGTTTTCTCAAAATTATTTAAACCTACGTCGGCGTCTATGCTTGCATGGTATATTTCTTTAAGTCTACCATTTACAATTTTATATAGTTTGGTTACAATAAATATAACACTTTAATATATTGCATGTTGGATAAATATATTTTTAATAAAACATTAACGAATTCTTACATATCCAAACAAGTAAGTTTCTAATTTGAAGTTATATCGAAATCCGAAAATGGTTGTAAGCCGAACTTGAGTTATATTGTATATAATTAAATAAATTGTACAAGTGTGCCATGCTATTTTATTTAGTAAAATTTTAATTCACTTAAATTTTTAAATGAAAGTTAATTTTGTCTAATTTAAAAATATCATTTTGAAATAAAACTATTTTTAACCGTCGGGTTTCGGAATTGTATTTTAGATTAATCCGTTTAAAATAGTTTCTTTTCAAAATGTGTAATCGCGACAATCAGCGATCTTATTAAAAATATCGTTCTTTTTATTTTAAATGTTTTATTTTACGTACGTTTCTGCCTTACTTCTGATAGACATCTGCAATTTAATTATAACACAAACACACGATATCAGAAATGATGAAACAAAATAAAATTAATATTAAACGATTCAAAATCAGCTTTACGCTTAACATGTCACGATTGTTCGAGAAGGTATAATATAATGCGCAGAGGCTCACAAACGGACTCTCCCTGCTCCTCCCAAGAAAAAGTAACGGACCAACGTCTACTTTCTTTGAATTTTTTAAGCATCTTAATGACATTTAGTGTACTTTTATATAATTAAATATGTCATTAGATTTGTACAGCAGATAAATTTGACGATGTTACATTATATGGCTACTGTACGTTTATTCTGCCTGTACGTAATATTTTGTTCTTTAATATTTACAACTAGCTGTGTTTACTTAGAATTAGAATTTTGTATACTTTCATTTTAATGCCCTAAGTATTTATTGCGAAAGAGATTTACATAATATAATATTAGCGGGATGATGATTCTTATGACTACTAATAAAGGATCGGTCTACACTGCAATGCCGATTGTGGTTCTTTTTCGTAATTTGTTTTTGTTTTTCGTAAATTTTTTATTGTAATTAAATATTATACCTACTATATAGAATACCAAAGCGAAATATAACCTGGAATTGCGTTCCGATAGTGTAAATGCTCTTTTGATCTCTGTAAAGAAAAAATATTATTAAATAAGGTTTAATAAGTTTAGACAATATTTAAAAATTCACGGGACCTTGATTAAGATTTACATTATTCACATTGCATTACGTAATTTTCAAGACAAACTTATGAAAACCGTCTGCTCTTTATATGTAAAAGCTCTGGACAGCTCTGGAAACTTATTATCTATGCTAATAGAAATTTGTTTAAATTGTGCTTACCTGAGTTATTGAGAAGTTTTTAAATAAGTAAATAAAGTTAACATAGAGTTAAAAAGTTTCCAACAATCCAACAACGAAAAATTAAAAGTTAAATAGATATTTTGATTTTGTGTGAAACCGCAAACACGGTTTATTATAATTTAGATAATAATAAAAACGAAGTTATAAACAAAATCTACAAAAATCAAAAATTTGCTTTCCAGAAACAGATATGAGGAGCATATTTTTCATAGTACGAGTCATTATGGTAGTGTAAATTATTAAAAATAAATTGACATAAATAATGCTATATACGTTCAAATAAATTCTATTTATTTTACCCACATGTAGTCCCAAGTATAGTGGCTTTGACCAAAAGAAACTTGAAATGGCAATTAAACTTGTGATGGCAATTAAACTGTTTTAATAGTCGTGTTCACAGAACGACTTACAAGTCAAATATATATATATATATATTTTTAAAAGCTATAATTTACTTTGTAAGTATCTTTAGACGAGAAAACCAAAAATAATGACATAGTTGGACAATTTCTATTATTGCCTGTGAATGATACTGACAAAAATGTTTACTGCAATAAATGCAAGCTACAGATATATGGTGAATGCGTTTATCTTCGTTAGGCTGAAATAGTTCCTATATAAAACATTTTTTTTAAACAGTTGGACAGCATTTGAACGTGTTTTCGTTTACTTAATAAGATAGATATTACACATTAGGAGAAATTAATGATGTATCATGAGATCTACTTGTTATTATGAAAAGTGTGCTTTTGCATTTGACATATACATAAAGTCATATTTAGAATAGTAATAGTAAATAATTTCTAAATATGTCTTTTTCAATTTCCTAAGTGTGGTAATAACACTTTAAAAAATGTTAACAAAATATATATACATAAAGTGTTGGTGTGCCTCAAAAGTATTATATATTTTTTTTTATTTCTGTTTTAAGGTCTTTGTGTGTTACGTTTGAACAGTGCTTGCTCTGACTCTTATTTGAACTGATTTCGTCGTAAGATTGACACAGACATTAAACTGTACCAAGTTTAGCGCTTATGAAGTTGTTGAACGACAGCGCTGCGGGTTTAGCCGCTGTGGCTTTAGCACTGACCTCAGAAAATAAAGTATCCGGTTCGGATCCTACCACACTGTTCTGATTATAGAAATTTTAATATTGCTGGATGATCTGAAACATTAATTGAAAGTCCATTTTTAAGAGATAAAAACCCAACTTGAACATTCTAAAATTATTTAAAAAGAAAGAGTCTTATTTTAATGAACAATTTGACTCAATATTTAAAGAACAGGAAATGCAGAAACAAACACTTTTACGATTTTTTTCGATCATCTAATCGAGATCTTTCTGCTCGCCTCCGCCAGATGGATCAATTAAGCCGTTCTAGCAACATTGAAATAGGATGCGTTCCCGAAAATAAAAATCAAAATCCTTTGTCGATCGTCCAACAAATAGGGCGTACAATCCAATGTACATCAATGAGAGCGATGTCCACTACGCTTCTAGAATAGCGAAACATGATTCTAACAGCCCTCGTTCTCGCATATATATTGGTTAAATTTAGTAGTCCTCGTATTAGAGACAACTATTTAGCTAGCACGGTCAAATTTTTAACAAAGATAATAAAAACGAGAAATTAAATTCTAGTTACCTCGGAATTGGAGGAGCCAGAAGCAACTAATTTACGTCTTCGAACACCTTCGAACTCCTGAGAAGAAAAACATTACACTCAGGTACCAGACGTAAAGCTAAGGAGCTAAATTGTATATATGTGTGGGTTCGCCATGCCAAGCCGAGCTTAATGTTGATAAATGTCGAGTTGTACGTTTCACTAGAAAAAAAGTTCAGACGCCTTCTTATTACTCTAATAGGCGTAGTACTCAAAGAGGCTAATATAATCCACGATTTCGGCGTTACACGTGATCGTAAATAAATACTTAATGTGCACATAGATATAATGATAGACAAAATTTCTCTGTGATCTGATCGTTTCAACTAAATCATCAACTAATTTGTGCAAGTTTTCTCCATCGAATCGTATTATATATTTTTTTAATATGTACTGTATCCAGAAAGGAAGACCCTCTTCTTTGAGAAAAGGAATCAATTTTGCAATTCAATGTTAATGTCCCTGAGATCTGAGTTGCACGTTAATCGTTTATATCAAATTGTACCTACACTGTAATTAATTGTTTTATTTTTAAACAAAATGTGTATACACACATGCAAGTATTTAATTTTGTATGTTTTTGGATTAATGTTTTTGTTTCATTACTAATATAAATATTCTAGGTGTAAATCTGCCATGCCGTCATAAACTGTAACTGCAGCTGCACTTTGTTTTTTAATTTTAAACTTTTTTAGGCACCTATTCCATTACATTATTTTTAAATACGCAATATTATTCTTAATCAGTGTTTCTGTTGATATTATTATTATTAAACCACTATATCGCAAATATAATTTATTTGGGGTGGCTTTTGTTTAGACTTTAGCTAATGTACTTTGTTAGTAATGGGATTTTGATGCACAGGACGTAGTAGACCTAAAAGCCTACTTAATAAGTCATTGATTTTTTAGATGTGGCTCTTAATATTTATGACATATATCTTGCTTTATTATGATTTAAAAAATGTTCTTACTATAAATCAATACTATATAAAGCCAGATTCAATTTTAAAATAAAGATTTTTTATACATCTTGACTTAAATATTTAAAAAAAAATTTTAAAGCGTTATTCACACACTTAGGAAAATAAAATACATTTTAAGAAAACGTATGAAAATTTGAACGCAGCGGAATTGAACTTTTTAAACTTTGCTTAAATTTATAATTTAAATACATAGTATAATTTTAATAAAATTTATAACTTTTGAATTTATAAACCGATTGAAATGAAATAAACACTAAATGTTAAGGGGAAATTTACCATAATACAATAGTCAAAATTATATTAAGCCGTTTCTGAATTATATAATAATAATAGATAAGCCTGCACAAACAAAAAGAAAAGAAAGTTAAAAATTATTATGTGTTGGGTTTTATTATATTGATAAATGCCCGTAATAGTGTTTTTTTCATACATCTTCCATGTACAGACAGCGATCAGTTACATTTTTATTGTATAGATTTTTCTGTCTCTAGGTCTACATCAGACGATTGTAATTTTGTTTCAGCTTCACGCTTTTCTCTCTCGGCAACAACTTAGTGACACTCCCTTCTCAGCATTCCACCCGATTTCAAGACGTTACTATTTTGATGATATTGTTGATGCCGAAACTTTATCATAACCGGAAAGACAAAATGAAAACAATACAAATATAACCATTATCTGAAGTGGGAATCGAACCCACAACCATCGCGTTTATTCCCAGACGTGTCCCACTGTGCCACGATGAGCACAAAGTTCAATATTTTTTATTAGTTAACGAAAGCTGCCCTACATACTGAACAACTTTTACTAATGAAGCATTTACTTATTTTTTAACAGCTTTAACAATATGGTCACGCAGAACAAATTATGGGAAAACGGCGATTACTAAATTTTTATAGTTTTGCTGGTCTATTATTATTTATATCAGATGTTCCAGTCTTTGAAATTCATTATACCCTAAGTTCTGCTCAGGGTAAAAACTATACAACAAAAAATTACTTATACAACAAATTACTGTTGAAATTGAAACTTATAACAAAAATTATAATTATTTCTTAAAGGTAGTAATTTTTATGTCTCTTAAACTTACACATCAGATGTTTATATGACTTTTGTGTAATGTGTAATATTGTAATATTTTTTTCAGCTTTGGGCTTTTTTCTGTCTCCATACGAGTTTGAGACGTTGTGAATTGAATGCCGAAATTCAACTTCCCATCCCATATTTTTCTTACCGGAGAGAACAAATGAAAAAATAAAAATATAGTAACCATTCTGTCAAGTAATGTGGCATTGACTTGTTTCTTATAGTTTATCTGCTCAATCATGGTTCTTCAACAGATTTTCCAGACCTTTAATTGTTATATGACTACTGTATTATCACACTGAATAGTTTTTGCTACAGGGCCATTTGCTTTTTTAGTTAGTTTAACTAGACTATCTTGAATCTTGAATTTTACTAATGTGCCATTTTGTTATTTCTTATAGTTTAGCTCGTCCATTATGGTTCTTTATTAGGTGTTCGACTCTCGAAATCAATGATACCCTAAAGCCTGACCAGTAGGGTGTAACAAACCTAACCAATAGGTATAATAGTCTAATAGGTGTACAAAAGTTTCATTCAAATCGGTCCATTAACTACGAAGATTTGAGAGTACAAACAGAAATAAAAATTTTCAAAAAACATAGTTCTAAATCTATTACTGTTTTTACAACATGCTAAATAGTTTTTTCATAAATGTATTGTGTTTAATTGTAAAATGTAAAAAAATATTTAATAATAGTATTCTCTTTTTACCTATTGCTCATTGAACAAACTTTTTAGGTAACAGAAAGAGATGACTACAAAAATAAGTCATAAGCATATATGAAGTTCAACATAGCAGCTAAAAATGATTTTACTTAATATTTTTTAGATCTAGTTATCTACATAATATTTATAATATATTCATTATTCTCACAAAATTAAACCTAAAAATCTATAAAATATTAATTAAATATTATAATAATATAAACAAACATCATATTTTATTACTGCTATGCATGTATTTATTATCAAAATAATTCATTAAAAATACTGCTATCCATAAAAAAAATCTAGACCATCATCTTCAACAAAAGATGAAAAGTAAGTGCCATTGGTTGAATTACAGTCATATTTACTACAAATACAATAACAAACACTTTTCCCACATCCCCACATATTACACTCTGCTACCATGTTTAGTAGTTATATGATTGTCAAATTGACATGTTACAAAGTCATCTACAGTATAATTAATATCATGTGATATGTCATAGTCAAATGAACTTATGACTTTCGCATTTAAAAAGTTATCAACACTCTGAAATGTGTTTAAGTTATTAAATTCTCTTTTTTCTTTCTTAGATAAGACCTTATCAAGCATAAATACTAAATGATGATGGTAACATTGAAAGGTTATTTTATCAATACTACTATTCTTTATATCCATCCATAGTTTTATACATGCAAGTGGAGTTTTACTGGTACCACTAAAAAGTGTAGGGTTATTGAGCAATCCTCCTGCAACCATGATACCATCACAATTTGTTGATTCATATAATATGTCTGCATCATCTATGTTTTTAACTCCACCATTTGCAACAACAGGAATCTTTACTATATCACAAATATTTCTGATAGTCTCTACATCAATATTATCTCCATTTTTTTGCATTGGTGTTCTTCCATGAATTGTCATAAAATTAATACCACATTTCTCTAGCTGTTGGCACATGACTATAGTTTTCTTAAGCTCTTGTAGAATTCTTATTTTTACTGAGACACTAAAGGTAGAGGGAAATTTATTTCTTACACTTCTTAATAAATCATGAACTAATTCTGGTGTTGAAAGTAGAGCACAACCATATCCATCTTTCATAGCCCATCTCTGAGGGCATCCACAATTTCTTAAATCAACTCCATCAGCATAGGGATAGACCAATGTTGAAGCATCTAAAAAATCGTCAACATTGTTGGCAGCGAATTGCACTATCAAAGGAGTATCACTGGTTGTAGTCACAAATTCATTTGTCCTAGCTTTAGCATTTTGACAAAATGAATCTGCTAATATCATCGGGGTAAAACACAAATCTACACCAAAGCTGAAACAATGTTTGAAGTATGCATTAATGACATCAACATCAACATGACCAATATTTTAAAAGTTACTAACTTCTTTACTAATGTTCTAAATTGTACTTTGCTGTATCTAACCATAGGCGCACACACTTTAACATATGTGTGGTTAAAATTTGCATCAAAAAATAAGTCAGATACATTTGATTTCAGTTTCATTTTAAAGCTTTTAAGTATAAACAATTTATATTTTTATTACAGTATAATAAACAGCATGCAAAATGTAAATAAAAATTTACGTTTAATACTATACTACTTATGACTGCTGATATAATAATATCGATATAACGACATATCGATGATTTTATATTGAAATACAGATATCGATGGCTGATACTTTTAAATATTTTTTAATTTAAATACTTTTTCGTAAATTATTTAATAAATAAAATCATCGGAAACTTAATGGAATGTATTTCATTTACACAATATTATATTTTTTCTCTATTCCCAGTTTTTTTTTTTTCCAGACTTGTTTTCTTATTATTAAAAACGAAATGTAATTTCGTATAGTATTTAGTAGTGTTTATACAATAATAAAACAGCAACAATAGAATGTTTGTACACACAAATCTTCGGAACTACTAGATGAATTTGTATAGCTCTTAAGTTCAAATTAGGAAAAGGCGGTTTAACAAAAGTTTTACAGCGTGATGGGTATATTGGTGTGAAAAGTTGTTAAGTCCATGTAAACGAAGTTGGGGGTAGCTACTAATACTAAAATAAAAAAGTTAAAACAGAATGTTAACTTCTTTAGAACTACTGAAAGGATTAGAATGATTTTTTTATTGTTGCTGCTGATCCTGGGCAGGCTTAGGCTATAATTGATTTTAAAAAGTGGAACACCTGATGAACAATCATAATAGTCCAGCAAACTATAAGAAATAAGAAAATGGTAAAGAAATATTTAGAAAACGTATAAAAATTTTGAACGCAAAGCGGGATTTGAACCCGCGCCTCCTGAAAACCGTTCAAGTTGAAGTCAACTTTTTATACGTTTTCTAAATATATCTTTTTCAATTACCTTAGTGTGCGAATAACACTTTAAAAAAAGTTTTAAAAATTTCACAAGACTAGACTAATTATACTATAAAAATATAACAGAAATAGGCTAATTGCGCCTTAATAAAATTTGCTCAGCGTATATTGGTGGGAATGTCGTTAAGTCTACGTAAACGAAGTAACGGCAGCTGCTAGTCTATAACATAAAAAGTACCTACTTTACTTACATTTGTTGTTTGTTGTTACTATCACCGTGGACCACTTAGCATCTCTACTTAAGTTAAACGATCATGACTAAGAACTATAACTTAACACTTTTTTACATTTAAAATTTTATTTGTTATATTGATATCGAAATATCGATATTTTTTTTCGATATATCAAACTCAGTCATTGTAAAAAATATCAACAGTCCTAATACTGCTTTATACTTTAAATGTCAAAGTCAATTTAAGTAGCGTTATTTATCGAAATTTGATAAATATAATTTTTTAAACTTTGCATCTTGAATATTTAATTTTTACATATCTATATATAGTCCGATGTAAATGTACTATGCAAAAGCATGACAACTAAGAAATATATTAAAAGCATAACTTTAAAGTTTTGACAAAGTTTGAGTAATTTATAATATACTCTACTACTGCACAAGACATCGACATTTCTATACAATTAATCGATTCTTGGTATCAAGGTATTCTTATTAAAGCTCAGACATCAATGTCTCAGAAGAACCTTTTTAGGCACAGGGATATCCGCATGGTGACACAGAATTTACAAAGATTTCAGATTTTCATACAATTTTTTTTCAAGGTAATTCCTGGCTCATATTTTTTATATGTAATGTGATGGCACTGAAAAATATCAATAGAATCAATTATATAAGTATTTGTTAAATATATTTATAAAAAATATCGTAATTTTTTTATATTAGTAATTATAATTATTCTTATTTACTTTATTAATGTAATGTTTATGTTAGGTCGTCGAGTTGTCATTTGTCAATGTCTGCCATCAAAAACATCGGAACATGTGTACTTGTTTAAATCGCTTAACACCCAATATATCAAAAACATGGGTAACAAAATTGTAGATATTGGTTTTCTAGAAGAGAAAGAAAATTGGCTCCTACACCCAAGATTTTTCAGTAAAATTGGAAGGCTCAATGACCACAGTTCAGATTTAAAACATGTTCCCACACACTTGAAGAATTAACCTGTAAAGTTTGCGGAGACCCTTTTGTGTTTTTGTGTCAAGTAAATATCTTTTATTCTAGTGATATCCTCGAAATAGCAATATATTAATTAGTCATAAACGTGTTTCATATGATTTTAGGTATATGCACCATATGAAGAAAGTGACACGATAGTTTCCACAGGACTCTGTTTATACTTATTTGCAAAAATGGCTCATGTTGCAAAATTAATTCTTCAGATAACTTATTAGTACTACGATGTCAACTAAGACGTAAAAATGATTATTACTCATTTGAACCATATAAAGAAAATAAGGATGAGGTGACAAAATTAATAATTATAGTTCTATATTTAACCAATTTTAAAATAAATATTAACTCTGCATAAATAATTACAGAACTTTCTTATGGATAATTGGCCAAAATTGTGCAATCTTTGTGGTATAAGAGGACCATCACATTGCTCAAAATGTAAAAAAGTATTCTACTGTAGTCGAAAACACCAAATTTTAGATTGGCAAAAAGGACATAAAGAGGAATGTAATAACATACAAAAGGTTTTTATATAGGTTTTAATTTCTTTTAGTTTTATTTTTAGACCATAATATCAAAATAAGATATCCATGATAAGTAATTTATATTTCAACTGTGAATTTCAATGGTAAATTTTCAGGCAAATGAGTCTTACTTCAATAACTTTATTATGACAGAAGCGAGTAAAAGTTTACTATTTAAAGAGTGGGAATTAATAGTATATGAAGAAGATGAGGTATAGTATATATAGTATATTTATAAATTATAAATTTTTTTATTAATAATTAATTAGACTGGAGTATATAAATAATAGAAATATATTATATTTAGGAAGAAGCAACCAATGTGGATCCAAATGATGAAATGGAAAAATTAAGAAAAATGATTCATGAAAAGAAAGCAGGTACTATGAATGATGTAAATGAAAGTGAATTAGAACAATATACAAAAACCTTGCCTGAAGACAAGGTTTTTAATAAATTTACCAAGAGGGTAGCAAGACATCCTGATCAAGTCTTGAGATATGACAGAGGTGGTACACCATTATGGATTAGTACAAATTCAACAAATATACTACAAATACCTCATTGTAAATACTGTAATGGTGAAAGGCAATTTGAATTTCAGGTAAACAATATAAAAAAAATTATCAATATCATTAACTCCATCTATAAAAAAGGAAGGTTTTATGATTTTGAATTTATTTATCTTAAATAAAGAAGAATATATTTTATTTATATAGTATTTTTTCATTTCAGATAATGCCTCAACTTTTAAACTATATCAATGCTGGAATAGAACTCAACAGTATAGACTGGGGTGTACTCTCAGTATATACCTGTAAAAATAGCTGCAGCTCCAACCTTGCTTATAAAGAAGAGTTCATAATAAAACAGGATTTAACTAATTAAAGTATTTAATAAATAATACTAGTCTATGTTTTTATACATATTAATTGCTTTTATCATCTTTTCTCTTGCCATAATCATCTGCTATATAAGTTAATAAATCATTTAAACCAGTAAATTCTGTTCTTGATTGTGGTGGATTGTTTTTTGGTAAAATTGGTAATAAGTTTCCCATTTTGACTCGAAAATCTTTAAGCTAAAAATAAATGTGTATCATTATAACATTTTAAAACCTAAAATATATATAATGGTATAGTTCTTTAATTTACATACATCCTTTGCACCAGAAAATTTCCATATTCCATAACATATACAGGTTGTTCCACCAATGGCATAAAGAGTGCCCCAACCTAGTGCTCGTAGAGCAAGTATAGCACCTGCATCGGCTAGTTCAACACTGCCATGTAACCCTGCCATGCCATGTATGTTGGATTAGAAAAATTAAAAGTACAAAAATATTATATTTTTTGCTTAAGGTTAATCATTTCTTGTTTATGTAACCATAAAATGTGTTAAAGAAATACACTATTATACTTTTATGATTTTAGTAAATATATTATTTTTTAGTATTGCAATAAATATTAAATAAAGTCAACTCAACACAATTTCCTAATTAAATATTTAATAGTCATATTGTTACAATTGAATAGTGAATATATACATAAAGGAAGAAATATATGTATAAAGATACCTTTATTAAAATATTTGGGATCTGTTTTTTTAGCAGCTGCTAAAGTACCACCAAATCCAACAAAAGCAGATATTCCAGCAACAGATGCTAAAAACGCACCAGCTGTAATTTAGCAAAAGATTAAAATTTTCTTCATTATATTATTATTTTTTTATAATATTGTCATATTTTATAAATTTATGGAAAATCTAAAAGAGTTTAGACAGCAAATTCAGTTATTTAAGAATGACACATTTTTTTGTTTAACTTTTTTGTATTTTATTAATTTTCATGTCAGGTTATTGCTAAGATACATGACAAATAATATTTTATTCATGTTTATTGGATACATAACTTTTATTCGTTGAAGTCGTTCCGTGTCTGCCATTACTACTTAAGCAGTTTAAATTTTTATAAAATATATAAATTATGTTATCACATATTAAAATAAATAAGTCATTTATAAAATTAAATATTATTAGCCTGTATTTAAATAAAAATTTAAGAAATAACTTATTTTATAGGTTAGACGGATTACTTAAGCTTAGTAACTGTCAATATAAATTGTCAAAGTTCTTCCTGCACAGATATGTTATAAATTGTTTACTTCACTATGATTTTTAAAAGCCATAAACAATTAGCATGTTATTTTATTCTGCAATACTACCATGTTACGGAGCAAGTCGTCCTGGAATACACAAGAAAATATAGTTTGTGCGTACTTTAAGATTTTATGGTCACCGGTCTGTTGAAGTGTTCTGCGATCATCATTTTACGTTTTACTATAAATTAATTTAATACTATCTTGAATAGTAATTAAATTGTATAAATAATAATAGTACTATTAATAATTATTTGACGAAATTATTAAAATATTTACTAAAAACGTAACTTTATTTTGACATTTGAAATGTGAATTAATAATCATAAAATATACTTTATTAAAGTTTATTTTCCTTCGGCTGGAATCAGAATACTAATGATTTTTATTTACTAACAGCACAGCAATCGCATTCATACTTTGTGCTTTTAAACTGAAATCGTGTTTTTGAAGTTAAGGGATATAAATTATAATACTTATAATTTGTGTCATTTGATCAACACTTTCTTTTATCACATCTTAAACATTTAGCCATGTTTCCTCCTCGTAATTCTTAATGCGCACTTTAATTCACCTCAGACTATAGATATTTTTCTGTTAAGTTCATGAAATCTCATGCTCAGATAGCTCAATTACTTTCCACTACATACAGTTAAACAAGGCAACTCTTGGGACTGTATAACTTCAGACCTTTATATACATATTTCATGAGTAACATTCCAATAAATATCAAAATATATTTTTGAAAATTTACTTCATTCTCTAGCTCTCAAACATCATACAATAATAGTAGACAAACATAAATAAGGCAGGATTTAAATAAGTATCCATTATTGATTTCATTTTATTTGTCTATGATCTTATATATAAATAGAAAATTTAATAATGATAGAACAAAAAAAATCATGTAGCTATTAACTTACTATCGTCTTGTATTTCTGGAAGCTATATAATACATTAAATTTAAAACTTTACATTATGTTTATAAAACAGATACAGTATTAAATACATGTAGTAAATAGCATTAACTAATATTTACAAGTTCTTGAAACAATTATACATTTTATTAAATTAATAATAATTTATCATATTGGATAAATGGACCATCAACAGTGCTAACACTCGTTTTTTTTTAATTTTTTATTTTCAGTCACTGCATCTTCTACTTTATTTATCCTCTTCATTTTTGTAAATGTATTACTGTCACTTTCACTAACATTTTGTCGAACACAATTCACACTGGAAACATTTTGATTATGTACACCATATTTTTTATCACTTAAGGTTTTACTCTTATTTACTATAAAAGTATTATAATTGTCTTTGACTACATCAGTAGTGTGCACCTTGATAGGTATGAGAATATGGTTTTCATTGTCACCTTTAGGTTTGATTTGCATCACAGATCTATTTTCACTATCACTAGTGAGTCTTATCATCCTCTTTCTCACATGTATTGTATCTGAGGTATCAACAAAATTTCTTTTCACTAATATTTCACCAGTTGAAGTTTGTTTAACATAAATCGTAGGTCCTTCTCCATCTTTCATTTCACATTTTTGTATTTTGAAACTAGTTGTACCTTTGTCACCGTCTGTACTATCTTCTTGTTGTTCTTCAGTTTCAACCAAAACACCTATAAAGATGCAGTTTGATAAAACTCTTCTTGCATATTATTAGTATAGCATAAATGTCATTGGTGCAAGAAAAAATAATTGCAATAAAGAGAAAAATATTATAATAACATTAATAACTGTTTAATTTTAAATTGAAGCAAATATATTTTACACAAGACTCATAAATAATGAAAATTAAAAAAAAACATTCTATAAAATAGTAAAAGTGAACAGTTTATATGCTAAAGAAAGTGCATTGTACAGACAAGATATAAATCTAATGCTTACATATGTACAATACAATACAATCCATTAAATTTAAATACATAGAAAACAAAAATTATATTACCATTGCATGTAGGAAATTTTATATCAGGTAAATGTAAATGCGAATCTGGATTATATTTGTGCATCAATATTTTTAATAGATTGGATATTTCTTCTCGTTTCCGTGTAACTATTATTTCATCAAACCAGTTTGCTAACTGTTTAATTGGCAGTGAATAATCACAAACCGGCTCCTGAAAATAATTGAACTATGTAATTAAAAATAACATGATATATGTGATATAAATTATAAAATATATATATATATATATATATATTATTACCTTAAAAAAATGTTCAACATATTGTAATAAATACAATCCACAGTCTGTAAAATTATTTTGGTTAGTGTGGAATTTTGGGACAGCATCCTTTTATATTATCTTTATTAAAAATTTTGCTTTTTGAGATCTGTAACAATCAATAGAAAATAAGTAACATAGTTTTTAATGAAAGGATAATTTTTCAGCGAAGTTATATAAATATCTTAAAATAATACTTATTACTGAAACAGTAATACTTCTTGTAATAAAATATTCACACCATTTTTGCATTGTAAATAAATGTTCTAATATTATTCAGCTTTGGTAAAGCTTTTGTGTGGTGGAGCATAGATTTCCACCTGTTTCATATTTACCCGTTCGATATTCACACGTAAGGTAATCACGCAACGTCGCTACTACTCTCGACCGCGACGCTCCCGCTAACGAGTCGAATATTAATATACATGGCCTGAAACATTGGGCGAACATTGGTCAAAGTTATCTAGAAAATTATCCTAAACAAAACAATTGAGCTTTTAGTTTTAATATATATTGTGTTTCCATATTAAAAAATGTGTAATATTTAGAAAGAGAATTTATAATAATAGCACATTAGAAACATACTGCTTTATTGGATCATTTTTTTTTAAATTACATGTACTTGGTTTTTTCTGGTAGCTTTTCAGGCTCTTTCCTCTTTCTGAATCACATTGCATGTCCAATACCTCCCTAAAGAGTTAAATATTTACATATATTCTATTTACTTTATTATTAATATAAAACATTTGGAATGTCTTAGATATTTTAATGCCCAGTATTACCTCAGCTTCTGGGCCTCATCTCTTCACTTAGACGGTCTTTTGAATCACAATTTAATGTGTTGTTCCTGCTTTGTTAAAGGTACATATAAAGCAATTATCGCATTGAGGATCTCCTTTTCAAAATGAAAAAATATATGTAAATTTCATTGGGTTTATATAATTAACATTTATTTTTATATTCACAATTCAGTATTATAACATTAGAAAAAAAATTGAAAAGGACATTAACAAACAAACCTTTTTTTTTAGTTTCTGGAGGTGCAACAGTTTTATTGTCAATCATACTTCTACATCCATCTAAGCTAGGATAACAAATAATAGCCACAAACCAGTGGCAATTTTCATTAATAGGAACTACAATAAAATCTTTTTCAAATATGTTGACATTTTGGTCACGAAGTTTTATCCTGGAGTGTGAAAGCTTGGAGCGGGGGAGTTAAAGTACCGTCCTACTCATGGATTCGAACTTTTGTTTACTTTACTTGGTTTAGTTGTTAGCCTTTTATAAAAAAATGTGCTAAAAATATGAGTCTTTTCTCTCTGACTATGAGTTAAAATATCATGAACTAAATGTTTTAAATAAAAGTCAATAATAACATCATTTAAAAATTGATCCTGAGCTAGGCACATATAATCTTCAGTGTTTATAGGAATCCCACCTTTGCCTGGTGGATATATTAATATTTGTCGTATTTCAGCAGGATTGCAATCAGGGAAAGCAATAATGCATATTATATTTCTTATAGTAATGTTAGCAAGGATATCTGTGATTAGTTAGGTTAAGTATTTAAGTAAAAATCTTATTCAGAACATATCTTATATATTTATCGTCTATATATAAAAGATAACCTATATATGCCCATAATAATAAGAATTTTGTAATTTTGGTTCCAGAAGCAATTTGCAGCACTCATGGACCTTGTTGTTAATCTGGACACATTATTAGTCTCTTTAGGACAAGTTTTTACAAGAATTTCATTTGCTTCTTTTGTATTTAACTCATCTATTGCTTTTTGAAAATACACAATGTCTTCAATGCCGTTTTTGTTTCCTCTGTTATAACTTCTGGTAACAAAGTTATCCTTTTATAAGGGTCTTCCTTTGACATCGGGTTGTAGAATAATCCTAACAAACATTTATATGATAACATAACAATAATATAATTTATTATTGTATAGTTGTTAATCAATTTAAATTATAATTTCATACCAGAAATGTTTTAAAGAAAGTTTTAAACAATTTTTTTTTTAATATACAAATAAAACAGCAAACCTGTTCCTTCCTCCATTTCCAAAGCCTTTCTTATGTAAACACCACATTTGCTTAATGTATACAAAAAAATTACAGGAAGTCCTTTACCAAAATGTACTAATACTTTAACTATTTCTTTAATTTGAATTTGTAGGGCAACATCTCTTGACTCATTTTTTAATGATGGAGCAACAATTTTTACACCCTTTGCTGATATGTGTACCTATAAATAAGGATTAAAATGATAAATATGAATGTCTTTACAAATTTAAAAGCATTGTTGACAAGTATAAAATAATCTTACTTTTTCTTTTGGTGTATACCTATATGAACCTATTCTTACTGTTCTACAATTAAGAAACGCTTCAATGCCTTGTAAAGCTGGGGATATATCATCTTTGCTAGTTTCTGAAAAGACAAAATATTTAAAATAATTATCATTATGTTATAGATAAAACTTCACCAACAATATTATACCATCACTAGTAACACACAACTATTGTGTTACTATCAGATAGTGCCTGTATATATAATAGTAGTAATTTTTATCCTCACTCAGTGAATGATTGCAATTAACATATTTTTCATTACCCTGATTTAGTAAGAACAAAAAGAATAAATATCCATCTACAATGTGCCATAAATAAGCAGAGTATGGAAAATAGTAATTTAAAATATAATCCAGGTGCAACCTAAGTTGATGTATCGAGTAGACAAAATAAATTTAATTTAAATAACAACTAAATACAAACCATTTAGTTATTTATTTCGACAATTATGAATGTATATTATGATTAATAATGCATTATATTAAATAGTTGGGAACACTACGAAAATAAAACGAAATATTACTGTAGTAACAAAGTGCAGTTAATACTAGGAAACATGAATTACGGCATTTATTTTTCTTTGTTAAATGTAATTGCAAAGATCATTCACAGCGAATTTACTGAAAATATAAAGGCACATGAAATATGTATTCGTTAGGAAACATACACGAGTCGGCATTGATCGATTATTTATATTTGTCTATAAAAACAGAAGTGAATTACTAAATGATACTTTGTATAAAGCAAATATGTTTAATATTATATTTAAGACAATAAATACCATTTGCAGCAGTTATAATCCTTAATTTAGGCATTCTTATTACGATTTATAACGCATTAGCACAAGCACCAATACACATGACAGCAAACTGCGTAAACAGATTATATACGACGATTCACTAGTGTTGTGAGTTGCATACAACACCACCGTAGATCCAAAAAAGTAATCGATATTAAAATCGATTATAATAATCGCTATTAAATTATTATTAGCGTTACAATCATTAAATATGAATTTTGATTTTGTAAATAAACATGATTAAATTACTTTACAAAATCGTCATTGTCATCTGAAAGTAATTTTCTATTTTGTGCACGTAATTAATTGTTCATGTGGAACGAAAGCAGGTGCCATAGCATTAAGGTTAAAATGATAACCGAAAAATCTGTGCTACTTTATTTTGTATTTTTCAATAGAAATAATTAGTTTTACATGATAACCACCAACCAGAGGCTGGGTTTCAGCCTAGAAATGTAGTTTGCTAGTTTGCGAAATAGTTTCGATTTCGACTAAAAACTGGCCAGATTTTCGACTTGCTGAAACTTAACACACGTGAATTGGCAGACGTCGGTAAGCTAATTTCGGATGAGTTTATTGCACGTGGACCCTATTCCGAGAAACCGTAAACGATCTCGATAAATTATATATTTATTAGGTTCGGTTTAGACAAGTTTCGGCCTAGGTTACTACCATCGGTAATACTACTGTATTACCGATGAACGAAGTTATCAAGACAAGGAACTATCTGCGAAACATTAAAGGAAAAATGGTAAAATCGAATATTGTCATAAACACAGTCAAGTAGCCAAGACATATAAAGTTGCAATACACTAGCAACTTATCTTTCGACACGCTCTTGTCTACGTGGAGGTAAGAAAAGGAGCAATCCTGCGTCTTTTCATTAAAGTATATACTAAGATAGATATTAGATTTATTAGAGAAGAAACTTTTTAGCATTCCATGGATTCAAGTTTCACCAGTATTATGGGTTTTAGGCAGGCAGGTACAGGAAAATATCCGGTCTTGATCAAGAGATACCAACATCCTCAGAAATTTTACACTGTTTCTCGTACGTGTCCTTAATGAGAATCCAATCACGAGCTTATTCTAAAATTGAGTAAGGCTGTTGTGTGTATTTCTTAGACGAGCCTTTTTCACAATCTCTATTGAACGTTTGTCGGTTGTACTGAAACTGCTTCGCGTATGATTTCTAACACTTTGTCATGCCGACGCAAGTATTAATTTACAAGTATTAATTTACCCTACGAACAATTTTTTGGCTGTGTCCATTGCCTCTATATATATAGCAAGACTTTTAGATGGCTTTATAAATTACTTGTCTGGGAGTCATTTGAACCATTAAGATAGAATTTTGCTTCTAATTATGCTTCTAATTATGCTAATTATAACTGGAGACCAATCACGAATAAGGTTACTCTATTTTAAAGCTAATGGGAAACTTTGGCATCCTATGGTTAACAACACGCTTTGCATTTCGAAGCTCATTGTGTGTATTTATCATTCTTGTATTACCGAATAAAACATTATATGATGTCTACATCTTGGACTTTCCTTCTTGCTCCTATCCTAAAATTGTTTATGAAATTGAAGTCTTTACTATAACTCTTGAGAACATCTGACTTATGTTGTTGTTTGTTTATTCTCAATCTAAAACTATTTTTATCTCCAAATAGTATTGTGTCCACCGAGCGCGCTAGCCTTAGCTAATACTTCAATGTTTTATGATATTAGCGCCTAACTTCGCCGAGAGGTTTTTATTGACGTCGTATAAGAGGAGAAGCCAATTAAGACGTAATTATAAACTGTCGTAAATCTTATACTCAACGCCGCGCTTTGCCTTTCAGAGCGAAGATATGAAAATAATTTAGATATAATCTTTCTTCCTAGTGGGGATCGAACCCACAACCAATGGCGTTTAGTCAGACGTTGTTCTACTGGGCCACGATTGCCACAATGTAACTTAAAAAATGTGTCGTAAAATAAAATATTATTTAGTGTATTAAAATTAAAGTATGTTTGTTTGTAAGCAAAATAATTTAAATACTCGTGCTATATATGCTCAATGCGTAAAAAATGCACTAGATTTTAATATATTATAGCAATTTTAATATGCATTGACAAGTTTCGGTTTCAGTTTCGGTCGAAACTGGAGCCAGAGCTGAAAGTTTGGTTTGGTTTTCTGCTGCAAGCTTTGTTTTGGTATTAGACACTTAATGTCCCTAATTTATTTTCCCAAATATATTCAATGAAAACACATGGTTCATAGATATGTCATTCAACCTACAATGGTCCGTTCACGACAAAACTAGGGGTATATACGTCACCTTAAAAGAGCTTTTTCTAACATAATAATATACAATATTAACTTATTTGCTGACATAAAATTATTTAAATATTTGTATACAATCAGTTCAGTTGTTCTGAAATAGTTCTGCTAATTGTTTTTAAATATTAGAAAAGCTAATAGTCCATACCATCTGCATTATCATTATGAACTTCATCAGAACTGCTGCCCCTCTCAATTTCACTTAAGGGAAGTTGCTCCTTTGTGTTAGCAATTTGCTCTTGCTAAAACAAATGAAACGAAAAGGATTATAATAGTTGAAGAAATCTTAAATAATATATTTTTGCACAAATTAATTATATTATGTATTACTATACATTTTTATTATATGTATAAATATATTAAAGAAAAACTACTTACATAATTATTAAATATTGAACTGTTTGAATCTTCTTCATCAGAACTTAAAAAGTCAATATTACTGGTTCTGGGTCAGGTTGTTTGCCCCTAGGTTTTCTTACCCTCGTAGTTTTTTTTTCTTGAACAGTCTACAATATGATAACAATTAAAAACAAACTGTGTTACTAATATTGATATATGATTAAGGATTTTTATCGAATAGCAAGTTGGCAAGGTTCTTTCTCTACTTTCCGCCAGCATTCGAGACATTGCGTTATAAGTGGCGGAACTCAACGCCGCGTCAAATCTTATACCAGAACGCAGAAATGAAAATAATTTAGACAGAATCATTCAGACGCTGTCCCACTGCTCCACATTGGCTACTCTCAACAACTCTTCTACAAAATGAATGTTGAAGAACAGAAACCAATAAGCCAGATTATTAAAATGAAAATATTTTTAAGATTAACATTCTTATTAATGAGAATTGAACCAACAACTATTTGGTACAGTAATTTTTCAACCATGCATAAGTAAAATCATCCTAAATAATATTTATTTACTATAATACCATTCAAAATTAACTTACATTTTTATTATTTAAAGTTTTGACTGTTGTCTTCAGTAAATTTAATTTAATAGTATCAGGAGAACTGAAAAGGAAGAATATGTTATAGAGAATATATTTTTACTATAAATTTGAATGCTCTTTTGTTAAAACATTAAAATTTGTGGTTGTTAAATATAAATAAGTTATAAAGAGTTATAGTGGCGTGCTTAATATAACGAGCCTCAACGAAATACCCTAGAACTACATCTGTCATAAACCTTTTTATTACAAATTTCCAATAGAAATAGAAATTATTATTTACCTTTATTTAACAAATTTTGTCAATTTATAAACTTTACATAACAAATCCAAAACCAGTTATCTGGTTCTGCTGGGTTCGACTTGTAATTTTTTTTTGCAATACAATCATTATTATTTGACGATAATTAATGTAAACTAAACACAAAAAAATCATTGAGTATGTAAACGTAAGTCGTTCACTATAACAGGGAAAGCACATTAGTATGTATGTGAAGTTGAGATTAATATTATTATTTTACTTCTTTAAGACCAACCATAGATCAACTTAGCCTTTGTACAATTGTTAAGTTGTCGAGCCAAATTGCAAGAAATAACGAATTACTTCTAATTTCATTCAGTTTCGTTATATCGAGCTTGCACTGTATAACTCACTATCAATCAACCAAATATAACTTCATAATGAAATTTTATTTACTTACATTTGCTTATCTAATAGTTTTTCAGGTTCCTTTTTCTTTTGTTCTACTTTTTTACTTGCAAGGACACTTTTTGGTTCTTCAGTAAATACTCTTTTACATCTGTGTACCAAAAAAAATATATACTTGATTAATTTTTAACTTTTAAACAAAAGGCTATAAGTAGATGAAAAATAGAACTTATTAATGTTACAATTTACTTATGCTCAATAATCTCAAGCTGTGAGAATAAAATACGATTAAATGATACATATATATATATATATATATATATATATTAAAGTTTTCCTTCACGTATTAATAGATATTTTACTTATTAGTACGTGACGGAATACCGCTTACATGTGAATATTAATAGTTAAGATAATGTATGTACCGTTCACATCTGCTAAAGTCATAGCCAGTGTATCCACAAAATTTGCACACCGCCAACATGCCCTCCACGTAACGGGGCGGAGGAGACCGCTGCTCGGGGGACGACGGACTGTTGTTTACTGTAGTCAGAGCTTTATTTTATAACTTTTAAAATAATATTGTCAATGAAATTAAATAATATTATTAAATCAATGTTAGAAAAAATAAAATTGTCGAGAAATTAAATATTTTACATGTTATTGTGTTCTTTTAGTTACAAGCTTTCATTATCATTATCAGTATCATCGATGCTGTGTTGACGAAGGTCAAGCAAAGTCTCCCCTCTCTAACTCTCTTACCGCTCAACTTTGCTTGATATATCTTCCTTACAATTATTTCATCACTCATCACATTTTACATGTTACAAAAATAAACATCCCTCAAAATCGAGTATAATTATATGACATACCATTTTCAGGGCATGGCCCTTTTTTTCAGGAGTTGATATTTCACTATTTGTTGCTTGTGGTAATACACTTGGGGAATTTCTATTATTAATTTCTCTAACTAGCATCTGTAAATAAATTATACTAACATTGATACATGTACCAAAATAGCTAATAAAAAAATGTGCTCAAAATTGTATTATAAAGTAGTTTTTTACGATATTTTGTTTTTTTTTTGCCTCTTTTTACATTTAACGAGGTAATGGAGAGAACCTTACCTACCTACCTATCCTTACAAACATTGCCGTAATCACAATCGCGCTTAGCCTTACCACATATCTGAGAAATGAAAATAATTTAAACATAAATATTTTTCGAAATTAGAACCGAACCCGGAACGCGTTAGTAGTCTGCTGCGCCACGTACGCGTTATTACAAACACGAAAATATACTTACTGGGTGATTTTCTAACATATCCTCAATTCTCGTGGAAGTTGAGCCTACAGATACAAAGTAATCTATTTCACTATTAGTATTTTGCATACACTGTATATTAGTATCATCCGTAAAAGGAACATTAACCTGTAAAAAAAATGTAACATTTAAATATTCAATGCTATTCATAAAATCGATAAATAGACAGTGTCAAGCAGTCACAGGCATATTATGTTGTCCTACAAGGTATTTTAAGTTTTATACAATTACTTTTTTATATATAAAACTAGTTATCACTCGCCCGTGTTCTTACTTAAATTGCAAACTTGCTTAAACGTATAATTGAAATTGTTGTAACTTTTTTATTTATTAATCGATTACGAAGAGAGTAGCTTAACATTTAGTGTTTATTTCATACAATACAATAAACGAAACTGCATTCAAATAGGTTAAGCTGTTTCTGAGATTAGCACAGAAACAAAACAAAAAATTCTAAATCATTGTTTTGGGTATTCTTACATCAATAAATGCCCTTAATAATATTTTTTATCATATATCTTCCATGTACAGACTAACTATCAGTTACATTTCAATTATATGTATAGATTTCCTTGTACCAATTTCAATATAGATATTATTTTTAAAAGGCATACCTGCTGTTCTAAAACTTCTTGGAGTGTACAACTTTCCTTAGGTAATGTAAAAGTAATGAGTCTTTGTTCTCCATTTTGTAAGAAAATTAACATTTTGGCTGATTGTGGTTCAGGTGTTAGTTCCGATGGACCACTTAATGCTTCATTGTTTTCTTTTACAACATAAAAACATAAAATTAAAATGAACTAACGGGCCAGTTAAATTATTTTATTATATACAAACATTACAAAAAAAAACTTTTAAACATGAAATTAAATATTTTTGAAACAAAGCTCAGTCCATTTTATGCAAAATAAATAAATAATTTACATAGCTTTCCAATACAAAACCTATTTGAATAACTACTTACATTTTGTACAAAGTAGTATTTTTTTTAATTTTTGCTTTGAAGCATAATTAGTTTAAAATGTTATACAAACCGAGAAGATGATTAGACTGCTGCTGAGTTTGCATTGGGTGAACTCTTTGAACAGGTCTTTGTTGTTCTTTACTTCTTACTAATGTTTGACGCCCACTATCCCTGTAATAAGTAAAATATATGATTTACGATTTTACGATTAGGACACATTTATTACAAATTTGTTATCTAAAATTTTTAACCAACTTAATTTTATATAAGCCAGAACTTTGTGTCTATGTCTTGATTGAATATTTTGTAACTCATACAACCATTGCTTAAATTATTATAACAGTAACAGAAATTGTACAAACAATACTGGTATCTTCATTAAAATCGTCAAGCCGTTTCTGAGATTAGCGGGCACAAATGCACAGACAGAAAGACAATAAAATTAAAAATCACTATTTTGGGTTCTATCACATTGATAGATACCCCATAATATGTTTTTATATATGTTCATGTACAGGCAGCGATCACTCATATTTTTATTATATATCGAATAACTAAAGCAATATAGCTTTAAGTACAATGCCTTTTTAACAAATTGCTTTGCTGCAAATTGCCATGAAAATTCGCAAAACAGACCGCGTTCGGGTCGCGGTCGCGCACTCAGCGATGAGCGACTTCTTCCCTGAAGAAAAAAAAATATATAAATTAATAGTACTTAGATTGTTGTTGCTGCTGCTGCTGTTGTGACAATACACGCGACGATTGTATTCTTCTGTACTCCGCAATAGACATTCTCTGACCATTAGGCAACGAAATAAACTGTCTTTCCTCTTCGGGATTTTCTGGTTCCATCAACAATTGACTAATAGTTTGCGGCTGTTGTAAATGTGAATGATCGAACGCCAATTGTTGTTGGAAGCCATGTTGAGGGTTAAAATTAATTTGATGTGGCTGATTCATATTCTGACCGGGAGGAAGACCTGTGTGATTCTGTCTCAAATTTGCATGCGATTGAAACTGCTGCGGTAGATTTTGATTGTCAGTTATAGGATTCTTTTGGACTATCACTGCTTTTATGCTTTCTTCAAGATCGTCCATGTCGTTTGCATTATTTGGTTGAACAGTGACTTTCTTCACTTGCTGTTGCACTTGTGGGTGGGGGGAAGCCCTTTGCGGCGTAGAATTGAGGTTTTGTTGAGGTAGAGGTCCGTTTTGGTTTGCTTGTACATTATGGTGTTGCGTCAGCGTGGTCTGTAACGTTTGCGTCACAATAGTGCCTTGCGGAGTAATTATCCGTGCCGGTTGCTGTCCCGGAGATTGATTTTGTTGGTTTATAAGAATTTGTTGCTGAAATTTAATAAGAGAATGATAAATACATGTAACTACAATGATCAATTCAATTTATTGCTACACATCTCTTACACACCTGTTGATTTGTCAGTTTCAATTGACTAAGTTGCTGGATTTGTTGGGGATGGTTTACAACATGCTGTGCTATTGGATGTTGCTGCTGCTGGTGTTGTTGATTTTGCTGCACATAAAAATAATAGAAAAAGTCACGTTCGTAAATATTAAGCGCTAAAACATAAACCATCGCGGCTTTATATATGACATCGATTGACCAACATACAATAACTCTGAAAAGAAGAAAGAAAGTGAAAAACAGCTTGTCTAAACAGTAAACTCTAACTTACTCATAAAAAAACTTGCAGAAAAAAAAAAACATTTTTCCCATATTGTATGTGGCTTGACATTCTGGTGTCCATCTCTGGGTAATTGGTGCCGCACATTTTTATTACCTCTACATATTGAACCTGTGTCCCCATGCAACGCTTCTCAAAGACCAGGTTTCTTTGAACCCGGAATTGTCTACAGAGAGATAGATATAAAAGTATATTACCTGCAGCAACGGCGTACGAGATCTGGGCGGGCGGTGTTGCGCGTGCGCCGCGTGCGGGTTGAGGACGCGCGGCGAGCCGGGCCGCGCCGCGCGCGCTCTCACCACGCCCGCGCCGTTGGTGGCCAAGCCGCGGCCGCCCGTCGGGGTTTGTGGAGTCTGCGCGTTTGCGTGCGGCAATTACTAAATTATTATATTAACCAACGGGATAGCTCTAAATTGCATCCAAGATCAATATTATATCGCGTAATTATTTTGTGCATAAGTCATTGCTTAAAATATTATTATTGTTTAAAATCAGTTATTATTGGCGCATACGTTTTTTTTTAAATCAGATGGATATGCATGGATGGTATGTTGCTATTTTAAATTTTAATTAAATGAAACATTCAAAATGATATGTGAAAATTATGTAAGAGGTGCAATTAAAATAACGTGTGGTAGTTGGCAGATCTAAAATAAGTCAATATTATAACAGAGTGAGGAGCTCCGACAATGGTGGCTGGCGTCAATTCGCATTTTAAAGGGGCCTCTTTATTCTGCACTTGCAAGGGTTGCAAGTCCCACACTCCCCCAAGTTGTCTCTACACTGCGATCATATGGTGAATTTATGGAACGATAAGGAGTTTCTTTTCTATATTTTAATTTAATAATATATCGATACTAATAAATGAAGCTAATGAATGTCATTAGGTGTATGAGTTGTGGAAATAGCATAGCTGAATCTATCTAATCTATTACATTCATTTGATTTTTTAAAAAAATGTTTACTGTGTAAGTTAGGTGTTAAGATAACTATGTAATATATTAGTGATATATAAGTGTAAAACTGTAATACAAAACCAGTTATCATAAATATTTGATATTTCTAATTGATCAAAAAGCATTGTAATAATTATATCTGAAACTTAATTATTTCATTATATACAATTGTAACACAGTAAAGACACTGTCAATATAAAATTAGGTAAAAGAAATGCAGAGATATGTAGACTATTTTGTTATACTAGTTTTTTATAACATGCAGTATGGGCATATGGTCCGTACCTATTGCTAATTGTTATATTTTATACTAGCGACCAACCCGAGGCTTCACCTGCGTAAATTACACAATTAAACTCTTTCATGCTTTCGCCCGCCAGTATATTCACTTAAATTTATAATTTAAATGGTTGTAACTTTTTTATTTATGAATCGATTGAAATAAAATAAACATTAATGTGAAGGGAACTTTGCCAAAACAATACTGGTATCTTCATTAAAATCGTTAAGCCGTTTCTGAGATTAGCGGGCACAAATGCACAGACAGAAAGACAATAAAATTAAAAATCACTATTTTGGGTTCTATCACATTGATAGATACCCCCATAATATGTTTTTATATATGTTCATGTACAGGCAGCGATCACTCATATTTTTATTATATATCGAATAACTAAAGCAATATAGCTTTAAGTACAATGCCTTTTTAACAAATTGCTTTGCTGCAAATTGCCTTGAAAAATCGCAAAACAGACCGCGTTCGGGTCGCGGTCGCGCACTCAGCGATGAGCGACTTCTTCCCCCTCACCTCACCCGCCGTGCTTCGGCCACGCCGTAGTATAGCGCACCCGAATGAAACCCGTGAGAGTCATTATATCTACTTTAAATACCAGAAGCGATTAAAGTATCTAACTACCATATTAATTTATTGACTACAATAGTTCACTATTTTGGCTTTAATGGCTTGAACATAAGATACTTAATATTTTGGTCAATTCACACAATGTCTTTATAACTTGTAGCCTATGTGTTATTCTGATGTATAAGCTATACTATTGTTAAGTTTCATTAAAATCTATTCAGTAGTTTTTTCTGTGAAAGAGTAACAAACATCCTTACAAACTTTCGCGTTTATAATATTAGTAGGATTAAATTTTACATCGTTTTGTGGCATTACTTAGAATTAGATAATTTCTTTAAGCTCACGAGATTTCAACTAGCGTTCTGCGAGCAAAAGTTTTTAGATACAATTTTTATTACTCAATTATTATACTTTAAAACAATGTTTGTTATTATTTAGAAAAAAAACCACTAACTTGTTGTATTTGAGGATTGAGAAGGCGAGGGGCAACTTGTAAAGGCGGAGTGGGCATCGGGGATCGCATTGCGGGGCGTCGAGGCCGCACCTGACGAGGAGTCCGTACTAACGTCACTCCACTCTGGTTATTTAGCGCTTGGTTCAACAACCTGGGAGGAGCTGGTCGTGTTGGTGTACCCTGGAAACAATTAATACACATTAATGACCATACCATTCTTATTCAACTTATGTTACACATTTGGGAAAAGGATAACTCAGCACAAATACATTTTAGAGGGCTGTTGGGCGGTGAATTACCAGTGCTGTGTTTATTCATAACTTTAACTGGTAATTTAAATATTTCTACAAATGGGGATAAAATTCACAACCATTGTGTACAATCAGGCACTCTGCAATTGTATTTTAATGATAGTCTTAATACATATAGTAAATTATATCCTACTACCAATTGCTATTTAGCACATTTGCTACATTATGGTTGCCAATAGAGATACTAAACAATCTACATCACAAAATGTGACTTCAACTTTCAGCTTGGTTTAAACAAAATAACCAAACGTATATAAGAAAATATTTATATAATTAAAAACATAAAAACATTTACATAGACAAATTGATATAGAGTAATATATATAATAAAAATATTTCATTAAATTGAGGTTTTCTTATATGTAAATGTAAATCTACTCAATAAATAAAATATATAAGACATAAAAGCAACTTACAGCTTGATTGACATAAGCAGTGTGCATCACAATTTGGTGTTGAATCGGCTGAGGCTGTATTTGTTGTGATTGTAAATGTTGATGTTGTATTTGATGTTGCAGCTGCTGTTGTTGCAATTGTTGCAAATGAATTTGCTGCTGTTGCAAATGCTGCATTAGCTGTGGAGATGCACGAGACATCTGTTGCTGCTGCTGCTGAGGAGGCTGAAAGGTATATTTATATTCATATCATACCAAGCTTATATCATTAAGTAAGCTTTATTATATCATATATTTTGAAATAAACTACTTTGATTAGGGAAGCGAAGGTGAACCTGCCCATTATTATTCTTCTGAGATACTTGAATTAATTATACCAAATATTTTCTATTCTATAGTTGTACTATAAAATAACACGTATTCATTCTTTCCAATCTAATCTAATCAGTCAAGAAGCTTTCAAGCAAGGCGTTCATCACTTATTAGACAAAATGATTTTTATTTTGAAATATGATAAACTTTAAATTGTTATTAAGAATTATATGTGCCATCTTTTAATATTGATTAGTGCTAAAGAATATTTTTAATAAAATGAGAACTAACAGTTTGCGGGGGTCCATGTTGAGCTGGCGAGGGTGGAGGCTGAGGCGGCGGCTGTTGTGCGGGGTGTATCACAGTTGGTTGAGACAATAAATGCGCAGGGCTGACCAACTATTGAAATCACAATTTTTTTTTTAAGAAAGAGTAGGTTTTCACAACAAAAGGAATTGTAATAGTTTCTAAAGAACTTTTAGTTGATGATTTTGTGAGACTTTGATATTTTGAGTTTTACAAATTTATAAGAGATGTTCAAGGAGGGCATTTAATGACCACCACCTTGTTTAGTATATATAGTAAATATTTTACTTTTTTTCTGATGAACCTATGTTAGTAAGCAGCATGTACGTTTAGATGGCGAAAATGGTATTGAATAGAGTGAACTTGTATTTAAAAGAAAATCGTGAAAGTGCTAAGAAAATTAAATCAAAAAAAAAAAAGAGCAGTAAGAGAATTTTTAATATTTTTACAATATCATAAAAATTGGGTTCAATATAGTAAAATGATTACAACAAGTATACATCTCAGTTATTTGACCTAGGTATGATATATACAACTAATTTTTTTTTAATTGCACATCATCCAAGTCTTATATACTTATACTACACACAACTAAACACTATACTGAGGACATTTTAAAAATCATGAGTGACAGAATAAATTTTTACAGTCATATTAAAAATTATTGTGGATTAATTTATCCATTCATTTTATTTCACACTTATTACAAATTGTATGTAAGAATAAATGAATTTAAGTGTTAAAATTAATCAGCTAGATAAAAAAAGCATATTTATGTACAGCAAAGAAAGATATTCCTATAATAACTCATTGAAAATGAAACTGAAAATTGAACCAAAAATGTCTAGCATGCGTAGAGCAAATGTCATGTTATATACAATGCAAGACATTTAATCTAATCAACAGACATACATGTTGTGGCCGTTGCGATGCGTCAATGATCTGGTGAGCCTGTTGCAGAGCAACTTGTGCATCCATAGGCAAATCAGATGTGTAGTATACCTACAAATAAAGTTTTTATAAATAATGCTCATTTCCATTCTTTCGACTATAATTTTCCCATATGAATATTATTTATAAAAAAAAAAATTACACTTATAAGACCATTTTTACATAGCATTTATATAAATGAAGAAAATATACACATTCGAGATTAAAGAATATATCAACTTACCAATGAAATTGTTTATTGAAATAATCTTTTTATAACATTAGGACTTTCTTAATTAAAACCTACAATAATTTTACATTTAAACTTTATCTCCTACGTATGTGTAATGCGGGTGCTATAAAGCAGTTAAAGTAATATGATATAAAAAAGAAATGGAAATATTTTATTACCTGATGTCTATGTAAAGCTTGCTGCTGTTGCTGCTGCTGTTGAAAGTCTGGTCTAGGTTGTTGGGAAGGTGGCTCATGACGAATAATATATTGCTGTTGATATTGTAATCCATCACCTACTACTAGCTGGGGTTGACCACCATCACTTACAATTATATCACTTGGTTGTTCAGCTTGTTGCACTACCACCTTAATAATATTTTAAAAAGTTATTGACATATTTCCCTGTAAATTCCTAATGTACATAATCATTCAATTATACTACCTGCTGTTGAGGATATTGCTGATCATCTTGATTGACTATAATTCCATCGGAACATATTAGATTGGGACAATATCTTTGTAAATCTTCTAAAGTTAATGATTGTCCTTGCCCAACTATTTGGTAATATTGAGCCATTGCAAGGTATTAGCCTGAATGACAAAAGTCATAATTTTAATTACAAAACCTATATTGGATACATTTATTTGAAATAATGTTCTATATGAAATTACAAAAAAATATTTAAATAAAATAATTATTTAAACTATAGTATAGTTTAAAGTGTTTTGATATTTAAGTCATATTACGAAATTTAAAGGTACATCGCCTTAGGACTCATATTTACAAAATATATAAATTCGTTATTGATTTGTAATAAATTAGAATTACATAAAAAAGCATTTGCGAGAGTCAGTTTTGACTATCAAATGTTTCTTTGACAGATATATTGTACACTAGTACACCCTGACCATTACGTACAACAACAGCAGCAATGACTTCGTGGATCAAGTTGGTACTTAACTATGGCGACGACATTAAACAATCACTTCACAACCACTATATCTTTCACTACATAACAAATAATTCTATGTCTTCTAGTAAAGACAGAATAACATAAAAAAAGAGTTCGAAATCGTTTAAATGAGCCAAACGAAATGGCTTCGATCTTTTTGGTCGAACCTATATACTCTATTACTGCATATATTACCGTGGATTTATTGAGTTTACTGAACTAAACCTTACCAATATTTACTATGGACATTTTAAATGCCATATGTATACAGAAATCTGTAAATTTAAGCATCAAAATGCAAAAATCTTAACTTAAACGCCAAATCTAGAAGCAATTTACATTATGGCGTGTGTGTCACTTTTTTACAAATATATTTTTTTTCGTATTTAATGAATGTTGCCTTACTTAACGATATTGGTATAAAATAAATTTAGGAAAAGGTATCAAAAGCAAAATATAATACAACGTTAATAATATGGAATTAACAACTTTCTTAATTCTTAATTATTATTGAGTTTTTAAATTTAAAATGTGTTTATCATTAATTGTTTATTGCAAATATATAAGTAGGTATTAAGAAGTATAATAAATAATAATTTTTAGTTGTATAATGTTATACATTATTATAAGCAAATAACTTAATATAATAACAAACAAATAATTATCAATAAAGTATATTATTATTATTGTTACTAATTATAAAAAATTACATAAATAAATAATGTTAGACGAAAAAACATTATAACATTTGTATATATTGCTTTAATATGATGAAAATTTAGCTAATTAAGACTTAAGAATTATGAGGAAAAATTATTAATTCTCAAATTTATTTTTCCTTTGTTTAAAAATATTAAATAGCCTGCTCTATACATAGGATATTTTTTTAGTATTTATTGTAACGAGTGTTTAATTGAATTAAAACTTTATTCATCCAATCGCCGAATTATTAATTTACTAGTCAATGAGTAAAATTAAAAAAATAAAATCATAGATTGTAGAATGTCTGGAATGACTGGAAGACGTAAAGACATACAATTCGAGAATTAAATTTTTCTTATTGGCTTAATTATTTTAGTATATTAGTTTATTTATTACTTTTAACTCAATAGACCGAGAACTTAACTGCTTGTAAAAAAATTAATGTTAAATATTAGAGATTAACCAATATATTTTTGGTTTATTTTATTTGATGACATTTTGTTGCTGCCTATATTCAAAGGATCTGTGCAAATGGATGATACAGTGATTTCTCCAGGTATTTTTCTTGCAAATTCTAAAATATGTATTATTATTTTTTTATTTAAATTCATACTTATTGACTTTTAAGGTACCAAAATGGGTGATTCAGCGTCTGAAAGTGATTCAAGCTCTCTTGATGGCGGAGCTATGCTTCCTCCAAGCACGGTTTCGCGAGATCAATTGCAAAAAAGAATTGAATCTCTTCAACAACAAAATAGGTATTGGTTTTTAATAATATCATATAAAGGACGAAATTTTGTCGCATTAGATTTATTATTACATCTTCATTAAAATTTTGGTTGTATATTTTATAGTTTCTATAAATTGTTATATTTATTATATAGTTCTATATATAGTTCTATAAATTGTTATATTTATTATATACACCAGTGGAGATAATAATTAAAACATAAGTACATATGCTTTGAAATTATATAAAAAAATATTTGCAGGGTACTCAAAGTAGAGCTTGATACATACAAATTGAGAGTTAAGGCTTTGCAGGAGGAAAATCGGGCATTGCGACAAGCTTCAGTGTCGATTGTGAGTTACGAAAATTTTAATACTTAGCTTTAACTTCTTGTGAAAAAGTTTTATTTCTTACATAATATGTATAATTTAATATGTAGAATAATTTAAATAATAAAAACCTGTTATTTTGATCTACTTAGTATTATGATTTAAAAATACTTTTACTTTTTAAATTTCACATGACAGCCACAATTTTAAAATTACATTACATATAGAAAATGAGCATATTGTTCTTGCCACATGGAATTAAATCTGCACTCTTAAATAATATTACTCAAAAATTTGGAATTTGATTAACTCTTTGATATCAAATTTCTCAAAAAAAATTGGCCATGTTTGATTACAGTTGTCATAGTTACATTTTAAAGATTTTAAATAGTTTATTGCTTTACGAAAAAAACAATATATGATG
Source organism: Podotricha telesiphe (assembly GCA_038994665.1). Classification (NCBI taxonomy): domain Eukaryota; kingdom Metazoa; phylum Arthropoda; class Insecta; order Lepidoptera; family Nymphalidae; genus Podotricha; species Podotricha telesiphe. Next base: position 1,310,100 of record JAOYRR010000188.1, on the reverse strand, counting down.
TAAGTATAAGAAAATTTATAATTATCTGAGAATGTATTTTGTTAGCAAGCAAAAGCTGAACAAGAAGAGGAATATATTTCAAATACATTGCTGAAGAAAATTCAAGCTCTTAAGAAAGAAAAGGAAACACTTGCACATCATTATGAAAGAGAAGAAGAATGTTTGACAAATGATCTTTCTCGTAAATTAAACCAGGTAACTAGTAAACATTTTCAAATTTTATAAAAAAAATAATGATTAATTAATCTATACATAATAAGGCTTTGATCAAAAGTTTTGTTTAATTGTTTAAAACATGTCTTTTTAAGAAAATGTTAATATATTATATGAAGAAATTATTGTGTTATCTCTGAAAATGTATGCTATAGGGATTTATTATTAAGATTTATTTCTTAATTTACAGTTACGTCAAGAGAAATGTCGTTTAGAGCAGACTTTAGAACAAGAACAAGAGTGTTTGGTCAATAAATTAATGCGTAAGATTGAAAAATTAGAAGCAGAAACTCTTGCAAAACAAACTAATTTGGAGAGACTTCGTAGAGAGAAGGTATGTATCTATTATTGAAAAACATAATATTTGTTTTCATCTACATATTTTCCTGCTTGGCAGTGTAACCTAGTGTCAAGACATTCCATTCTCCACTTTTCACACAAATTTGAGACATTACATGTTGGATGGTGTAGCTCAGAGGCATCCTCCTTCACTCAACATGCTATTTACTTAAAATTTAATAATATTTACGTGTTTTGGAGTAAGCATGTGCTACTATTTAGTAAGTACCTTTAAAACTGTATATTATATATTTTTATATCCAATACTAATCATATTAAATTCTTATAAGATATTTATAGATAGATATACTTAGACATTTTCATACCCAAATGCCTGTATCAATTATAAATTATGTTGAATGACAATGCAGTATGAGTATGAAATAATAATATGAATTACAGCAAAATATATAATTTTTATTGAGCTAGTGAGCTTTTAAACATACATCAATTATCCAAATCATAATGATGTTAGAATTAAATGTCACTTCTCCTTTCTTCTCTGAATACAATCTATAAATACAACATCTTCACTCTTCAGTCATATTTGATCTGTTGCTATTTATTTTAGCCTCAAAGTCGTCAAGTGAATCATTATCTTAGTTCTTCGTTTTTAATCATTCCGTCAAGGGAAATCAAACCAACAAACATGGTGCTTACAGTCAGACTATCCCACTGTGCAAAGTTCAATGATTTTTATTTGTTAACGAAAACTGTAACATTTACATATTTCTTATAGTTTAGCTAGTCTATCTTGGTTCTTCATCAGATTTTCCAGAGTTAATCATAACAATAATAATAATAAGGTAAAGTAAAAATCATAAAAATAATAAGGTAAAGTAGGTTAACGGAAAATGCCTATCACGTTGAAAAGTTTTTGTTAATGGTACATTTATTTATTTCTAATTTCTTGACTATTATGGTCTTTAATCAGTTCTTCTCAGATATTAGCGGAAAATGAGCATGACGCTGAGGAAATATTGTTAAGACGGCTTGTTCTTATTTCTTATAGTTTAGCTGGTCTATTATGATGATTCTACATCAGGTGTTTCACTCTTTGAAATCAACCGTCAGTCCAGCCCAGGGTTAAAAGACAGTCAGCAAAACAAGTTTCGCAAAATAAGTTAAAATCCGTCCAGTTGTTCCAAAGATGTGTGCGTACAAACAGACAGACCAAAATGTTAACAATCATAGATTCATATTCTATTACAGCTTTTATATCTTCATAATAATTATAATGAGGTTTGTAAACCTGGGAGTTTTGTGCTTATACGGATACCATACGGGTGAATAATTGTATTTTTATTAGTTTCAAGTTACCAACGTTACCAACTCTGATAAGACAAAGAGCGGTGTTAAGTTCCGCCCCTTAACACGTAATGTCTCGTATTCATGCTACTAGGTTAAACTAGTTTTTAACACTTTAAAGTGTTAATCTCACACTTAGGAAAAGGAAATTGAAAAACATATTTAGAAAGCGTATAAATATTTGAACGCAGCGGGATTCGAACCCGCGCCTCTTGGTAGCTTATCCCGTATCCGTATTTGCATCCCTCTGCGTTCAAAGTTTTATACGTCTTCTAAATATGTGTTTAGGTTAAACTAGGTCTCTACGCCTACGCCCGATATGCGAGGGAAAACGTGAAGCTACTACAGAAATATATATTTTATTATCATTTCCAGGTAGAGTTAGAAAACACACTAGAACAAGAACAAGAAGCCTTGGTAAATAGGCTATGGAAGAGAATGGATAAATTGGAGGCGGAGAAACGCTCTCTTCAAATTCGACTTGACCAACCCGTCTCCGATCCAGCCAGCCCTAGGTATATAACTTTCTTACCTAAACATAATTTTAAATGCACTCTGAAAATTATTATATTAAATAAACAAGAAGTTTACGAAAAGAACAAATGGCACGTATGTGCCTTTTGTAATTTTAATTTTGATAATTGTAATTTTAATAAGCTTATTAAAATTATTTTCGTGTTACATACTGACACAACTTTTTTACTGTTTTATTATAGTATAGAAGATAGAAGATTATTGATTATATTTTTTTCATATTATTATTAATTTGCCCAATTCTTATTTTTTTTCAATATGTTTTTATGTTATAATTAAATAACTTTCTCTTGCCAGGGACATTAGCAATGGAGATACAGCATCTAACTTAAGCAATCACATACAAACATTACGCTCGGAGGTTGTTAAATTAAGGTAACACAACACAGCTATTATAATTTTCATAAAAAGTATTTTAAAAGACGTTACTTAGACTTATCTTATTCGTCTTACAAATCACATCACATTAAGTCTCCTATTAAGCCACAATAATTAAGCGGCAAGTTGAGAACAGAATATTTTTACGCTAGGTTATCTCTCTTTTACACAAGTTTCTGCTTTTAGGGCAACATTAGAAAATTGTCGATAATTAGTCTAGTAATATTAAGCGTGTATAAGATATAAGGAAATATGTTAGATTGTATCGGCTTTTTGTACTAAACTTAAACTATGCAAAATTTCATACTCTAAAATTGTGTCAAATATTTTCGTTTACGTTTTATTATACTGATATTAATATAAAATTACAACTTGATTTTAATTAATATATCGGAATAGGAATCAGTTGGCAGTATCTCAGAATGAAAACAAAGAGAAGATACAGCGCTTTGCATTAGAAGAAAAACATATTCGAGAAGAAAATCTACGCCTGCATAGGAAATTACAACAAGAGGTATTCAAAATTATCTCCATTCAATGTAAAAGCTTTTTATTATTGTGAAAGTGAAAAGTGTACATAGAAAGGATAGCTAAACGTGTTGTTAAGAAAATTAAGTGATGTTCAAATCAATCGCCAATTCGCTTACCGATTGTTTTTTATTTAAATGAATTGAGAATATATTTTTTCCGGTTTTTAGTAATGATGTAATTTGTATAATAGGTAGAGCGTCGTGAGGCCTTGTGCCGGCATTTGTCGGAGAGCGAATCTTCTCTGGAGATGGAGGAAGAAAGGCAATTCAATGAAGCATTAAGCGTAAGTAGTAATAACGTGGAAAATGAACCTAACAACTAACTTGTTTAATATTATTTTTCTGTATTTTTTAGATAATCCCGAATGGGACACGTTTTTTTCATAAAACTTTCCCTGGTCTGTCAAGACAAAGCGGGGCTTTGGACTCGGTTACTCAATAGGCTATGATTTTAAATGGACGGATAGTGAATAACGGACGGTAATGCGCAATATGAGTTAGAATTTCTTCCTACTTAATTTTTTTTTTGTTTGTGATCGTCGATGGATGAATATTTTTTATTCTTTCGCACTAAATTACTTTAAAGATTTTAATAATATGGTACAGTAATATAGCTTATACGTCACAATAACAATCTACAACTTACAAAGATTTTGTATGATTTGACTCAGAGCTATCTTGGCGTGCGCTGCCGAAGTCCTTGGAATTATACAAAAATAATGTACTCTGGAATAGTTGATAATAGGTCACACGCGGTTCCACGATAAGATTGACACGAATGGAGTGCATCGCCGAATACGACAAGTGAACCATTAGGTTAAATAATCTTCAATAAATTTAATAATATACATACTACTTACTACTAGACATACAAAAGTGAAAGTATCTTTTGTCTGTCTATTTGTTTAAGTGTGTAAATGTATTTTCCATTTTATTCTACTAAGCCGTTTGTGTAAGTGTTAATATGGATAGTTTAAAGCCTGGGGAAAGAGCATTTGGTCCTTTTTACCAAACGCCTCGCTGGTAATTATAAGTGTGCTGACAGTATTCAGTATGAAGTGTACATACATGTGTGTGCGCGCAGGCGCGGTCGCGCAGCGTGTCGTCGCCGGGCGGGTCGCGGCCGCTGTCGCCGTACGCGTCGCCGCTGCTGGCCGCGCCCGGCCGCCCCGCGCTGCACTTCAACTCGCAGGTGCGTTCGCAACTAGTCTGTTAATACTCGAATGGTAGTAGAACAATTTGCGATGAGATTGTCAAAAAAGTTTCTTATTGTTATTTTGTTGTTTCTCAACGCTTTACCTTCCGCTTTCCGCTCGAATTCGGTATAAAGTGGCGGAACTCAACGTCGCGCTTTGTCTTACCATAGCAGAGAAATGAAAATAATTGAAATATAATCTTTCCCTCGATTGGGAATCGAAGCCACACTCATTGAGTTTACAGTCAGACGCTGTATCGTCTTCTACTAGTGGTTACTAGAATTTTAAGAACAGAAACAAATTATATAATATTTATATGTTAGGTACATATTTGTGTTGTAGGCGAGGCGTACAAGCGAGCGGTTCGTAAAACCAGCGGTGCCTAGTACGGGCGCCCTGCTGCCGCGCGCTCCCCCCGCGCCCCCGGCCGCCGCCCCCGCGCCCGTGCCCTGCGGCCCCGCGCCGGCCCCGACCCCCGCCGCGCCGCCCTCGCCCTCCATGCAGCCCGCCAGCCCCATGGACACCTCGTCCAGGGACTAAACAACTACGAGAAAGTTCCTTACGCCCATGCATATAGAGAATGGACTCAAATCTCTTCCATATAGCCTTTGAATAATAATAATTATTATTAAATAATATCAAGAAAATCACCAGTATACTAGAGCTCTGTTGCTTTGTTGCTTTAGATTTCAATGTCGTCTTCAACGCTTTGTCCTAATCATTTATAGCAGATGGCATTGAATTTTGTAGTTGTTTTGGTCATTGTCAATGTAAACATCTTGTGACTGCAAAATATTTAATGGTAATGTGAGAGAACTTTTCACAAACCAATAAAAGTTACAAATTGTCTATTACTCAAAAAGAAAATCATAAGATCCGTGTTTAAAATAAATCCTTTTTACAGTGATGTATAATAATTTGATGTTTCTCTCTCGTTAAATATTATTGAGATTATTAAGTCCATTCTCTATAGTTGTCTTGTGCTTTATAACAATCTAGATCAGCAGTTCTTAAAGTGTTATTTTTTATATGTACCAGGATCTATAACAGTTTTAAAGTGTTAATGACACACTTAGGACATTGAAAATTTTTTTATTTGAAAACGTATAAAAATTTGAACGCACTGGAATTCTCATAGCTTAGCGGTCAGAGCGCTTGGACGGTTTCCAAGGAGCGCGGGTTCGAATCCCAGTTTGAATTCGAATGTGTACCAGGATCATTTAACATTTCTAACATTTCGACTTATATATTTTTAAATTATTATAACAATGATCTAGTGTTGAAATAAAACTCAAGATATAAACAATAATAATGCAGCTTACAGGTTTGAGTTGCAGTGCTATTCGGGGTCGTCACATCCCCTGTGCTAATAGATAGTACCCTAATAAATATATGAAAATGAAAATTACTAAGACATAAAATACTGTCGTGAAAATATACTATACAATACTTTATTTTGAAATATGTACGGGATTGATTGTTATTATGTTGAGTTTTGTGTTTTTCATTTTAAAGTTGCTTAAAGTATTATTTTCATCATACAACAATAATAACATAATTACATTTTCAATTTTGTTTTCTTGTGTTTAATATATATTTTTAAAGAAAACCTAAACTATTTATACATTAAGTTGTTATATTACACTGATTTATCCTTCTTTTTTAATCTATCTGGTTTTATTATAAGCCATTTCAAGAAGCTTATTATTAATTTTGTTCTAAATTATTAAATAACTTGTAAACTCAATTGTGTATTGCATGTCAAGTTTGTATGAAAATTAAAATTTGACAGATTATTAAATTCGATTAGGCATTATTTATACCATATTATCATCAATGCTTGTAATAGTTTAATATAAGTATTGGATATTTAAACGGAATAAGGGTATTGAACTAGGCGTGAATACGTTGATTTTGTTTTTTTTTTGCGTTTTTTTCTTTTATCTTTTTTTATGTTGTAAACAGGCAGCCTTGTTTTTGTTCCAATTAAAGATTTTAGTTATAATAATTTTGCATTTAAATATACCTATCAATTTGTTCACGCAAAGCTCTTACGTCGGAATTGTGCAAGTTTCCAAACGCGCGGCCTCTTTCATCGTATGGCCCGAGATGATTTGATGATTCAATTATCAAAAGTCTATTGTTGCTATGTATAAATGTATGCCATCGCTGATGTCAACGGCTTAAATAAACGTTTGGTTATTGTTTTTATATTATGCGTTCGTTTGCCTCAAGGCTCTTGCGTCCTTTTGAGTATATTATGTATCGCGCACCACTCACTGCCTTCTAGACTCGACACGTTCCTTATGTAGGACCTATTTCACCACTATATTTATTGAATTATTTGATGCAATAATTTGTTGTTTTTAATAATAAAAATAATTATGCTTTACAAAGACAATTTTAAACGAATCTACTGATAAACGATTTTGTATTTATATAGTGCATTTTGAATAGTTTAACAGTTTTACAAATCAGTTTCGATAAATTTGGTCTTATGATATTCAAGTACCTTAACGCACACAATTTAGGTATAAAAGTTGATATGAAATTGAGTCACTTAGCATATTAGTATTTTAAAGGTTGCAATTAAATAATAATTGATAAGCTTGTTACTTAAACTATTCTTAAGTCGTGGTGAGACGGGTCTCTTGTGATTTAAGTCATAACATATGGCTGATATGAAACGCGCAACGTCTATTTTGGACAGGGAGGAACGTGGAGTCATGTTTTGAATATCCTCATACTGATTTAATATTAAAGCTCGTAAGACATTGGATTGTATTGAAATTTAAACTGGGCATTTGTGAATATTTATTACTACTTATTGTAAGTTATTACATATTTAAAAGACTTAAAAGACTATAGTTTGTATTAAGTCACAATTTAGACTTAACAATGTTTCTTCTAATAAAGCACATTTTCGCCCATTCGTTCGATCGTTATTACACTTTAGCTATATAATAGTGTGTATTTTCCAATGTCTAAGATAAAACCTGTTATTTTGAGAATTGTATATGGGTTGATTTTGTGTGTGGCAGTGAGTATTATGTTATAGACTGTATAAATCGTACATGAATAAGGGTTGTAGAGGATTAAAGATTGTAATCTATTATATGTATGTATTACACGAACTGCCGTTTCCATACTACTTTAAGTGCTATTGTGTTACTATGTTGCGGTGGGAGCTCAAGAAAATTATTATATAACCACTTAGAGGAGTGTGGATACCGACTATTCAAATATGCAATTTCACTTAAACAGTTTATTTTTTTCCAATGTTAATAAAAGAAATATATGCATTAATATTAATTTTGTTTTAATTTAAATCTTCACAAATTGTTTATATATAAATATATAAAATAGAAACTTAGTTGAGGTCTTATGTTTTATCTACTTTTAGAGACAGACAGGCAACTGTACATATACTCGTAGACAATATGAAGGATTTGTTATAATTCAATCTGAAAAAGACAATCGGTATAAAGCTTAAGCATAAAAATTTTAATGACGAATATACATAAATGATGCCGTAATTTCACTTAACAAAATATGAAAAAATGGGAACCTATTTCTACACAGTATCTTATAAATTGATATATAATTGGTTATCCTTAAACATTGATGCCATTTTCAATATAAGTAAAATATTATAGCAAGGGCCATGAAGACCACGCTAATAAAGTTACGGCGAAAACTAGTCTTAAAATATAAGAATATAGATGACGTTTCTTATGTTTCCGCTCAGTTTGCGGGGCATATCCATTCCCCTGAATAGACTTTTTACATTACGTCTTACAACCATCGCATAGGCAGCCGCATCCCAGCTGATCTACAACGACGTTTCTTTATCATTAATATGTAAAGGAAAAGCTTTCTTTTTTTTTGGAAAATTATGCGGACAAAGGGGAATGAAATTCGGTATACTTAGGCAAAGTGCCTACGTTTGCGCTGCGCCTTGCTTTGAAGCCAATGCTTTTTATAACAATGACAATAACATATATATATAAACTATTATAATAAATGTACCTACACATTACCATGTGCTTGGCATATAATATTTTTATATAAAGTGACATACACCGTGCTAAGGCAACGCGACGTGTATTTTATGTGTTAACCAGTAAGAATGATTGAATAAAAATAACCTAACAGTAACCTTTTGTATAAATACAGGGTTACGGCTACATAAGATTTTGTAAATTGGTTTCGTAATTGCTTCGACTGTTCTAATGTTTTGATATTTCTTGAGATATTTGGTAAAGCGAATTACGTAACCGACGGGTTGCGGTATGAGTCTGTACTCGCCTGAGTAAAGCTATGTTTTTAAATTGTTTAAAATTGAAAAACTTTAATTTTTATTGAAATGTAAAATATAAAATAGTTTAAAATTATATATTCGTAATTCATATTTAATACATATGCTATAAAATATGTATTTTTTATTTACTCGATGTTACTGTTTGGCTATTTTAGTAAACTATAAATTTTATTTATTAAATTTCATATGTCAAGTATTTAAAGATAAATCATCCTTATAGAGTACAGAGCAAAATTTATAAATATTTTTTTTATTTCTCTTGTTATTAAGAATAAATATTAGGAACAATATTCTATCTTGTTTTGAAATATAATAGTGGTTTAAATATGAAAATGCCGTTTTTACTTTACCCACTTTGAGTAAATATAAAATTTGCATGGTATCAGATTTCAGTGAAACCTTTTTCACACGCAAAGATAATATTCTAATTTAAACATAAGCCACTTGATTGTTCTACTTTCGATTGTTTTTAAATACAGTTTTAAAAGTGGAGATGGATAAGGCAATATTCAGAGTAATTTTCGAATACGACTTCCGACGTGGCACTAACGCAGTAGAAACTGCTCGTCGGCAAGTCAATACTTTATTTGGCGAGGATACGGTTAACGAAAGCACCGTTGATTGCTTTTTTAGTTAACAAAGAAAAAAAAGAATGTACTCTTTTATATTATATTCGTGGTATAATACGATTAGCAAACGTTCGAGATATATTTGGGCGCAGGCTTTTTGCAAATGTTCAATGAAGCTTCATGTTTCTAAACTACAGAAACGACGGACGTTTATTTCAACCCTGGGGGTAATATTCGCGTTAACTTTGAAATAGTATTTACTTATTAAAAAGATACGGATTTTCATATAAACCTTTAACTCCTACTTCACTCCCGTAGGGGAAAACTGAAAATTCGACATAAGCTGTAATATTTATTTATTTACTAACTATCAATCATTAGCCCAAAAATAAAACTTTGTCTCTAATATCAAAAATGACGGACTTCCGTATAAATTTGCAACCCCTATTCTTCTTAGGGGAAGAATATTGGCACCACTGATTTATATTAGCGGTTGCGGACCGAATGAGTAGGTACTAAATATCTATTTATTTACTCATTTTCAATCAGTAACCCAAAATCAAATTAAACTATTTTAAGTTTGAAAATTTTTCATAGCATTTTACCCCCTTACGAAATACCCAAAAAATAAAAATAGCATATGACCAATTAAAAATTATTCCGTACGGAATGGTCAAACTCCGATCTCGATAGGCGTCGCTTAGACGTGATTGGTGATTATTCTTTATTCAAATGCAATATTTATATTTCAATAGGCTATACAATTAAACTTACACCACTTTCATATATGATTATGCGATTTCATTTTCTACTACTACTTACTTCCTACTAATTTATTGTAACTAATATTTTCGTAAATTTAAGTTTAGTTTTCGGCACCTTTAATATAATCATACTTTACACACGCGTCGTAAACCTAAGCAAACCGGAGACAGACAGGACAAGGTGTATTTGCCTTGGTCGCTGCTAGGGTTACAGGTACAGCAATTTGCATATTGCCTCCCACGAAGCATTTTTAGCGATACAAGTTTTTTATGATGAGTAAACTGCAGAAGGAGCCATTGTGCAATGCGCCGCTTTTGCCGACAATTTATCAGTAAACAAGTCTATGTTTGCTCTTGAAGGTATGAAAGACTGTTCTTACTTTGAACATAAAGCGTAATTGTTACTGTCGAATTTTGGTTCACTCGTGGATAATTTGCCAATATATTATTATATATAAAATAGCATTATATCATTATAAGTTTAAAATGTGTGCCTTTACATATGCTATACTCACCCGATAAGTAACAGTTTTAAAGTTTAAAATAGACAAGAATTGTAAAGTACGTGATCGTGGTGAAATTTGCATTATCACGCTGGTTTGAAATGAGAATATAGGTAGGTACATTCGTTTAGAGAGATAAGGTAAACATAACGTTTGAAAGTGTATTTAAAGTAAACTGAGCTAAAATTAAGATTCAAATAGAAACGTAAAACGTAGCCTAAGAGGCGACAGTCGTAAAACAATTGTTTGCTAACCACGAATAGTTGTCGTAGTGTATTGATCCTTCCAATAATTATCGAACACGTTTCATGTCACCATGTTTAAATACAAATGTAGACGAGTATGGCGGAGACGCAGCGAGCTTGTTTACAAGTTCACGTACGGAAACGCAGAGGTAGGCAGTCGGCAGAGCTAACAGAAAACCCGACACGGTGAGAGAAATGTCCGTTTACTGCAAAAGATAAGAATAACCTTTTGTCGGCATCTTTGATCTGTTAGATACTGAGCTGAAATACGGCATTGTTGTGAACTTAAAGGTTACATACCTTTTGTGAACACATCGATTACATTACCCTAATTTTACTTAGTCATACAACTTAATATAAAATTTTGATGAAGAATTCTATGAAACTATTTTCACAGCGTATTTTACGCCTAAAACTTGTTATATACTTATATAAGCAAGCAGGTATATATATTATAAAGGCATCAGAACGAGACCTCCAGTATAAAGCGAATGTAGAAAGAAAATTGAATGATGAACAAACAAAAATGTTCCCGTCATCATTTAATATTAGAAGTCGATGAAGAATGCTATGAAAACTATTTTCAGTACATATTTTACACCTTCTGACTTTGACCGTAATTTATACCTATATAATATAAGCAGGTACATAGATAAATATGAAGCAACTAATTTCAATTTTAACGAATTTCTAATTATATTTCTCGTGTACACAATATGTATATATATTGATACTTAAACATTAATATTAATAGTTGTAAATATTGACTTTGCAACTATCACGTAAATTTTGGAACTGTTACCTTTAGCATACTGTTAATGTTCAAACGACTATAATTTTTTTGTAACTTAAGTTGCATTTAGCTTTTATATAAGCCGATATATTAAATCTTTACTTCTGACGGAAATTAATAAATGACGATGTAACCAGTTGCCCATATTTGAAAACATGACAACATCAATTTGAGCATGACCTAGCAAACCAAGCTACATATGAAAACAAGTATTCGTAATCAAGACACAAAACTTATAAAGCAATGACGTAAAAAGCTTAATATGTAAAACATAAAAAAAATCTTTATAATTTCTCTCGTCTAATCATAATCTCGTGAGATCGAACGCAGTTGTCGAATCCACCGCCAGATATGGCGTGAGATAACGAGACTAAATAGTATTTACGCCAAGGTGTTAATTTCAGGAGGTTAGAGTAGCGTGAATTTTATTTATATGAAAAGTTAATTCATGCCCTGCTAGCACGTAGTGTTTAAACGGTGGAGTTAGCACTGGTCTCCGAATAAACAGAGTTCAACTGGAGTGTAGTTACGTGAAGGCATTGTGCGCGTGCGTCGCCTTACGTCTTTACAGCTGGTGTCAACTAACTGAGCGTTACTTTACGAAATCAATTAGGTGTATGCGCGTCATTATTTTCTCCTTATTGGTGTTGCCGTCAGGTTATCTACTTAAGCTTATTTAGTTATTACTATTTTATTGTAAAGAAGCCAATACATAATTAAGATACTGTTTTGGGTGGTAAACCTAGTTGGTTCAATTTATATAAGTAGGTAGATTCAAATAATGTTACGTAAATCAAAATGTCATTTTATAATAAAGACATCAAATTAGGTACTATCTTGTATATGTTCTTAATCCTTCAATATCAATTTAGTACAAATACCTATAACTTAAAACAAATCTTTCTATATAAGCACGACTGTGCACAGTAGATATCTATGTTCGAAAATGTTAAGAAAGAAGAAGAAGAATTTATAGGTAGATCTTTCTTAGAAAGGTTTGGACATATTTACTTTGAACTGGACATAGCACAAATTTTGTACATGTATTTTGAATTGTATCATGAGTGTTCACACCAAGTAGCAAGTGGTAGTAGATTAAATTCAATAACCTAATATGTTTATTATAGAAACGTTTATTACAGTAACCTCACCTATTAATAGTATTCGATATAACAATGCTACAATTTTTAGTAGATAAATCTCAAATTCTCATTTGATAATCTCTAATGTCTTATCTCATTTGCTAACATCATCAAGCTAAGATTTTCCAAGTTGAATGATTTCACATAAATTATAATGATAGTACCATTTATACTTACTTATATAGTAAGTCTCGCACTTGGCTATAGCGGAGTCTTTAAAAATGAAACGTTTCTGTGGAGAGCATTGAGCTCGTTCGTTGTTTGAGGTTTCCTTTTCCAATTAGCACTTGGCCGGTAGACCGTAACTGGGTGAGGCGAGTTTGGTATGTTGGAATGCTGGCTAGGCTCTCCTCGGGAGGTATTACAAGTCCCGAGAATGATCACGCAGTGTACTGACAAAGATTTAACGATTTGAAATCATTATCATTAAAATGAATTTATTTTAAATGTGATTTTTTAAATTTAAACGTAACCTAGACCTCTAGGAATAAAAATATATTATAAATAACATTACATTATTTAGGTATCGCTGAGCATATTGTTGTTTCAGAATAAGAAAAAAATAAATTAAAGTAAATAACAAAAAACTTTACAACATTTAAACTAAAATTTTCTATAAGTCGAAAATCGTCGTTATTTAATGAGTAATTTCTAAATTCTTATGAATTAAAGCTTATGATTATTATATTAGGTAAGTATATGGGACATGTGAAATATATTTTTTTGTCTACATTATAATTGAACTTTAGCAATCAATTGTAAGAAACTCAATGAACCTATATTAGTACAAAGGCTCATTGTTACTCAAGTTATGAACAATTCTCACTTCTCTATCAGTTAAAAATACTATAATTTAAAGTACGAGATTTTAGCCTTATTCTTATACAATGCGCTGAGTTACTTATAACATATCACTAAAGTAAAGATAAAAAAGGGTTACTATGATAAAGAAATCATTATCAGTATAGAGTTCTTGTGTTTTAAATATGGTTATATTATATTTAAATATTGTGTGGACACTTTAAAAGATTTGAGGGTTAGAACATATTGATAACCTTTTTTTAAGAATTTAAGTATGAAAATATTAACTCGACTCTAGATATTTTATAATTGATATGCTGGTAATAGCATATATATTCAATATTAATATTAATACTTAATATAATATTAATAGCACAATGTAACATAAAAATATGATAATTCATAATAATGTACACAAAAATTATAATAGAGTTGTCTTTATTACGACGAACTGTGTAGGTTTTGTCATAATAAAATTTCGATATAACATATTTCCGCTACGGTATATAAAATTAATTTGGAGTCAAATTTTATTCAATTATTGAATGTCTATTTAGTTGACTAATCACATTTGTGTTGCGCAGGATTGTCACAACTGCGGCTTAATATCACCATCAACCAATCGGTTTGTCTGTCAATACTCCGTAGGCGGGGCCTGTGAGAATATGCTACGGTCATAACTCAAGACATCATTAACGCAAAATTAGACCTTTATAGAGTACGCATAAGACTCATTGCTGTACGATAATTTCGTTCCCATTAAAAAAATGTTATGGGAAATGACAATGTATGGTAAAGTAACATGGATGAATATTGAATAGCTTAGTTGAAAGTTAGAGGGTATATTATTTTGTATACATGCTAATGAGGTGTAGTGCGGTCGAGTTTGTGGTAGTTGGTCATGCAGTTGGCACGTCAGCACTGATTTGTGTTATGTGACAAATAGACAGCTAGCTTATATTAGAACTGCTGACAGTTACTGTTCATCTTGATTAATTGATAATAATAATTATATATTTTAGGATTTTTGGATAATATAGTGTGTTATGGTGAAGTGAACAGCTGAAATGTCAATAGTTTAAAGCCGAAGCGGTATAAAGGATACCAAATTTGCAAAAGGTAAATATTTTTAATCAAGTTTAAAAATATATTCTAACTAAAATGGTGACGCTTTTGCATGTAATTTATTACATTGAGTATAAACTCAATGTTAACTCAACTATAAAGTTTTACGGAATTCCTACCTATTACTTATTTCTTGTATGTTAAATAAGTATAATAAGCTCTACATTAAAATAATTATGGGCTATTTTATGTTATTATTAACGTCATTAATATATAGCGTATTCTATTTTCTTGTAAATTATACATAAATTGTATTTCACCATCCACCTTATATTTCAATAACTTAAATTCCATAGTTTTAATCTACATTTTGCGGAACTACATTTTTATATTAAACGGGAGTTAATATATAAGAAAATATGTTTTAACCTTATATTCAAACATATTTGTAAATGCCTTTATTTTATCTTTATGTCATACGTTTATTTTTTTCAAATAAGCAGAGAGAGAGAGAGAGAGATCTTGCGAATACTTTTGTCTTAAAAAAAAATATTCCCTAAAACAGGATGTTAACCTACAACTATCGTTCAAAGAAAGATCACGCCGTTGTTGCCACCACTGTAGCAATATGTGATAATATTTTAGGATCCTGATTGTTTCGCCAGATTAACCAACCATAGACATCTTCGATGGGGATTTTAGTCAATCAGCAGTAGGTACCTCCACTTTACGTGTACATACTTAGAAATGTCTGTGGACTATGGGAGAGTCATTTATGAGAATGTACAATTTGGCGCTGTCTAGAAAACCATTTTCATTATATCCAACTCCGTAAACGAAACGTAGCGTTGTACGATAATTTGTATATTCTTACTTATACAAATTATGCATCATTGTACAAATACCTATGTACGTATATTAAGGTACGTGTATCTTCTAAATAATTTACTTTTTAATAGGCGTTAGAAGCAAGCAAGTTTACTTATATATACATATATATAGATAGTTGCAAATTTTTTCTACATTAAGAATAAAATAATTCTCATTACATCTATGGCACAGTGTGACAGTGATGGTTGTGCGTTCGATTTCCACACGTGAATGATTATATTTAAATTATTTTCATTCCGCCGCTTTGGTGACAAGACAAACCATGGCATTCAGTTCTGCCACTCAACACGCAAAATCTCAGATTCGGGAAAGCAGAGAACGGAGTGTCTTGACACTGGTGGTTCTGTCTGCCTACTCTGCTATGCGGGAAAAAGTGTACAATTATAAAAAAACCTGTGTATTTGCTTAGTATCACTAATAACAATGTCTATCACAAAGTAGAGATAGTGGCTCTTTATATGTTAGCGTATAATCAAAATGGCTTCTAAATATAATTCTACAGGACATGCTGCTCAGTTTAAATATATAATGTCATGTCAAAGCAATTAGTAAAAAAAAGAAAGCTTCAACTCTCTGTAATACTTTTACCATATGCGTAACTACTTTGATAGTTTTGTTTATTTATACACCTCCTCCTCTTATACTTCCTCGCTCCTTAAGAATTAAGCAGATAACTTATATTTCCATCCTTAGAACACCCATAGGACTGAACTCAATATGCTTATTTTAAGCTGTTGAGTTGTCCTGCTTTTTTATGCAAATATATATTCCCTCGGCTAGGTTTGAAACTTGGCACATATAATATAGCTTGCGCAAAAGCTCTATTAAATCTAAAAATTATAAAATGCAATATTCTGAAATAATAATATATACAGTAGAAATAATAAATAAAGAGTAAATGAAAATTTTTCAAGGGTTCCAGGAATTAGAATTACAGTAAAAAAGTTGTATGTAACGCAAATGTCCTCACTGTTAGCGCAGTGTAGGTACATACGTACATAGTTAAGATAATAAACTAAAAACAATACATTTTGGTCTTTCTTTTTCTTTATTGTATAATTGAAAAGAACAATTAATGTATAAATTGCAGTAAATGTATAAATATATATATTATGTAATACATTAAATAATCATTCATACAAATATTATATTATATAAAAAATATATATAATAATAATTGTAATATATAATAATATATAATTATAAGTTGAAACATTTTGACTTTCACACGGAATAAAAATTTGTGGTTTTGGTACATACACATATATGGTATTTCGTTATATAATACTTTGACTTTTTGGAATCTTGAATCTTGAATATATTTGTATATATAAATCAATAATCAAAGTTTAGAATAAAGATTAATTGAAAGAAATAAATAAAGAGAAAAATAATTTGCTAAAATGATGTATATAATTCAAACAAATTAATAAAGAGAAAATTAATTGGTAGTGGTAATGTGCTTTACACATAAATACATTTTATTTCTTCGAAATAGCATACTCCTCAAATATTTTATTTTCTATTTGGTAAATAACAATGCCAATGATAATATGTCGATGGAATATGAAAATTATATATTTATATTTCAATTCAATGCATTGCATTACAGATAAAGTATAATTGAAATGTTTTATGGTCAGTCTTAAATTAATAAAATAATTGACATTAAAATTGTTAGTACTGTTGATTACTGTAGTTGGAAATACAACAAAAAAAAAGTGGCAAAGGCGCGGGCGCTATATGGATAGAGCGACAGCGGCAGGATCAGCACAAAGCGCACTGTGGCGGCAAGTTCCGTCATCGAACACGAAGGCCTATCGGCGCGTCCGCCTCACCACAAAGCCCCTCAATAAACTTTTACAGCACGCATAAAACCCTGACTTTTTAACCCGACTTATTTGAATTAATATCAATTCGGAGTTCCTCAATGGGCTTTACTCGTCAAACTCTAAAGTTTTATGACAACCTCAGAATTGAGGAATAAAATTTAATTGAAATGTATCCCCGAAAAAAAGTTTGATTGCGGTTATCAGCTTCCGAATTTGAATATTTACATTGAATATTTCTGAGGCTATAAACATACCATGTCTAAATAATAGGAAGGGGTCACTGAAATTTGTAAGTTGAAACTAAATGCTCAAATGACTAGTTTATTGTTAAAAATAAAATTATGCAACTCAAAAAAAATTTCCTTCCAATTTACTATTCTTACGGTTCGTTTCATAAATATAATTGATTGTGTATTAACAATACATATCAAAATAAAATGAGTTAATTTGGTTTATGACAAAACTTTCATATAAATGACTTCAACGCGTACTACTTAATATATCTTCAGCCTGGATTTCATATTCAGCTATTTTAAGTATTATTCCATTTTGAATATTTGTATATTACAATTGAACGTCCGTATATATTTCGTTGTTTGTTTTAACTATTGTTAGTTATTGGTCATAATTTAATAAAATTATTATGACAAGCTTTATTGATAATGTATTGCTTTATTTGATTTTAGTCTATTGTTTGATTAACATATCAAGGCTGGTTGTATACATGCAAAGTGATAATAAAAATTCACGTTTGAAACATGGATGACGCAAGACCATTAAAAATACTTACTTGAGTTTTCGGCATCATTCCATTTGCATAGCCTCCTCGGCCTTCATTACGCAGCCGGTCTGCAAACTTTGAAATTGAAAAAGACAACACGAGCTATATTGTTTCAATAGTTTCAATTTTTGTCTGTTCGGTCTTGCATTTGATAATTAGCACCTCTCTGTTCACATCTAGCCTTAACTAAAACTTGAACACAGAGTAATATAGAAATGGCATAGCTTGCGCGTTTCTTATACGAATTGCATTAAAATATGGAGTTAGAAAACAATTCGTTAAAGATTGTAGTTTTAAAAAGCTTTTTGACTGATTTTAAATATGTAAATAAATTAATCAATACATAAAAAATATACGTGTTTCGGATTATATCTTAATTTGAATATTTACAGTTATATTAGAGAAAAACAATGAGATAAGTAATTTCAGTGCTTCTTCTTTACACGTCGCGGACAATTGTGCCCCGACAGTCAACATCATACATGACGCTCACATTTATCGAAGTGAGTGTCATAAACTTTCAATCACGGGTCCCTTATACCTTTTGAGGTAACATTCAGAGCCACTCGTTGTTATCTTTAATATTTTATAACGATCAGTAAAAGGACGGCTCTGCAAAGCGATTAAGCGACATTCCACTTGTGGACTGGTGATAGGGGCGAGTTATATTGAGTTTGAAGTTAGGGCCCTGTCGGCATCGATAACGAATCGACGTAATTACGCGCAATTAAAAAACGATAAATATTTACGCACGGTGCGCTATGAATATTTTGTAGCGGTCATCACGGAGTTAGATGAGCAGTCCGGACCAATAGTTAGTTGAACACCATATTTAACCTTACCATTAAAAAGAAAATGTTCGCAATTCATCTATACGACTCAACTTTAATATTTATACCTCATGCAGTCGTAAAACGATGAATAATGACGCTGGAGTTGAGTTGGCTAGTGCTGTAATTACTTTGCCTTTATACATAAGTACCGCACGTTGTTGGCTGTTTTGTGTTTTTGTGTAAAATTTAAATGTTGTGGAGTTACGATATGAACCTTTATAGATCCTTTAATATAACTGTACAAAGAAACATGAATGCCAAATTAAAATCTACCATATAATAAATTGTTGCATAAAAGGGTCACCTATTCAATATATATAATAGAAATGTAACTGATCGCTGTCTGTACGTGGAAAATATATGAAAATATTTTATCAATATAATAGAACTCAAAACAATGTTTTTTTAATTTTCTTTACTGTTTGTCTGTGCATTTGTGCGCGCCAATCTCAGAATTGTATTTTGGTAAACTTTCTTTAACATTAAGTGTTTATTTAATTTAAATACAAACATAAAAGAGTATTTAAGTGAGAATCTGGTGAAAAAATTAAATATCTGAGGCGTGTAGCTTACGCAGGCCAGGCTGGGATAGGGTCA
The DNA here is from genome assembly GCA_038994665.1 of Podotricha telesiphe. Classification (NCBI taxonomy): domain Eukaryota; kingdom Metazoa; phylum Arthropoda; class Insecta; order Lepidoptera; family Nymphalidae; genus Podotricha; species Podotricha telesiphe. The sequence continues at coordinate 1,290,465 of JAOYRR010000188.1, read as the reverse complement.
CTAGTACCATAATAATATTGTAAAGGGAGGAACAAAAAAGGAAGAGTTATTTTAGTTTTCTAAGTCTATTTTGCAGGTCTGTCGCCCTTACAAGGTGAAAATACTAAACAAATATGATTGAAATTTTATATTTAGTAAGCCTATTTAACCGACATAAACAAACAAAAAATAATAAGGCAGATGGATGATTGGATTTGTAAATTTATTTTTACTTAGTAGCTGCCAACATATATGTTTTCACATGCGCCATGTGTAGAAGAATGAAGAAAGCAATAAACTTTATAAAATTTTTGGAAATTTTCAAATGTCCTGAAAGTATGCATTTCAAAAATTTTTGTAAGAGATAAATATTCCAATATATATATATATAACTTGCTTTTTACATATGACGCATGTAAAAACATATATGTTGGCAGCTTGCAATGTAAAATAGGCACCTAGTTTATACTAAAACAAAGCAAATACATCAATGGTAAAGTAATCTGCTTATGAATTTATACTTATTGATATAACAATTCCAAAACAATTATTTAAAAATAAAAATAAGATTATTAAAATTTTTTTTTATACGGTATAATATGTTCAGGATTTATACATATGTATATCAACACATAAATTATAATTTTGTAGTTATATCATAATTAAGCTTACAAAATTTTGATCTGCATTTTCTGCCATAAGCGCATATCGCGTCTCGATCGTTTCGTGGGCAGTGTAAGAAAATGAAATAATTAAAATAGTAAACTATTGAATATCGTATACAGTTCAAGAACGGCACGTTCGTGTTAAAAATTTAATAAATTTAACGCATAACATAGAAATTATGTAAGAAACAATGTATTAGATTATATAATGAAACATATATTTATATGCTATACGTAATTACTCGTCTTCTGCTTGGCATTAATCTAATATTTGTTGCCAGGAACTGTCTTTCGACTGAAACTCCTCTATTTTGCACGATCTTTAACATCCTCAGTGTTGGATAAATAGATTCCTCATGTTTGAATGCCGTGAGAAATTTAACTATCGCTTCCTTGGGCTATACAAGCTTAATTCCTTACTACGCTTCATTTAGACAAGTTGAGGTCCTATTTGTGGTCGATACAGATAAGTGATTTTATGTTATTCCTTCTATCCTCTCTGCATCTATACTAAATGTATAATAAACATCAAAACGAATAATACGCGCACATCTTCGGAACTTTTGGACGGATTTAAATGAAATATTTTTCGTTGTATAGCTAATTAGCTATTAAGTTTAAGCAGGAATTACGGTGTAGCTGATGATTTTCAAAAGAGAATGAAACACCTTAACAGATAAAATATACTATAAGATATAAGGAAATTGCTTTATTCAAACGCTGTGCAGCGTTATGGGTTATTATGATGGGAAGGGTCTTAAATCCCCGTAAACGAAGTCTCGGGCAGCTAGTAGTAAGTATTATTTGAATAACTGGAATGATTGATTTTTATTTTAGACTGGTACAAGACGTATAAAATGGGAGGAGGGTAACAAAGTATTTGCTTTTTTTATCTTTACTCTAATAATAAATTTTCAGAAAATTTATTATACAATAATTTTGTTTCTTACAATAATAATTCATATTTAGCATACAAAAACACTCTATGTTTAAGATTAGAGAGCTTGCAGTGATAGGATTGAGCTTACAGTAATAGACATCTTAAGGAAATGTAATGGTTTATCTATTAAACGCTCAAATACTATTTAAGAATCATTTCTAGCTATATTCCACTGGAACGAAATACACATGGTAAATATAGCACGGCGTTGGGTAGTTGTATGTTAAGTTACACATTATATTTGATGCTGCGGAAAACGGCATGAAAGAGTGACACAGTATGTGTTATGAAAATGTATTTAATTTTGGTAAATGTGGGTGATTATCTAAATATATTTACTTAGTTATCTATATATATTTGTATACGTAAAATACTAGTACGTGAAAAATTTTTATATATGTAAAATTCACATATATAGATATCTAATAATCTTCTCTTATAATTGTCTAAGTTTTTTTCTTATTTGCTTAAGATAAAGAAACTTAAGAACAAAAATGAAATCATGGACGGTGGTCCTTAACCCTCTATAGATAATCATATTAGAATGTACGTTAAAGATAAAATTAGTAAAATTTAAACTCTCTGTAATAATAAAAATATATTAACTATCAAAATTAAATTATATTATGTTATTGTATTTATTTTGTGTCTAAAGAATATAATAAAGTTGACTTTATGTATTTATATTTATTTATTTCAAAAAAAAAAAAACCTTTAAAACATGAACATGAATGAACAAAAAATTGAATCAGTTTTCTTCTATTACAAGTTATTTTCTTTTAAATATATATATATATATATATATATAAAAAAAAAAAAAAAAAAAAAAAAAAAAAAAAAAAAAAAAAAAAAAAAAAAAAAAAAAAAAAAAAAAAAAAAAAAAAAAAAAAAAAAAAAAAAAAAAAAATTTAAAAAAATAATACAGTTTCCCATATGTACATATAAAAACTTTAAAAAATAGTTTAGACTGTAATTTGTGATTTAAATATCAAGCAAAGAGCGGACTATATTAACAATAGGTTTTTTCTGCCTAACCTGATATACGAGAAAAAGCGTGAGCCATCAAATCAAATTAAGGTCATACGGTATTCTTAGAGCGCCAATTTTCTTGGGATGAACTACTAAGAAATTATTAATTTGTAGGTTTTTAGGAATTTATTAATTTCTTTCCAAAAGTGTTTACGAGCATTGACAAATTCTTAGTTTAGTTGATTCCTGGTACATTGAACTGCGTCAGACTGCGATAATACGTACAATAAACATACGAGGGATGGTCGTGAGCCAAACTTACAATAAAATGCTCGGCTTATATTTGCCATAAAGATTTTTAACTTTTTTATTTAAAACTGTTATATTTTAGATGACGCGACAACAGTACGAATAGAAAAGATATTTACGTTAATGTTTAAAAGAATTCTGGGAGATATACGTTTCAATTAGTGTTTAAATTTTTACATTTTTAAAGTGTTAATCACACACTTAAGACAGTGAAAAGCATATGTAGTTGCTTTGGGTAGTTTTATTCTTTCTAATGCTTAAACAAACCTTTATTCAAAACTAATAAAAAAAATCTTTTTGTAGGGTATAAAGGTAATAGTTGCGCCTCCTAAATAAAATGATAAATACTTGAATTGGTCTACACAAGAAGTGAAATACAATATAAAATCAAAGGTACAAGATAAAAAAATATTGCAGTAATTATTAAATGATAAAACATTTATATACATTTATTTGTACTTAGCTTTTTGACATTTCCTTTGGACTTGGATCTCTTTGTAAAATTTTAATAGAAAATATTTTTTACAAAACGCTGTATTGATGTTAGCATCTCTGTAATGTTAACATCAAAAATAAGTTGTAAGATGCGTATAAGAATTTTGAGGCAGCTGGATAGAACGCAAGGCCCATTGGTCGGAGCGCTACAACGGACGCTATTTTTAAATTATATAAGATTTTTAAAAATGTTTTGCACACACTATGTGTTTCTAACATCTCAAATGTTAAAATAACTTCAGTAGATTATTTTACAAAATTCTTTACAAATTTAGTTGGTTACCATTTTCGTTATAAATTGGATACCTATACAAAATATTGATTATGACAACAAGTATATGTTTCTGTTTAATAATTATTGGAATTGGTACATAAGTGTTGACTAAATGAACATTTTTAGGATTTTAATAACTAAATTTTAGTAATTTATACAGTACCGAAGATGTACTCGTTTTTTTTCTAAAAGCCAAAGCCCTCTCTAAGTATATAAACGTAAAAAGCTGCATAATAGAAAGTTAAGCGTGACGGAAATACATTTTAGACTGACCTCTTGAATGTTAATAAGATACGAAAACTATGTAAAAGTTGATTTGAATTATGAGCTATATACTAGTATTTATATACATAAAAAAAATAGTATTTTTATTAGTATATTAAAGATAAAATATTTTTTTATATTATAGGTATTTTAAAATAGTGAAGAAAACAAAAGCGTTTTTAAAAATATTGTTTACTAATCATATTTTTGTCACACACCGCTCACATTTTACATCACATAAGTAGAGAAATCTAGGCTTTTATATGACTGATCAGTTTAGGAATAAAATACACGTTAGAGTCAGAATCTAACAACGCTTTGTAAAATTAAGAACAAACAAAAACAAGGAAGAAACAAGAGGAATATCTATATTATAGCTTACAAAAAACCATAAGGAACTACCTTAAATTAACTTTCCCCTTATCCTGGTTTTTCTGGCCAGGAAATCAGAATCATCCTATAAAAATATTGTATATGGCAATGTAAATGTTTAAGGAAAGGATGAAGGCAGGCAGGAAAGAGGGAATAGCATTATAAAAGTTTCTATTAAAGAATTGTACATAGATAGACGCTAATGATTTTAGTGAGACTTTAACCACCAAATTCGTCAGACTCACTCTATATTATACCTATCTAACAGTATTATAAATTTACCTTTTTACTATTACCTAAAAGTAAAAAAAAACGACCAAGTGAAAAATGTCTGATTAACGTCTCATGGGTATAAATCTCCAGACGAGTTTATGTGATTTTTGTCAACGTGCTATTTGTTCATCTATATACAGTAAAACCCCTTTAATACGATTATGCTCTTTAACGTGTGTCCCTGCAACTTGCAGCATTAGCTTTTTCCACACAATTTGTTCATGCGTCATACGATTCGTCATCCCGTTTAATACGCCATCTATGGTATAACGGCAGCGCCCAATGATTAGCTGCCCTTCAAATTTTCAGTGTATTTGCAGGCAGTGACTTATTGAAGGTTCGTTGTAAGCGAGGTTGACGTAGTATTGGATTGAATTATTTATTTTGTTTCAAAAATATCAATTAATTGTATTGAAACAAAAACAACATCAAATCAATTGAACATAGTTTTTAATAGTCACAAAACAAAACTGTGTTATGTTAAAAACGAAACAAAACTCAGATTTTCTTAATGTACGGCTTTTAGGCTTAGCAGCTTAAAAATCTGATAAAGCGTAACACTATAACAATTTTTGTATAATATTTATCAATATATTAATTTTGACACGCTTATTGTTAGTAGTTTCTTTTAGTTTTGTTACGTTTTGTTAGTAGTTAACAGCTTAAAATGAATCTGATCACGCGATGTGATCAGTTTCACGCTACTTCTAGCAACAAAATAATCTTATATGTAAAAAAAATATTCCTTTAAAAAAAAATAGTTCTTGTCTCAATAAAAAAATTGCAGTAACATTATTGGTGAGTATTAACAAAAAATGGATTTTTTCTCTAACGTTATTAATTGCATAATATTTTTGCAGACGCAATGGCAGCATCGCATATCTTGAGTGCGGTAGAGCCCACGGTGGGTGGCGGCGGAACACGTGGAGGTCGCGAGAGAGAGGTCAATGTAGCGCTCGATGATCGTGAGCTTTGGGTTCGTTTTCAGACACTCACCAATGAAATGATTGTCACTAAGAATGGACGGTAAGAATTGTTTTTATATGAATTTCTATAGTATTTCGTATATTATTTGCCAATCATGTATTTTATTTAGTCTAAAAACGGCTTCCAATTTCTTTAATAATCATAATTTACAATATAAAATTTGATTTAAAGGAAGTATTTTGTAGTTATCCTAATATACTTCTGATCATTACATATCTTATGTATTTGACGTGGAAAGAATATATTTAAAACTTCCATTCTCCAATTTCTGCTTGTATCAGAGACATTGTGGTTTAAATTTTAGCATTTGAAGTTCTAGAAAATAAATATAATTTGTAGATTTAGACACAAAAAAATTAAATAATACCATAAATAAGTAAAATGCATAAGAATAATGTGAATCATTTACTATTTTCCACTCAGAGCAACCGACATTAAAATCCAACAACATTGAAGCAAATGAGTGAGAAATAAAATCGAACAATATGCGTTACAATATATGAAGTTTATAGCCTGAGTATGATTACTGTATATTTAAGTGAAGCATTAACTTGTTCTAAATGTGTAGAGACTAATTAACTCCTTGCGTTTTTACGACAAATTAAAGGTAAAGGTCATTGAGTAAATGAACGTAATTAGCTTTTATACTGTAAATAGAACTGAGTTATTTCTGTATTCCTTATACAGCCAGTAATTTGTAAACTTACACATTTCTTGTAGAAGTAAGTATATATCTACTTGTTGCTATTTATTGTTTTTAATATACCATATTCAAAAGCTCAAATATATTATTTAAGAATAAAATTGTATGCCTTTTTATCCCGTTTTAGTTTCTCTCGTGTTATATATAACACGAACGAACACTAAATATGGTAAAGGTATCCCTTTACCGTGTTTAGTTTCAAAAAAGCATGATGCCTTGCATTATGGACAAAGCTGTATAAAAATAGGAGTTCACCTCCTCGTAACAGAATAAAGTAACAATTGGTTATTTTTTATCTTGTATTCTGTATGCAGTGGCAGTTTGATGTGAGCCCAGCCCATTGCGTTGACAGTCAGATGCTATTCCACTGCGTCACGATAGAAATCGATATACGAGTACATATGCAATATTCCTGTTTTCTAACTTTAAAAAAAATACTTTCGATTATTTTTTTACATTTATTACTAAGAAGTAAGTCTGTAAATATGCATATTAAAGAAAATTATATTATTCATATATATAAGTTATAAACAAGACAGTTAGTGCGTCAAGGGTAGAGCATGGCTCGGGCGGTATCGTTTAGACGCCCTACGTTAATGAGCAAGACCTATGGTGTTAATAGCTGAAAACTGGCCGCCCCTCAGCACCCTGTTAGCACTCGCAAATGTTGATCATCACCTTCTATATATAAAAATAAATATATTACTGTACTGTATATATTAAAGTTACCTACATATAAATACACCTACAGATAATAAAATAATATGAAAATGTACAAGTGGTAAAAAATACTAATAACTTGCGAAACTTAATTCTATGAATAATCAATGTCGATGACAACCATTCAATTGTAATGAAAGAAGGTTAAAGATTATTTTATTAAAAAAACGTCAACTTACAATAACGAACCGGAAATTGATTTAGTAAATATTACAAATATCATAGTAAAATTTGTATTATAATAAAACAGAATTCATATTGTTATTTTACGAGTACAATTGCTATTATCTTTTGTTTTAGCCGAATGTTCCCTGTAGTAAAAGTTACTGCCAGTGGGCTGGACCCGACGGCCATGTACACCGTTCTTCTTGAATTTGTGCAAGTTGACACTCACCGCTGGAAATACGTTAACGGCGAATGGGTAAGTACAGCTCGTTTTACAACTACAAATCTAATTTTATGACTCGTCTTTCGCATATTTTGCTTGCACACAACTTTTACTACAAAATCGGTTTTAATATTGACCCAGCTCAGCTTTACTTTATTGTTACTATTCAATATTTGAATGTGTAAAATTTATAAGAACTTCGACCATGTGAACTATAGCTGTTTTGTATTTTAAGCGGCCTTTATGTAAAATAATAAATTCCTGAAAAAATAAATGAAACGGAAGAAAAAAGTTACATAGGCTATGTTCATCTTAAGACCCTCGAGTATCTCTATATAATATTTCATCACAATCGCTTAAGCGGTTTAGCTGTGATGATGTCACTTACAGACAGACAGATAACGTTAATTTCGCATTTATAATATTAGTTTGGATTATATATTTTATGATTTAATGAAGTTTATATTAAATTATATTACCAATTTAAATAAAGATTATGAAATATTAAGAAATAGAAATTTAAATTCTTGGTTACATGTTTAATGTATATGCTTAATACTAATACTACGAATCTATCTAGGTGCCAGGTGGAAAAGCTGAAGTGCCACCATCGAATGCTATTTATATACACCCAGAAAGTCCAAATTTTGGTGCACATTGGATGAAAGAACCTATATCTTTTGCAAAAGTGAAATTGACGAACAAGACCAATGGAAATGGACAGGTACTATTATCGGTTTATACAAAAAAATATATATACATGTTTCGTTATCGGACATAATTTGTTTCGTAATTGTCAATTACTTAAGTTCAAATAAAAAAATTGCCTCAAGCAAATAATCATGTCAACAATCAACCAAATCCTTGTTTGAATTCAAATAAGAAGTAATAATATTCGTAGACGTGTATACGGCTATTGGTTCGTACACATCAATAATAATTAAGTTTGCTTAGTTACCAAAGTTTCTTTATTTGCCCAGTCTTTTCTCTTTGTATTCATCTCATAAGTTAAAACAGAGCATAATTAACAGTACCCAGAACTGACCGAATACTAATTTTTGATAATAGAAAGTCCGTTTTTCGAAGGTGTTATAGTGTTACAGTTTGGTTGCTACCGCTACTTCATAGCAGGTATTTCTCACGCTTATATGTGGTGCGAATGAATATGAAAGCAAACATCTAATACATCCAGATCCATATGTTGACGGATCGGTGTGAAATCTGTAGCTTTACCAACTATTTAGCAGATGTCCGTACGCACTATCATTTGTAATAATTACTGTCTCACCGTAATGTTTACTGCTCTTTTTTAGTACTCCAGTGACACTAATGTGTTATTATTGTTGGTAGCTTTGCGAGCTCGTTAATTATTAATCAATTCATTATAATTAACATCTACGACTTTGCTTGTTGATTTCCGCCACTCAACATACAATGTCTCGATTACGGGCGGAAAGTGGACGACGGAGTGTCTTGTCACTAGGTTCTCCCTACTACTCTGCATCCAGTCGATATTACTTCTGTAGGTATATCTGAAATATGTAAAAATAATAAAAAGTATATTAGTAAAGTAAAATAAACAGTTATAAATGTTATATTATGTATAACGTGTACGAAATATTTTTTGCAATTTCGTTCATAGTTTTTTTAGTGTTAGAGAATACCGCCGGCAAAATATTACAAAATTTTTGACATCTTTATTTAAATTACTGATACATACCTACTATTTATTATAGTAATGTACAATGTAACATTTTTTTACTAACCAAGTACTCCGTTCTTGATTTTTAATTTAATCCAATGCCACATTTTGCTGTGACTTGACTTACGACGACGACGAACATATATGACGAACTCAAAATCTTATATAATTTCATATTATTTATTACAGTATGTTATAAATGACATGGAAGTGCTCTATAATTGTTTTTAATTGGATATATATGTAAATTCAACTTTAAAAATGTTTCTTTTAGATAATGTTGAATTCTCTACACAAATATGAACCTCGAGTGCATCTAGTGAAAGTTGGCACCGATCTTCGGCGCATAATGACTTATCCTTTTCCCGAAACACAATTTATAGCTGTGACCGCTTACCAAAACGAAGAAGTAACGTCACTAAAAATTAAATATAATCCATTTGCAAAGGCTTTTCTGGACGCAAAAGAAAGACCTGAAGGCTATTATCAGCGAGACTTTGTTGGCAACCATTACCAGCAACAAAGTTCTTCCCCTCATCAATATCCACAATGTGAGTTTCTTATTTATAGACATGGTGTATATTTTGTAAACGTATTTTGTATCATGTTTAATAACCATGATTTAAAACTATGATATTATGTTACCAACCAATATTATTATGTATAGCATAATTAATTATATTATTAGTTCTTTACACGGGCATGGGCGTTGATTTAATATTAATAATTATATTAAAATAAAATATTAATAAATGTTTATTAAACACTTCTGTATAAAAAGAATGTTCATTCGAGTGCCACAAAGCTTGACTTAAGAGGGCCTGATTTTTAATTGGAATGTGGTTTTATTAAATAATATTACATTTTTTATGTGATTAAAATATTTCAAATACCTAATTTTACTATTTCAGTTTTATTAAATAATATTACATTTTTTATGTGATTAAAATATTTCAAATACCTAATTTTACTATTTCAGTTGGTGGATGGTTTGTTACGTCACAATCACTTTATGGTAGTAGTAGTAATCCTACATCAAGAAGACCAGCCCCATATCCACCCAGACCGCCTTCACGCCCACGAACATTGTCACCACCTTGTAAGTGTATAACTTTAAAAATATTTTTATTGAAAACAAGAAAAATTGTTATTAAAAAAAAATTGTACGTTTTAGCAACTTACAGTAATCCAGAGAGATCTACAGCGGTGTCAGCGAACGGCAGCTATACTTGGGCTAGCACGAGTGGCTACTGGAGTTCAGCGCAAGGGAGCAGTTCACCCCAAGCTAACGTGTCCCCAGCTCCATATCGAACGCCACCACACGCGTACCCTGCTCCTATAGAGTACGCTCCGCCCCCTCCCCCGAGCACCACAGCGCCTGTAACAGCCCCTGCTTCGTTATACCCTATTCAGTACGAAGCAACTCCACAGCATCACTCCCCTTATTATCAACACGCGTACGCGCCATACGCTCATCATACGATTGAAGATATATCTTATTGGCCTAATAGGTAATAATTTTAAAATTTAAATACCAAATTCGTATAGTATACCCAATACTAAATTACTACTGCTAAATGACACTCTACTTAATTTTATCTTACTTACAATTTTGTATTTCTAGTACATTCAGCAATTTACAGCAGAATTATTATTTAAATTAGATTTTCGAGATTCAAGGATATTCTTACTAATACTTCTTAAAATAACATATATTAAACGTGGTAATATATATATTTATTTATTATGCTTTACAGTTACAGTTACCAACAATCCGAGTATGTGGGCACAGGTGATGTGGCATACAGTGAGGGCATGTCGTTTGCTCCTACGGGTGCTCCGCTTGAAGGTGCTACGACAAACCAAGAAGGCCGATCAACACCAACAGGGTCTGAACACCAACCTACAGAAAGAGAGTATAAATTTAGTGCTGAAGAGGAACGTCATTCCCCTTGCGAAGATTCTGCGCATCCACCACGTTCCCCAACTCAGTGACCAATACAAAAACTAGGTTAATATAATTTTTTTATGTAAATTAAATTATATATATATGGATGCTAAATAATTATTACGATAGTCAATATCATGTTATATTACTAATAGTAATTATTATTATAATAACAAAGTAGCAAAACCGTGAACAACTTAGATTAATATAACTATAGGTAAAATAAATGCAAATTTGAATTCTAAAATGTCCATTCTTAAAATAAAATTGTGCTCTTTTTGAACTTAAAATTTAATATATTTTCTACTTCACTTACTTTCGCATCTAATTTCAAATCATGTTCTCACTGTAATAATGTTGATTATTTATTAATTACGTAAAGAGGACCTCTACGAATATTGTAAATATATTTAGTTGCTTATTAAAAACATTATTAATGAATAATTCATTACATACGCTACAATTATTGTAGCGGTTGCTCGAAATCACTTATATTGGTACATACATAATTTGTTGGAAGTTCACATTCATTTTATATCTAATCTCATAAACATTTATTTATTATATAATAATTGTGTAATTTGATAGTATATATTTATCGCCTTCTTTCCTATGAGAGTTAGCTAATTTGTTCTTACGATTTTTTTTTGTAAATACATAGAGTAAGAATTATGCTATTATAAATAAATCGTAATGATGTTTTGTGTGTTTCAACTAACAAATAAGAAATAAATCATATTTTGTTACAAAGACACATTTAAGTTTTTGTTATTTTATTTATTTATTCTACAAATTACCTTACTTATAGGTACAATTAAGTAGGAACGTAAGTTATATTTCCCCCTATAACCCAATCGAGCAACTAGCGAGCAACAAAGCGACCGAACAAATAAATAAATAAATTATTAGATTCTTTCAATCTAACGAAATCAAAGAAAGTTCGCTTTATTGATAAAAATAAACCTCTTTGCTTAGCTTACGTATTGATGTATTCTTGACTGCTGCGTTGAAACATTACATGCGAATGTACACATATTAATTATTAATCCCCCTTTAAGATGGTAATTTTCTTGTTTTCTGGAAATCAATTGTTAAAGATGATTGTACTTTTTTAGACGTAAACACTTTTTTACGTACGTAGAACACTTTTTGAGAGAGGAGAAAATAATTGAACTCTCAAAATCTATCAACATTAACCGACGCTTCTGTATTTAAGCCCTATTAATATTATAAATGTGAAAGTTGCCGATGGATGTTTGTTACGTTTCGTTCAAAAACTATCTAACGGTTTTAAATTAATCTTCACAGTAATTGTACACTGTACATTGTTACACCTCAGAATAACATAAAATTGTTTGTCTACAGCCAATATTCTTCTACATCAAACATTTTTGTGTGTGCCGAAATTACAAAAGTGCGCTTGTATATAAATAGTTAGTAAAAAATATATTTTTTATTTATTACGAGTTAAGCTTAAATCTTACTATCTGAACTCGTCTGCATGCCCTGCATGCAAATAAGGAAATAATTAAAATATATAATAAAACACATATCGTATCCTATTAACATCCCAAATATAAACGTAAGTTTTTTCAGTAGTTGTCTTTCCAACAATTATTAATAGTTACATTTAAGATAGGTATTTTAATTATTGCCGTAACGTTAATTTCAGTTGATTTTTGTCTTGACACTAAGTTGTTTCTAGTGACCGACCGATGGATTGGTTTCCGTTTCAGCCAGTTTCGGCGTAGTAGTCAGGTCGAAACTTAATACTCGTGAATCACCTCGATAAATTATATGTTACTGTTACGAACATTATAACGTGTTGACGACGAACTGAATGCACTATACTATACTAGAAGACGTACTTCTATGAGATGTATGTCCGATTAAGAGTGGATCCTTAGACAAAGTAAAAAAAAATTGCATGAAGGTTTTCACAGTACGTTTACGGTTCGGATGTGGCTACCTGTTACTACTACTATACTAGCAACAGTTAGAGAAGCTGTTTGGACAAGCCAAAGGTTTTTCTGTGCAATAATGGACGAAGTTATCAAGACAACAAACTTCCAGAGAGAGACATATAAGGTGAAAATGGCAAAATCGATATATGTCGATCGTGTCATCATTCTGGGGAATCTATTAGACATAATATTGCCATTTTCGCATTCATCTTGTTAAAGGTGATTATTTACATAGATTCTATTAAGTGGCCAAGATAATAAACAAGCGACTAGCTTTCGATATGGTTTTGTAAACTTAAGAGGTACTATACTAATGGAACATCCAACCTATATTTCTTAAAATATATACTTAGATAGATATATTTTAAAAAATATACGTTGGAAGTTCCATAAGTATAGTACCTCTACCTAAAGTACTAATCACCTGAACTTATAAAAGAAACGAATATATAAAAAAGCAAAGCGATTCGAGCAATACTCAATAAGTATACTGGAGGCGAATTGGTCAACCGAATGCAGAACATCCAGTTCTTGACCAACTCTCGTCAGAAGTTAGGCAGTGAGCATATATCTTAAGTCTGAAGACATTTGTCTCTCGGGCCCCACCCTAGCCACTGATGGCTGGAGCTCTTGTCCCACTATTAACAGCCATTTTTTTATATTTTTAAATGTTATATTGTTAAATCACAAACTTTGCTTTAATTTATGATTTAAATTGTTGTAACTTTTTAGTTTATGCGTAATTTGAACCGAAATGTTAAGAAGTTTACAAACAGAAAATAAAATTAAAAATAATTGTTTTGGGTTCTATTATATTGATAAATATATTTTTTCATATATCTTCCATGTACACAGCGACCAGTTACATTTATACTTACATTACATTTATGTTATACGTTTAAATTTATTTAAGCTTCACACTTTTACCCTAGCGGGATAGCCAAAACTTATAAACTAAAAAATTATATATTATTCATATATTGAAATATTATATTATTTTGTGTAATAAAACTAATAATGAATTATAAGCACTATAATTCCATTTGAATTATTCATTTTTTTCTGGTATTCAATTTATATTATAATAAAAATATATATACGATTTCAAAAGTGTTTGATTCGGTTTCGGCCAAAACAGAGACCATATCCAAAGGTCTGATTTTGGTTTCGACTAAAAACCTTGTACTACTTACACTACTGGCACTAGTTATTTCTACCCTGCCACGCGGAGAGAAAAATGAAGCTAAAATAATCATATTTTTTATTTTTAATCTAATGAGTTCATGTTTTGTTAAAACAAAACAAATATATATTTTATTACGTTGTACAAATTTTCGTTTTAACTGTTAATTTCTTACATGAAGTCATTTAACATTTAAATTGGTCTAGATTTATAAAAAAGTCTTCAAAATTACAATGTACCCGACTAATTATACCAGTTAAAAAGAAGCTTACATTAAATTAATTCAGAAAGAAATATAGTATAATAAAATACTAAAATAAAGAATATATTTTCAGAAACATTTAAAATTTATTTTTAACCTGTTTGAAATTGCAGTTGTATACGTCAAGCCCACTGACAGAAGACGATGTTCAAAATTCGTTATTCTTTTAGATATTTAACTAAATGATTTAAGCTAAGTTTTTAATAATTAAGAATTTTTAAAACATAGAATAAGATCCCATTATATCTGATTGAATTTTTTTTATCCTATTTACCACATTTTTTTTATAATAGACAAAGGTAATAATAAAAAGTTTTATAATAATCATTTTTATTTAATTATGATTATGGAAAATACAGTATCTGTTTCTAAGGTGAGGTTACACTATTTAAGACATATATTTTTTTTCTTGTACTGATTATATTATCCATAATCCATGTTTTATTGCAGGGTGTTTTCTTATTCTCTAATGGATTTAAGAGAACCAAGACCTCTAAAAAGAAAACAAAACATACTTTACTTGGTGTCTTGCATAATGACCGCTGGTATAAAATATTTAGGCAGAATTGGCTTCTAATTAAAAAACAATTACAGGTTATATAAAAATATAATTGTTGAAATGTTATATGTATATAAATTCTGTCATTGTATGTGTTTTTTTATTAGTGTATTCTGTATATTCAGGACCTGCATGAACAAACATACAGTGCTCTAACAAATGATTTAGTCCAGTATGTGAAAATATATAATGAACAAGGAGAATATGATGCCTTAGAAGGTGTAATACCCATTGCAACTTTGCTGACTGGTGTAAATCAGCCAGATCATGTAAATCAATTTTTAGCACTAATAAATAAGATAAAGTAAGTTACCATTTTACATAATATGAATTACTTTTTTTTAAATATATAAAACATATGATAAAAGGGCTTTACCTGTATATTGTGTTATTTTAAATAATTTTATTAATTTAAGCATTTATTCACTATTTATGTGTAAATCAAAACACCTTTAGCGTTATTATATTTAAATGCTTTACTAGTCAGTATTTTATGATTAGTAAGCATACTCAGGTGTATGTTTAAATTTGGTTAATTTCAAATTTTTACAGGAAATCATAGTATCTTAAATTGGCATGTATTTTTCCAATTTTTAGGCAAGACGTGACACCACATGTGGCCATGATTAATTCTCAAGATGCTCAATCACTTAAACATGTTGTTGAAGCTTCAGTTTGGCAATTGATTAAAGGACAAGATTTATTGGTAAGATTTTAATATTAAATTTTAGTATGGTATTTATAATAAAGATTTTTTTCTAAGAAAAGTTAATTATGAATGAAATGGTCATGTCTTTTATAAGAAATCTACAGGAATAAAGATATTGCATAAGGAGTAGTAAAAAAATTGTTAACTACATGTTAAATAGTATTGACATGATTTCTGTTAATGTGCTCATCACAATTTTTTTAAGGTACTCTTGACTGATTCTAGGTAATTTTAATGATAATGTTTTTATAAGTACCAATAAGTCTACAATACAATTTATTTATAAGAAAGGATAAAATTTTTAAAAAGGATAAAATATATAGATATATATAGATAGATATTTTTTAGATAACAAGAAGATTGAATTATTCTAAAGATACTTAGTTAATACCTTTCTTAAAAATGTGACAAACTAATGTACATGTTATTATTAGTATGTATAAGTATACTGCAAGTACTGTATAAGAATAGATAATCTCTTCTTGAGGTACATAAAATGGTGGTGGTAGTTAAAAATGTTACAGTAAGAACAGTGAACAACCTGAAAGTGCCAGGTGTTTCATTCAGTATTATTACTCCATTATTGAAAAGTGTGAACCTACACAAATACTTATTTTCATATTATAGGACATTTAATCATTCTTATGAATTGAAATGGTTTATGTAATTTTATTAAAATTCTGTTTATAATTATTATTTGTAACACAAGTATTGATTACTTTCCAGGATAATTCAGAAGATGAAAATTTTGATGAACAAAAAAAAGTCAAATTAAAAAAAAATGTGTGTACTATGAAATTCTTATACAACTGGTATTCAGCAAAATATTTAAATAAATCACCAAATAAATCTAAAAGTGATGTTCAGAAGAATACCCTAGTTATAATAATGCCTGATTTTGAGAGCTTTAACTGTAATATACTACAAGACTTTGTTATGATTATAAGGTAAATAAATTTATTTATTATTTTGATATATTTATGACAAATTAATTAATATTATCTTTTTTTTAAAAGTTAATTTTATTAATTTTACAGTATTTCGTACCCTTTTTCATCCATAATGTTGTGCATGCACTATATTGTGCTATATTGTTCAAAAACATAAATCCTGAAAAATATTGATTGGCTTGACTAATTCAAGAATACTAATACTCAGGAATATGACATTGAATTCCTCTATGTAACAATCTCCTTATATTAATTAAAAATATCCAAATAATGTATGAATATATTCTCTTTTCATGCCTAGCGTAATGCAGGGAATATTTTAAGTATGCATTTGTGGTGCAAGGTAAATAACTTTGACCTAATTAACTTTTAATAAGCAAGTGTTCATAAAAATGCCAAGGCAATGATTTGTTATATACATTAGTAGGTTTGTTTTAAATTTAATTAGGTAGAGAGAGTAGCTCAGACGCTGAAGGTCTTAATGTGCATATGAAAAGAGCCCTATAAAGTTTCACTTGGGTTACAAGTCCCAGGCACTGCTCTGAGCTGCTCTTTCTGCAATGCTATGGGCACAGTGAATCCATGCAATACTAAGAAATTTCTTCTCTAAATTATAATGAATACTAATGAAGTTAAATATATATTTACAGTTCATATGCAAAATCATTGCCAATAGTATTAATATTTGGTGTGGCAACGTCAGTATCTGCACTTCATAAGTCATTTCCATATCACGTGTCTTCAAAGCTTCTTATCAAAGTGTTCCATTCACACCCATCACATGTGTATATGAATCAAGTAAGTGTGTATATTGTTTTTGTAATAATACAAAGTACAAAGATTAAGATCACAATTTTTTTATTTAAAATTGTGGACAATCGTGGATCCAAGTGGACCAGTGTCTGACTGTAATTGTGATTGGTCTTGGGTTCGATTCCCACTGAGAGGGAAAAATAATATATGAAATAGTCGTATTCATCTCTCTTCTGGTACCTAAGACAAAGTGCGGCGTTGAGTTTCGCCGCTCAACACGCAATGTCTCGATTTCGGCCGGAAAGTGGAGAATGGAGTTTCTGGACACCAGGTTCCTGCTGTGACTACGAACTGTCCAGAAAAAGTGAAGCTGTATAAATATTTTAATATACTTGAATGATACTTTAATTTTAAATGTTTGTAAATTACGTTATTGTTATAGTATAACTTTATTTTTCATTTTCAGGTTTTAGAGAATATATTTTTAAGTCCAACAACACCTTTCCATATGTCTGGTAAAGCTTTAGAATTGTTAACAGATGTATTTCTGTTTTACGATTTCTCTGTTACAGGACTTATACAGAGTATCAAGGTATGTAATATAAGTGTATTTTGTATACAAAATCTATTCATTAGAAGACAATAAACTATAAATAATTATGCATGGTAAAATTTGGTGATAACTGTGTATGTAATGGTTATGGATTATATTCCTATTAGTTACATTGATTATTTATGAACTGTTTTTGTATCTCCATTACACGTAAGGCAAAGTTTGTTTTAAGTATTTTCTGGAAAAGGCTGCATAATTGAAGTTATTTAACTCTTGATGACTCTACTTACTTTGGATAGTGCAAAATGTGTAAAGATAAATAGTTTGACCGTTTTGACATTCTTTCCTATTGAAATGTTATTAATAAGTATTTTTTTTGTAAAACAACGCTACGTTAAGTACTTGTGCTTTATACTTATTAAAATAATATTTATATATATAAAATAAAAGTAAAGTAAATTACTTTACTTTAAAAATAAACTAAAAATAACCTTAATTTTCTTCCAGTATTGTATGATAGATCACTTCTATGGTGATAATACCAAATCTTTATGCTGCTCTCGGGATAAAATCGAGGCTGCCGTAAAAAACCTTACTTCAGATGACTTGGAAAATGTAAGGCAGCTCTTATCATTTAGGCCATTTTTAGAAGTTCAGGATTGTGAAACAAAAATTGGTTTATTTGAAGATGATAATTTCTTTAGAGAAGTTCTTTGTAAGGAAATGTATAAGCTTCACGATTATGTGCATAGCTTTCATATGTGTATACGGTTGCTAGCTACCTTTGTGAAAGATTTACCGAAAAATATATTAGGCAAAACTGTGAGTATTTTAAATTTCAGAATATAATTAAACATGTTATATAATCAAACTTAATATCTAATTCGAATCAAATTAGTTATAACTAAATTCTCGATTATCACTTTATTGTATTGTTTTATCTATCTATCTATCTATCTATGTACATAAAAATAAAATGACGTTTGTTAAGTCTCGCTAAAATTCAAAAACTACTAAGCCAATTTGGCAAATTTTGGTTTTAAAATATTTGTAGAAATACAAGGAAGGTTTATAAGTCAGAAAACATTAAGAAATTGCACAAAAAAATTGTAAAAAAACAATTATATTTTCCTATACGGTCTATGTGTAGAAACATCACAATACTTTATGAGTGCTGACCTTGAATGCGCTGTATTATTTTTAATTACATATTTCGAATAGTGAGGCGCAAGGCGGGGGCAGCGCGCCGTATGCTGTTCCCGCACCCCTTTCACACGTCTTGCGTCCCTGAAGCAAAGTCGCGCAAAAACTATTTTTTTTCGTTTATGTATAAGTCGTGTATGTATGTGTAAGTCGTGCCGCATTGGTAAAAATGCCAAAAAGTAAAATTTGCCCCATAGGCCAGGAAAATGGTTAATGAAGTAAACATTCACATAAAAAAGGATATGGATTAAAATAACATATATTTTTTTTATTTGACGCTTATCATCATTTTATATACAAATATACTTCTTTCATTCATATTGTATGTGGTCCACATAATAGCTTCTCTTTTCGACGAAAGCGTGTTGTTCCAGTATGACTGAGCTACGCACTGTTTCCGGCTCAGAGTCATCTTCTTTGCCTTTTTGAATAGGCCACTTGCGCCTCATCCGCCGTACAGCCCCAGAGTCTGCATCAAACTCTAAAACACCCACATTTCCTTCTTTAGTTTTTTTAAATGTTCTTTTTCCATACTGTTCCCACGAGCATGGGAGAATAACAGTCCATACAAGCAGTGCCTTCTGTGCAAGCCTAGCTTAATCCGCCACAGGTGTCGGCTGGTACTCTGGCGGGGGATAGCATTATCGACTGATCTTCTCATTAGCCACACACAAGGGGTGTGTGGCTAATTATAGGCGGTACAAAAATCACGGTGATTTTCGTACCAAGTAGTAAATGATAATACTTTTCATGTCCATGTATTTGAAAATATTACTACTAAGTAAATATAATAAAATACTACTTTGAAAGTTATGAAAGTTGACTAGAGAACTCTTGAATTTCTTTTCAACACAACTCTAAGAACACTTGATTAAGTCATTTTTTTAAAATAAATCTGAAAAACAGCTATTTTGTTTCTTATTTCAATGGCTATTAAAAATATACATATACATAAGAAATTTTTTTTGTTAAAATTTGGTAAGTCACTCAATAATATAATTATAATATATATTCGTATTTTATTACAGGTAAGAGAAATTTATGTGAGATGTTCGATGCAAAATATAACAAACACACAAGCTTTCAGTGAAACTATACAACTATTGAACTTTCAATCCCAAGTCAAGTTAATTGAAAGCTTAAAGGGTGCTTTAAAGGAAATTAACATGATTTTGCAAATATCATCTCCAATAAAGCCATTAACGAGTACACCATCTAAGAATCATATAAATATGCTGTTAAATAATGATTTAGGCGTGGATTTTGCTAAGAATGTTAGAATTCACATAATTACTTTTTTAAGGCAAATAGAAAATGCTAACAACGAAACCACTGCTTATAGTAACGTTGAGGATGAAAATGAGAGTATTGATCTTGATAATGTACCTGGTAATAGATACAAATTAAAAGAGGTAATACATAAATGTTTATTATTATTTTAATTATAAATTATTTCTTTAATTGTCTTTCTCTTACGAGGTTTATAATATCTATATGTCAATATAGGAAGCAAAAACAATGTACCGTTTTTTTGAAAATTAAATGGATGGAGGAGTATGGAATTTGGCACAGTTATAGTTTATGTTGATAAGGAGTGCAGAATGTTAATATACTTTTAAAATAATGCATACTAAATAAATTAAATTAATAAAATAAATGTGACATTCACTCTCATGTGTTTGATTACACTTTTATATAAAGTAACATATGCGTTACTAAGGCAACGCGTTATTTACGGCACTACTCATTGCAACAGCTATTATTGTAATTGATTTGTCAACTTATTCAATATGTATTTCATTAGATTATGCTTTTTAGACCTAATAATGCACAGGACAATGTAACTTTCATACATAAATGTAGTAAATGATAATACTTTTCATGTCCATGTATTTGAAAATATTTAAATATATGGAATACCTACATTTCCTTGTGTTTTCTGACACATTATATGAATTCCCAATCGTCCTAAACCTTATAATTATTACGGTCTACAGTTTGATATAACTTAAATTAAATGGACTCAAGTAAATAATCTGAAAATAATGATTACTAATTGCATAATAGAATAAATAAGTAAAAAAAACATAATGGCTCAGTCTGACAGCGTTTGACTGTATACGCGATGTTTGTGGGTTTGATTCCCACTTGGGGTGATTATATTTGAATTATTATCATTTCTGCGCTCTGTTGACAAGATGTAGCGAGGCGTTGAGTTCCGTCACTCAACACGCAACACGTAACGGATTCCGGCGGAGAGTGGTGTGTAAGAATGGGGTGTCTTAAAACTAGGTTCTAACTACTATTGAATGAGAAAGTAAATAAGTCAATATCGAAATTGTAATATAATTAATAGGTCTTGTTTAAATTTGATTTGTATATTTTAAATATATATGTTAAATTTGATTAAAATTTGTTAAGACCTATTGGTCTTAACAAATTTTATAATACATAATTGAAAGTGTGTAAATATTGCTTTAAAATATAATAAGGGTAATTATGTTTTTTTTCAGAAATTGTTGAAAGCGACAAGAGTTGAAAAAGTCCAATCGGAATTCGAAATGATACGTGCAAGATTTGTTAATTATTTAGAAGAAATATTCACGAAAGGTCTTCATCCGCCGCACACTCAAAGCTTTCACGAGATATTATTCTTTAGTGATGTCTCTAATATAAAGAAGCAAATTGTTGGTTCTCCTCGAGGCGCCTTGCATACGGCTTTAAGCAACCCTATATGTTACTTACACGTATGTATATACATATATACTTATAAACACAGTTAAAGGCCGACCTTGTGTAAATCTCACTTATTGCTGTATATTTTTAAAATGGCAATACTGTAAATATTACTGTCTTGTCATTAAAGCTACGGAAGTAAGTCTAAAAATGTGTCCATTGGCAAAGGAAGTAACTCTTAAGATTTCTATGGATTTACCGTGCAAGTGCATTGCATCGCAGAAGAGGAGCTCGGGGCAGAGCCTCACCTCCACTGTCAGAGCTCCTCTCTGCCTAACTAAATTAGAGACAGGGCGTGATAATTTGGTAATAAGTAATGAAAAACTAATGACTATATTGACCTGTTTACTTTGAAATTATAATGTTTAGGAATATATTTTTGCCAGAGAACTGTAAATTCTACCAGAGTATAGGAAAGTCAGCTTTGGATGACGAGATAATAATATCTTAAGGGATTTTATACCGTTTCTCATAAGATCATGAAAGTCCAATCAGAAGTTGATTATAAAATTGACTATTGATATTTTGTGTATATTTGTTACACGAGCCTTCTTTTACAAGCTTTCATCGTTTATTAGTTGTTATATTTCTGTTTGCTCTTGCTACTGATAGACTCACTGTTTCGCGTATGATGTTTAAATCTGACATAAATACGCGAGTATTAACTGGTAGGTATATAGGACTACCTTACACCCTGCCAGCAAGTGTTTAGTTGTTCCTGTTATTCCTCCCTACAGATATACCGAGACTTCGGTGGTCTTATCCCATTTTACTAAATTACTATGATCTAGGAGAGCCATTTGGAATGCATAGTTTTCATGACCCCTAATACATATTTTAGATGAGCACTTACATATTCTAAAATGACAATGCAGAAGTACTGTTTCAACATGATTTCCAAACACATGAAATATATTTGTAAACTCATGAAATGAATGCATAACACAGCATCATTTTAAAGGATCACGATCATAATACAAAACCATAATGAAAACCAAGATTAGTACATTTAAACTGAAGTTTAAATTGTATACATTTATTAGGCTAAAATAAAACAAGTCATTACTGATGTCAAAAAAAAATTACGAATGTCAAAGTCAATTTTTATTATTCAAATACAGAGCTTATTTGTTGAATGTCAAATTAAATTTATTATCGGTTTATTAAAGGTAATCAATCCCCCTTGAGAAGAACTGGCACAAGAAACTCAGCGTGCTCTCTTTCTTTTAGTTCAAATAAATTAACACATTTACTTTCTATTTATTATCTATTAGAGACAATGACCTAGCTTCTACCTTTTGAGTCTACGTTTGAAGTAGACCATTTTATTCCCGAGGCGTGTTAATTTCATAAATGTTAGTACTTTTATGAAATCTTTAATGAGGTACTATTTATTACCTAAGTTGAGAAAAAAAATAACATTGTTTTTAATCAACACAGTATTATCCTTCAGATAAAGATTTCTAATTGACCAGGAAAAATTAATACCAAAAACATATCATTTTCATTCGTATTTTTTTTCTCACCTTTATACTTTATATGGACAGAGCCTAGTGTCTAGACACTTCATTTCAAATCCGAGACATTGCGTGTTGAAGGACGGAACTCAACGCCGTACTTTGCCTTGTCACCACCTTGTGGGCTCCACTCTAGTAAGACAAAGCGCAGTGTTGAGTGCCGCCACAGGACAAGCAGACAACGGGCGTGAAGTGGTGAATAGAGTGTCTTGACAGTCTGTCTGTCCTGCTATGCGGAAAAAGGATAAAGCTAAAATAATGTAACAGCGAATTATTTTATAATAATTCTAAATTCGAAAACAAAAGTAGCGTACACCTTATTACATTAGCTATCTGCCATAGAAAGTCTCGTCAAAATCGGTCCAGCCGTACCAGAGATAAGCCGGAACAAACAGACAGACAAAAATTGTAAAAAATGTTATTTTGCATTACATTCATATGCATTTGAATGATTCATATGCATTTGTGATTTTAATATTACAAACGGAAACTCCAATTATATTTATTTGCATAGATTACTAAAACTACAACAGTTTCCCTGTTACTATGAAGTAATGAATTATCTTAATATTCTTTGTTTCGCTTGTTGTGAACATGCTCGCACTTAATAAATACGTGATTCTTAGGTTAGTTGTAATTATTTAAATTGAATTATTCTTATACATTTAAAAAATTGTAAGGTTCTTTTTTTAATATAAATCAACTAACCTGTCTTATATATTCAACTGGGTAAACTTGGTGTTTATCATGTGTTTAGAGGAAGTCTCTTAATTACTTACATTAATATTAATTACAATTTTAAAGATAAAAATTCCTACATGATTGATTCTTAGAGGTTTTTTAAGGGCATTCATGATCTTTTTTTGAAGATATATACATAGTATTTTATTTTAAAATATATTTAATATTCGCCTTCATAAAGTTACAGAAAATTAATTATGTACTTAACAACAAATTCATTAACTAAAATCAATGCTTATAAAAAGAATATTTGCAGATGACATATTTTCTTCAATTACTAAAATACTGCAACCTTTATCGTATTTACTAGAACCTTTGTTTGAATTCTTCATCTACATCTTTATATTAATCAATAAATATTGCTACATTTTTTGCAGTTCGATTTACTTAAAAATCTCACGTGTCCGAATCCAAAAGTACAATATTTTCACTGAAGTCCTTTTTAGTTCAATTTTTAAGCAAATTTGTTATTTTATCATCATATACTAATTTAATGAAACTAATACTAATTATAAATTTCATAAATATTGTTATCGTATTATGTTTTATTCTCAAAAATAATG
This sequence comes from Podotricha telesiphe, assembly GCA_038994665.1. Classification (NCBI taxonomy): domain Eukaryota; kingdom Metazoa; phylum Arthropoda; class Insecta; order Lepidoptera; family Nymphalidae; genus Podotricha; species Podotricha telesiphe. The sequence continues at coordinate 1,265,784 of JAOYRR010000188.1, read as the reverse complement.
AAATTTATATAGTAATCGCAATTTACCAATTCTACGTAAGGACACGAGATCGCGGCTTTTTCGCGTTATTTTTTCGTCTTTTATTAGTATTGCGTATGTCTTAAAATATTTGATTACATCAAATAATAATATATGTATTTCTTGTTTAAAGTGTTAAGGTTAAGTAAGATATTCAAAGTCACTCACTTCCTCAATTACTAGAATCCAAGTTTAATGATGGGTTGAAATGAAATCTTTCTATACAAACATACTTACTTGGTTTATTTAAACGTATCAAACAAAGCTAGCTTTAATTTCTTTAGTAATAAAATATTTTCTAATTATTTGATGAAACTTTGTATTTTGAAGATATATAACTAAAGAGAATTTAGAGTGATAACTCTCAAACGTAGAATTGCTAAATAATTGTTTTCTAAAGTTAATTTTAGTTTGTCAAGTTTGTGGGTGTGTTGAATAGTACTAGCGTTGGTATCTAAATTTTAGTTTAATATATTTTTTTTGCTCTAATATACGAGTACATATTATGTTATCAATACATACAAAGCTCTTTCGTTGAAATTTACACAATGAAATTCGGCATGTAGGTTCCTATTAAAGGGAGGAAGGAGGTTTAATGTATATGGCAAAAAATGATTTTACGTTTTACAGTAGAAAATAATATGACAAGGGTCATAGTATTATTATAACAGGTTATATTAATTTATCAAGGGGACTTAGTAAAAAAGAATAATCAAATATTAATTTAAAACATAAAATAATCGTTTTTTTTGTGCGGACAAGTTAACATAGTCATATATCAATATATTTCTATCTCTTTTTTTAATAATTTGCTAGAGTTGAAAGTTCAAGGTATACAAGTTTTTAATGAATATTTTGTCATCTTATTAATTGTGCTACATACATTTTTATACACATACATTTTATTTTAAATATATAATAATGGGATTTCTTGTAAACTAAAACTTGACTACACCCTGTTATGCGGGAGCTGCTTTTTATTCTTTTTTTTTCTAAATCAAGTTTTAGATTAGAGTCGTGATTACAACAAGCTAAACAATATATTGTGATAATTAAGTAAACATTTTTTTATTTTATTTGAATGGAAATTGTAAATATCTAAACCACTGTTTTTTCATTATCATCTAAATATATGCTGGTAAGGCTGATTAAAAGATTGCAACTCTTTATACATAATATATTTCTTGACAAATTTTAATGATGTAAACAACATTATTAGTGATATTTTATCGTGGCAAGTAATATTTAAAACATTGGTATAAAGTAGTAATAAATTTTATTGATTACTAGCGACAAACTATTTAATTTTTTCGCCCCCGTTCTCACTTAGATCATAAACTTTGCTTAGATTTATAATTTAAACGATTGTAACTATTTTGTTTATTACCGATTGAAATGAAATAAACATTAAATGTTAAGGCAAGTTTACCACAATAATTGTATTGATTTGATTATTAAATCAAAATTGCACAAACAAACAGACAAACAGAAAAGAAAATAATAAAAATCATTGCTTTGGGTTTTATTATATTAATGAATGCCTCTAATGATATTTTTTAAAATATGACTTTCATGTACAGACAGCGATCAGTTAATTTTTTTCTTCATTATATGTATAGATGAATCTACATGAGGGTGATTTCTATGTCAGTCACTCGATCTGTAACGGAACAATTTTACGTATAGTATATAACAGTTAATGTCACTAATTATAAAAATACTATCGTAACGTAAGTTATGAATATAATTAGAATATGATTGGAGTGTCGGTGAATAGTCCTTGTCCTTAGTCTTAATTATACCACTTCAAACACAAAGTTCAGTTAAAAATAGCTTTTTTATTAATGTTAAAGGTTTTCAATAAACCTTGAATAGGCCTATGGGAAATTATCATTGTTTCCGCAATTAAAAGATTTTTCTAACTTTGTGTTATACTTATTCGTCTTCACATATTTTGATCAAAAAATGTTATCAGAATTGCTTATAAAAATGGGGTTTCCTTTAATTTTGGTTCGTTTATTAATGAATGTGTTTGATATATTCCCTACTTAATGCTAACGAAACACTTGCACAAAATATTATATAAAAAAATGTTCTTGAGCCGTATTATATATCGAAAATATCGAAGCCCCGCTGCTGATAAATTTCTCGCCGACTTTTGCTGCTGATAAATTTCTCGCCGACTTTTGTTAGGATTTCTCAATCCAGTAGTGCCTGCCCGTAGATCATTCTCAAATATTAAAATTTTTCTACTACTTGGCTATTCAATGTTGCATGTAAAGGTCTTGTTGAATAAAGAATATTATGATTTTGATTCGACTTTGAAGTTTTGCATAAGTAACCCTTGACATTTTTTTAAAACGTCTGTAGTGATATATACGGATAATAATTATTAGGCATGCGTTAGTTAATTATCTAGAAAGAAGAAATGAAATTAATGATTTAACTCACTCCACACTAAAATTAAACTGTTAACAATTAAAGTGTGAGTGTAAATTTTGGTGTTTACAAGACTTTTATTACAGCCATTGTTCAGTAAACGTTGTAGTCTGTCCTTATATGTTAATAATGATTATTTATTTATACAGAGATTATTGATTAATCGTTACTGTAACGAAATTTTGTAAACTAAGCACGTGTTAACCACACCACCTGAACTTGATATGGATGCGTTTGGAAGGCTCGTTTATATAATTGTTTCTCCTATATTCTAAATATATGTTTTGCATGTACAGCTACATACATACGCGATGTGCAAAGCGAATCAATTATCATATCGCTCCCGTACTCAATTTCTTGTGTTTTAGATATTTTGTATCTTTATTTGCCAAATCTAACGCAGCATTTTGAATAGATGTACGTGAGATTTTACACAAAGTCCTTTGTGGCGATTCGAACATATTCCAAATGCGCTATGATGTCGTCATAATTACATTTATTTTATAGGATCACATAATAACGTATTTATTAAATGATAAAGGCTAATGTAAAAATAATAGTGTTCTTTAGAATAAACGTGTGATGTTACTATCGTACGTGTCGAAACTCGTTTCATTTCGTTTACTTTTAAATAATGGCACCGGCTGGCGGCTTAAGAATGAATATGTATACAATATCTGCTTTTAATGGCTATAAATTAAAATACCTTCTAGATTAAAAAATATTTATTTCATAATTTATATGCTTCGCTGAACACACATATTATATATATATATATTGGTTTTATTTAAATTCATAACAAAAAAATATATTTGGCAACATAAATAAATCTTTAAATTAAATAAACGTTTTGTTCTGGTAGCATTTTATATGACATATATATATATATATATATGCTGAAATATTGGGTGCATTGGTTGTATTAATAATTTCTTATTAAAAATAACTTGAAATAAAAAAAAAATTGTTAATTACTATATCTAATTTTATTTGATACAAGTAAATGACGAGTAAATAATAAACAGTTAACCTTATCAAAATTTTCCTTATTGATTAGTTTACAATTGATCGGAGTAAGCTATTTGTACATAAATCCTCATAATACCTATACGTCCTGCGGCCGTACATTTTAATAATTTTTTTTATAAAATGACCCAAACGACTTAAAATTAATAACTGTTTAAAAATTTTCGTCATATTTACTTAGGTAATTCATCGTAAAAGAAAAAAGAACTGTTTGTAGTCGAAGACGTGTGGGTGCCTTGTCGAAATTATAGTGGCTAGTAAGGTTAGGTTAGGATGTGTTACGGTTTTCGTTTACAAGAGTTTAGTTTACTCTGTCATTTAATACACAATGACGTGAGAGAAAGTGGAAAGCAAAGAGATGTACCCTTAAGTTAATTTTTTCTAAAAAATCAAGTTCAATTTTAATAATATTTACGTAAAACTTACAAAAGATAGAATTTTCGTGGACATATTCCCAAATTTAACCACGGAAATATGGAATAGTTCTATTAAAACTATACATTGGGGAGAGGAAACTACTCTACATTTTTTTTTGTCTTTTTTTAGTGTAATTGCTGCATCTTACCGTCAGTAGAAAGTGTATCGGACACGTTACCTGATGTGTGCATTGCGTACAAATTACACCGCGAGTGCGGAAAGCATATAAACCTTTACGATTGGCTTCAGGCCTTTGCTGCTGTGCTACGTCCGGACCAAGAAGATGAGGAGCGATACCAGAATGCCAGTATCCAGTAAGTGTAAGGTTTTATTAAAAATATATTAAAAACTGGTTTACTGTAAAAATTAAAAGTAATGATGATTTTCTACGACCAGAATAGTTTGACCACACCATACTAGTTTTTTTTCTTTCTTGAATTTATAATTGAAGATCTTTTATATAATATAATGGCTAATATATGATAATTATCATTTATTGTCAGGAATTCAACAAGTTTATGTCAATATTTTATTTTATTTTAACGACATATCCTGGAATCTCTCTAATATTAAGTAAATTTAAGTCGCAATTTATTTTTTATTATTTCATTAATTTTAGTTTGTAATAATATAGTATAAGAAATAATTATATTAATTCTTTAGAATTCCAAGTTTTTTATAGTTTTTTTGTGTAACATTTAAATAATTAAATGTAATGTAACAAAAAAAAAATGAAAAGATATCTTGTTGCTTAGAAATTTACTTACGAATTATTTATATACACTTCGAACATTTCAAAAATATCTGTTATGTTCTAGATGGTAAATTCAATCAATGTAATATCATTAATTAATTAGTACTTGAATTCATTATAAATTTTAACATTTTATTAGTAATTACTACGATTTACGACAATACGATTAAAGCATGAAGAGCATGAGATGGCAAAAGTTTTAAATTTTAAAACTAATTTACGAATAGAAAGATTGTTTAATCAAGCTAAATTTAAAATTAACCATATATTTTCAAACATATTTGAAAATGAAATTTGTTTGAAATAAGTTTTTATTATCCTTCTCACCCAAGATGCTTAAATTTTTTTTACAATTATATTCAACAAATGCCTACTTTTATATTGTATTACTGTTCGTTTGCGCGACCTGCGCGATTTAAATTTTAGTACGAAGGTGATGCTTATAATAATTGTATTTAAAATTAAATACAATAATCTTCTTATACTATATGATATATGGCTGTGTTTATTGAAACAACTTGGCTATAAACACAGAACGGGGCTTTAAGAATTGTTAAATTTTTCAATTTCAAAATTTATATGACATACTCAATTATCACCCTTAATTTGGTTATACGCAAACTGTTGCACATTTCTTAACTATAAGATAAAAATAAATTAGCTTAATATCTCACTTTATATAAATAAATGTCTTTATATAAAAAAAAACATTTTTTAAAATAGTTTTCTTACTTTTCAGAGTTCGGTTTACGCGAGCAGTATCGGAGTTACAGTTCCTAGGTTTCATAAAATCATCCAAACGAAAAACTGACCACGTAATGCGTTTAACTTGGTGAATTTGAAGACATATTTTAAATCTAGTATTGTATAGCATGATGTGAATGAGTTTGAATAAATAGTTTTTTTGAAGTGTCCCATATTTTATTGCTATTTTTGTGTTAATCTAATGAATTATTCATAATATAATAATTTCTCTTGTCGTACCACTAAATTGGTTGGAAACTGGAAATTCTCCTGAACATTAACCTCGACCTTGACAATGTTGCATAAATTGAAAAAGTGGTTGAGTGACATCGTAAAATAGATACGAACATTTGTAATTTTGGAATTATTTAGTTAGTTAATTAATTAGTATAGTTTCTTCCAGGCTATAATAATGAGATTTGATGCTGCGTCTTACTAAATAAATATCAGATGCTTTTTCTTTTAATTTTTAAAAATACAGCGGGATGGTATTAACAATAGAATTATTAACAACCACGTGGTTAACATACAATCGTTCTCGATTTGAGACGCATATTTTTTTTATGCTAGATCACTTTTTATAAGGCTTTTTTATGTATAGAGAATACCCCGAAATCGGTCCTCTAAGAATAAACAAAAATTGTAACCTATGAGTACAATAATAAGGATGATTCGTAGAAGACGAAGGCGTATTCACCTACTTATCGGTAGATTTTTTTGCAAAAAGTCATTATTTACGTGTCAACTGTGTTATTAATTTACAAAATGTCTGCTCCCCATATGTAAAATATTACTAAATGTGCTTAGAAAAGCTATCGGGGAGGCTTTAAATTGCAAATGTGTGAGAAGCGAATAAAATCAATATAATCGAGGAATATTTTACATTTGCATATTTTCCTTATTAAATTATGTACAAAATCATAGATAAACGTTTCATTTGCATAAGCACACGAATGACTCGGAGGAACTGAGGTAAATGTTAATGAAGGTTACGTACCTTTTAAATTTTATGCTCTGATATAAATAAAACTAGTTTAGTATGATACTTTAAAAACTAAATTGTAGGTAAAGATGTTTCTTGGTTTTAGTTATTATTAAAAATACATTGGTCTAATTATTTAATATGAAAATATAGTGATGCAGTAAAATAATCTATAAACACTTGTAAGTTGGATTCCGAGCTTATGATATTTTTAATTTTATTATTCATGACAATACTTGGATGTTAATGTACAAGTTATTTGTTTTGGTATTTACCAACATTGGACAAAAATAAAACTCGCGGAAATCCTTTTGCTATGTGATGTTTTTCTCAATTTAATGTTCAATTTTAAATATATATTTTTTCATCGAGCTAGTATTGTGTATGTAGTGTGTAACAAAATCTGAATATAATTATTTTTTGGAGAATTTATATAGTTCTATAACATATAGGTATGTATTTATATCCAAAATGCTAACTTATTGATTAACTGTGCGGCCTTTTTTACGGAAAGCTTTGCCCAATTTCTTTGAACAATATTGGCATTAAGGTTAGCCAGGTTAACCAATAGCAATTTCGAAACATAGTGCTCTTAAGGAAAAATATATATGATCGATAAAATGTAGTATACTTATGTAGAAAACGATTATATGAGTAGTGAGGCGGCGAGTAGTTAAATATTATATTTTTTAATTACTCTACACTTTGTTAAAAAGTATTACTTCGTTATTAAGTATTCGATATTAGCTAGATATAACGTAATTATAGTTAAAAATATTAATTTATTAATACTTGTATGTTTCATTGAATTTAGTATAAACTATTCAATAATAATCATTAGACTGTATAGACATACATTTTAAGGTTTGACATCGTGTACTTTTTTTTATAGGTGACAATAAGAGGCTGTAAAGGGTCAAAGGTTAGATTTTGTTTGGCTTTGGTGTTTTTTTTACAAAACTTAGCCATCGAGCAGACAGCTTACTGTTGAGTTAAAAATGTGTTGATTTACACAAGTAAAAAACACGGCGACCTTGAATTATAATTTCACGAAATAAAAATCGGACCCGACCTCTGGAAAGGTTAAGAGCACATCACTTTTATTTGCGTCTTGCAAAGCGACGATGGCGGGACAAGTTTTTCTAACGTTCAGATCTTAAATTATGCATGAAGTTATATGTTGTTAATGATAATTATATTTTCTGTAATTTTTGGTATTTTTTACCCGTTTAACCTTTAAGAATTTTATTGATTATTTCTTGAATAAGCAAATGCTCCTGGTGAATAAATCTTGGTAAAACAATGTTCTTAGTAAAATATTAAATTAATATTATATTTCTTGTACGTAACGCATACCTCCGCTTTCTTTTGAAATTTACAATATTTTTCTCTCTTTTCGTATTTTTAATGTATATAATTCGTTGAACACATTTCAAATATTTCAATATAAGTTCTAAGATTTATGACTTATAATTTTTTAACAGTTCACAATTATTTACGCTTCCAACAGTTGTATAAATAATTACTTAATAGCCATTTAATACTCAATTTTATAAAAACAGTCGCGGTTTTGTAACAGTAGTCCGACATCATATCGACCTATCATTGTACTGATACCTACGTGCATTGTATTTTTCATTGGGTCAAATAGGTGTTAAGCACGTACTCAAGAATAATATAACAACGATAATGTGTGGAATTCAATGTTGATACTCACGCAGCAAATGATTTCGTTGTATAAATTATATAGGAATTAATAGGAACGGTGGAGATTCTCGCCGGTTCTTCTCAGCAGATTTGTTTTCAAAGCTTCTTCTCAGCATAACATTTTTTATGTTATTTGATTTAATTGATGGATGATGCATTACTAAATAACGTTAATTTCTGTTAAAAAGCAGTGGTTTCTTGTAATTTCACGTAACATTTTTAGTGTTACAAAATGTTTTAATACAATACACCATACAATTTGAACACGCGCCTCTATTTTAGCATTTTTCTATTAAACAATACGTTTCTTTTTATAAATCTTGCTTAAATTTTTTTATGTCGACAAATTAAACTATAAATTACTAAATATTTTGTGAAATATTCGATATTTAATATATATTGGTGATACCTCTTTATTTTTGTTAGATTATAGAAGTTATTTATCATTGTGCATCCACGGTGGAGTGGACAGCGTCTGACTGTATATACACGATGGTTGTGGGTGCCAACTTCACTCTGAGAATTGATTATATTTCTAAATTATATTATCTTCCTTTCCTCACTGTGGTTAACCTAAGAGAGGTGTAAAGAGTTCTAGGTAGTTCTAAACGCAAAGTTTTGAATTCAGGTAGATAGAGGAGAATCAAGTTCAACTAAGTTCCCCTGCCAACCTGCTACGCGTTAAAAGAACATGAAAACTGAAGATCAGATCCTTAACACTAGGTTATCTCTGCCTTCTTTCGAAAAAGGAAAGGCTTTGAAAATTCAGCTAAAGCTTTAAATATTACTAATTAAATATATATTAGTTACTTAAATTTATTTTATTCTAATTACGTTTATTTTTTAAATAGAAACATTAAAATGATAAAGATTTAATTAAATTGGAAAAATAAAGTTAAGTTTTAACCTACTTGCTCTTTGTGTTAATGTAATTTTTTTTTGCTTTTCTCTGTGCTATCATTTTCACATTAATAAGACAGCATCTGACTGCAAGCGCGACAGATTGTGAGCTCGATTCGCACTCCGTGGAATGGTCATGTTTTAATTATTTCAATTTCTCCGCACTGGTAACAAGACAAAGCGTGGCGGAGAGGTCTTAACACGCGGTGTCTTAAATTCGGACGGAAAGTGGAAAACGGGGTGTGTTGACACTAGATTTTCCCTGGTTGGTAGATAGCTTGGCGTTATGCGGAAAAGCAGAAAGGATGAAAAATATGAACGATTGACTAATTAAACGAAAACGATTAGTAATTGATTCATTAATTGTCTTCATAGGGATATATATCTATGTAAAAATTTGCTTTAATCATTTTAGAGTTACCTTGACACCTACGTGTTTACGTATTGTTAATATTTATAAGCTCGGAGTCAAATGTTCTACAAGGGTACACTTTAAAAACTCTATTTTGAAATATAAATTTAAACAAAAGTTAAGTATCTTGCACCTTGGCTCTAATACGCGTGTACCTGTTCAAGTGGGTCTTTCAAATTAAGTGACAAATTATTAAGTAAACAGATGCACTGATGAAAATATGTCCTCCAAACCAGTGCGTGATGCACACATTGCTACGTAGATGACACGTCACCGACTCCAGTGTGGCACTAAAAGTGTGCGGAATAAAGTGACGTGTGTGCTATCATCGACGATATCCGGGCAACAAGAATAACGATATCGAACTTGTTCATGTGAGAATTCGGTAAAAATTTCGTAGTCTCCAGAAATGTATAAAAGAATATGACTAGAGCGTCAAAGCATCAGTCGCTCTCTTGACACCCAAGATATCTAACCAAATTAATTAACCATGAAGATGGTAGGTTAATAATATGGATTATTTAATAATAATTATATAAAATATACGTTACAATAACAGTTAAGTTTAATAATCGTGTATTTATTTTAGATCATTGTTGCCCTCGCCCTTGTGGCTATCGCCGCTGCCGCTCCCGTACAGAACGATCCACCACAAATCGTCCGTTCCAGCTTCGAAAAAGACCCTCAGGGTGGATACGCTTTCTCGTAAGTAGCGTTTCACGTTTTTGCCAAAATACTTATTTATTTTCACTATATATAGCTTTAAAAACTTAAATGAATATATATTTTAATAAATGATTATTCAATTCATTTAACAATAATCTTTTTTTAGTTTCGAAGGTGATAATGGAATCATTCGTGACGAGCAAGGTGAAATTAAGGAGATTCTTGACGAGGAAAACAAGCCCCACGCAGTGGTTGTAGTACGTGGATCTTACACCTACCCAGACGAACAAGGCAAACCCATAAACGTCGTCTACTACGCTGACCAGAATGGCTACCACGCAGAGGGTGACTCCATCCCTAAACTCCCAGCCAGGAGATAAATGCACGATAACTGGACTTTACGTTTTTATGTATAATCGATTAAATTTCTTTTAAATGGTTATTCATTCCATAAATTTAAGTAAAGAAAATGAAACCATTGTTACTGATAAGTGTGTATGGGACACAGCATCATCCCAAAGCTCTATACTTTTTGTTACGATTTGAGCTCACTGCCATGTTTTTGTATTTTTGTAGTATTTGTTATGTCAAATTTATTTGAACAATAAATTGAATTCATTGAAAAATATTTTCTCTTTTATTGATTAACAATATATAATTAGGTTTAGATTGTATAGTGATTTACTAAGCTAAGTCATACGTGAACATTTAAACGTTCTCTAAAAAATCTTTTTTACACGCTAAGTATGTGTAGTATATTAAATAGAATATATAAAAGTTTTTCATATGCTAAGTATGGTATGTACAGTACCTACTTATTTTTAAAAATAATTATAATATAAATAATAGGGTTAGAAACACAAAAAAACAAGGTTCTATAATAACATATTTAATTTTTACCTTAGAAACAGTATTAATAATTATTAAATATATAACATCCTTACGAATGATAAATCTAATCTCTATCTTATCTTTAAAATGATAAATCCAACAAAAACTGTGTAAGTTTTAGGTCATTAATTTTGTATAATTTAAAAAACAAGTCATATAATTTGCTAAATATATTTCTTATGTAATGTTAATAATTTAACGATTACTGTACATAAATAAAGAAGAGCCAGTCTTTGTTTAAATATTGCCTACTTGACCGTCTGGCGTAATCATTAGGGCGCTTCTCTCGTGGATTCTATAATGCCGCATGACATTTAGTTAAGGTCACAGTCAAGTTATTTTTGTAAATTCATATATATTCGTATAGTTTTTATTTCGATTTGACTTTGCTATCCTATACTGTAGTAAAACAGTAGAAAATTGTGCCTGTATATTAAATATACTTACGAAAAATATTTAGAAGGATGAAAATCAGTAATAGATTATAAATCTATAATTTATTTGAATTTTGTCTGTCTTTTTGTCTGCTTATGTGCTTTTCAAACAGAAAAGTACGTGTACGTTCACATCTTTGGACGGATGTGAATGCATTCTTTTTGTACATCAAAGGTAGGTTTTGAGTCTTACCAGGACTTAGGGTATAGTTATATTTAAAGAGTAGAACACCTGATTGCAGAATCATAATAAATCATCAGTTAGATGGACTGCAAGAAATAAAGTAAATTAACCTTAACAAAAATTGTTCAAAATTGATGAAAATTGACAGTTGACATATATTAAAGAACTGGAAAATCTGATAAAGAATCATAACAGACTAGGTAAACGTATGCTGGGCAGGATTCCTTAGCAAAAATAATTGAATATTGAGGCCATCGTGGCCTAGTGGAAGAACGTCTGACTGAAAACGCTATGGATATGGGTTCGATTCCTACTCGATGCAATGACTTTATTAATTTTTCTATCTAGTCGTCACAAGAAAGAAAAGTGTGAAGCTAAACAAAAATAAAAAGCATCTGGAATATCTTATGTCAAAATAGACAAGTAAACTATCACCTTAACGAAAGTGATTATAATATTGTGTCCAATTTTAAATTTCAACAGGTTAGAAAGTGCATGAAAACAAAAATACGGGCATCAATCATCAAGTCCAATATAAAACAATACATCAGTAATAACCACAGCAAACAAATAACGGTGTTATGTTACTTTTTTCGCAGCTTCAAGCTTATTCCCGAAAAGCTGGGTAGTCTGAGAAGACTTACTGTCAAGACGCTTCACTCTTCACTTTCTGCCCGAAATCGAGGCATTACGTGTTGAATGGCGGGACTCAACGACGCGCTTTGCCTTAGGTGGTACCTAAGGCAAAGCGGAGAAATGAAAAATATTTTAAATATAATAATCATTCTCCGAGTGGGAATCCAACCCACAACCATCGTGTGTCCAAAAGACGCTGTCACTCTACGCCACGGTGACCGCAAACATATAAATTTATAATAAATGTAATGTTGCATATTTGTTATAAATTTGTGTTTATACATTTCTATAACACATTTATCTTCAGTTTACACTGATAAAATAATTATAAATGGCTTAATGTTCGTGAAAAGGTTAACATTTTTTAAAACTTGTGTACATCGAACTAAATTGCTAAAGCGCATTGCAAAATGTTTTCATATTTTAAAATAAAATGCTTTAGCAAAACCAATAATCACTCAGGATTATCATATAGCTGGCTGTCTATATTATTAAATCTAATGAATATACACTACGTTTTACACAGCTTAATAAAAATACACATATTTAATAATTAAATTAATGTATCGAACAAAGTATGGTAGACAAACGCAGTTAGAGACTTAATTCAAATTGACTTGCTGTCAAAATAATACTCAAAAGAATATTTTAAATTAATTATTTCTATACTTCATAATCTAAATAAAACAATTTATATAAACAAGCTGTAAAAGATGCTGACCTATCAATAAGTAGACTATAAAAGAAGAATTAAAATATCTAGAATAAAAATTTACTTAATGAGTGAATAGCGGATAAGCTTATCATCAGATTGGCTCTCCCTGTTACGCAAAATGCAAACTTATAAAGATCTAAAAGAATGTAAAATTACAAAATTGTTTCTAGTTGATAAACAAATAGAATAGAATACAAAGAAACCAAATTATTTTTTGTTAATATCATTCGTACCAAAGTAGAGCCTCGGCCGCGTTGAAGTCTTTAATAACACGTACTTTATCAATTAAAGTGAACAAATTCTTTCATATTCGTTGTTAAAGAATAATAAAGTTTTAATTTTATCGATTTGTTGGAAATGAGACAATATAGCTTACATCAAATAATGCCTTTAATTCCTTATTAGTTTAGTACAGATCAGTTTCCATTATCCCCTTCAATTTATAATTATTTACATTAGTAGCGGACCGTCTTCGTGGTTAATTAATATAAAACCCCTATTATTTAATTTATATCCCTATTATTTGAAGTAAAGATCATCGATCATCATTATAATGAAATGATTTAACAAAACATAATTCAGTCAATCGACTGTTGGTAGTTTTTTCGCTTCTGTTCTAATCAGAACAGAAACGAAAGAACTACCCAGAATTTTTATTTGTCTTATAATTTTTTTTTATCTATTGTTATTTAGGGAATTTTTAAGTAATAATACAAAAATGTCAGCCGATCGTTCCCGTTCCGTTCGTTCAAAACAATCTTGAAACACATCACTCCCAAGCTCGACATTTCAAGCCCTAATTTATTTAATAACGTTATAAAGATATCAACAGCACCCTGTAAGTGTAACGCACTTTCCTGAATTTTATTACAACTTGCATATAATACAAAATCATCGGCATCATGACTTATATAAACATTTTGTATAGTATGACAAAATTTCTATGGTGGCTATATTAAATAACAAAAGTGACAACGGGTCTCCTTGAGCAAGACCTCTGCTTGTTCATCTCTCATAATTGATTAATTTCACTTTTAATTTTAAGATGTCTTTCATTTAAAAAAGACCAAATATAATGATAAATTTCCGAATCAACATTTAAATTATCTAACCTAATAACAACAATTTCTGGTAATACATTACAATACTGTATATCCACAAAACAAGCGACTGTTTGTATATTATTTATAAAACCCATTTGAATTTTACTTATTAAACTAGTTAAATTATCTAAATATGACTGACCTTTTCTAAAACCTGTTGTTTGGGTAAAAAAACTATTTCGCTCTAAGATATTAAGATTATCAGCTTGGATTACGCCTAAGATTTTTGGGCGCTAATCTCCTTTCAGCTACAATTTTAGACCAATTCTGACTCCAATATGATTTGGGTGTAATTTTCCTATGAATATTATTAAAATATCTAATTAACGGAATGCTTGCTTCAGCAGCTTTATTTTATTCTATTAACGAACTAATTATACATTTCTTTCATTTCATTCATCATTTGTTTGAAATTGAGTTAAGACTGAGGTATTAAGCCTGAGGGGGCACTTGTCTGTCATTTGATACAAATTATTATCTCAAACTACCGCCAACGATTTCTTAGTTGCCTCGCGTACTGCTCTGGATTCTTGCAAATTAGTCTACCTGTGACCACGTACTACTGTAAAGTGTTCGAAACTTCGGGTTCTAAAAATGTATTTTCGAATACCAAAATTATACGCGATTAATCCGGTTAAAATAGTTTCATTTCAAAATGATACAGTCATATTACTTCTACCACTCCTCGCAAGTAAAGCTAAATTTATTTTCAATCTCGCTAAGTTAGTTCGTATTTATTAGAAAAAAAATAAACTCTACATTTCAACAGAAGACAAAAAATTATTTTAGGTGTATTTAAATCTATATAGTGTAAGCACATCCAACCCGCCATCTATAAATGAAGCAAACTGAATTGCTCCGTTATTCACTTGGTGACTGACAGACAACGAAAGAAGAAGCTATTATGCGACTAAGTCGGCCTTGTCGAATTTTAGCATGTTAGTAAGTATCTTGGAGAGTGTAGCACTACGAGAGTTTTCTGAAAGTCCTATGAAAACGGAAGATACATAAAAATTACAAAAATAACAGTGGCAATTGTATGGCAAAGGTCGTAGACTACGTTTAAAAATAAGCGAAGTGTATAAGAATATAAATATTATGTTAAACACAGATTTTTTCATTACTAACATATATTATTATAAATTTCTATATCATGTTTTTATTGAATCTTAATATTTTTTATCTCTTGAACTTGTTTAAGCATTAATGAATACTAAAATTAAAATGTATACCTAGTTATTCTAAAGTTTTTATAAAAGTCTCACCTTTGATTGTTTTATAAATAAGTTCTAACGTAATTGAAATTGCATTTAAAAAAAAACAATGGAATCGGATGCCATTAGTTAGGTGAACTATATATACAAAATTGAACTGAAAGCTATTTAAAT
Source organism: Podotricha telesiphe (assembly GCA_038994665.1). NCBI lineage: Eukaryota > Metazoa > Arthropoda > Insecta > Lepidoptera > Nymphalidae > Podotricha > Podotricha telesiphe. The sequence continues at coordinate 1,250,368 of JAOYRR010000188.1, read as the reverse complement.
ACATGTCTAAATATACAAATTACCAACCAGAATAAATAAATTTCTTCTTATCGCTACAAAAATGTCTATCCTGGATAAGTAGCGAACATCAATAAATGAACAGACAAATTAAGCATCAGCCAATTGAATTTTCAATGTAAAACGAAGATACTTTTTAAATATAGGTAGAGAAACAATAACTTATATTCTATTATTCATTTATGATATTAATATTTCATTACTATCATTACTCTTTTTTAATAAAATAACTAATAAAATGAAATAATTTGGAAAAACAGAAAAAATATAAAACCAAAACTTCTTTACCTTCATATACATATCTCTTGAACTATACACGTAGGCCAAAATAGGGTTGCTTCACCTGTTGTCATTGTTTTCTATTTCGTCCATTTAAATATAATGCAAATTTGATAATGGAATGAACGGATTGAATTGAGTAAAATAAATAAATAAAATACCTAAAATTTTTACAACTATAAAGTACAGTCAGGCCAGACATGAGGCATGACAACTAATTTTCTGTGTCTAAATTTGTTTATTTCATTTTTTATTTGTATTACTTGTAAAATTTTATATCATAATCATTTTAAATTTACATACGTTACGTTTACAATATTTAGCAGTAACACATTACACAAAACGCAATATATTCTTACCACAGACTCTTATTTGAAAATAATTTATACTTATCGGTAATTTAGGTAAAAAGTATTTTTATAAGAAAACTTAGAAAAGCAAAACCGTATAAATTTAAATGCGTCACAACAGCTCATATAGACAAGAATATACACGTATAAAGTGGATTGTCACAATCGAGAGAAATGTATAAAAGACTACGTTTCGAACATTAGGGCATCAGTCGCTCATTTGATAGCAACGAAGTCGAACCTACTCATCATGAAAGTAGTTAGTTGGATATTAGTATTGTATTTTTGACAATATTTAAATTAAAAAAGACATATTTAGACCGTTCTTGGACGGTTTTTCAGGAGGCGCGGGTTCAAATCCCGCTTCGTTCAATTTTTTATACGTTTTCTAAATATGTCTTTTTCAATTTCCTTAGTGTGGGAATAACACTTTAAAAAATATTAAAAATATATATTTAAATTAATTTAATTGATTTATTTGATATTAAAACATTCCTAATTTTAATATTAAATATATTTAAATTATAGCAATATTTATTAAATTGCTAATTAAGCTTTTTTTATTATTATTTAGATCATCATCACCAAAAAAAAAAATAGTTGTTATGTGGTATTATATACCAAATAAATTTTACTGAATTTAAAACTATTGTTTTCATGCGTTCATTTTTATAATTACCCGAATTACTGTACTCTGTGATACAAACACGTACAAATAAATACAAATTGTTTTACAGAAAATCTGACTTTAAAGACAGCGATTTAAAAGTTCTATTAGCGCGTTTCCTATTAAAGAAATGTGTTATTTTATTAGTCAATACTTTGTTGAATATATTTTTCTTCAACTTTATTGCATTTAAAATAAAAATTAGTCTTTTTATAGATAAATTAAAAGTCTTTAAAAAATAACTGAAAATCGTTATTATGGAACCGTGAAAATCCAAACATGCAACTTATTACCTTCATTCACACGTGTCTTGAAATCGAATTATATTTTTGTTAAATATTATTTGTAATAATTATAGAATGGATAAATATATTAAAATAATTTATAGTAAAACAAAATTGGTGTATGTATTCAGGTAGCTTAATGTGCCTTTTAATAACTAAGTCTTTTAGAATATACATTTTTATAATAACTACTATTTACAATAATTCATAGCAGCATATGTAGATTTAAAATACTAATGTGACTATTTATTTAAAAAAAAAAACGAACTTTTTTGTGTTTTTCGTCTAGTCTAAATTTTACCCTTTAACATTGTTTATATAAAACATTGTAAATTTAAAGGATTTTTATTTTATGAAAACAGAGTCCATAAATGTAATTCCCAAATAATTTTTTGTCAGAAAAATCACGCTAGCGCTGCTTTCAGAATTCTATTATAGTTTTAATAGACACAAGTTCAAAATTTAGCTCAAAGTTCAGTCGGACTAGAAGTTTTTAACAGCTAAATATTTAATTCTAAAAATGCACACGAGAGAGAGAAAGTTAAGAACAAGCCTTCAAAGCCTTTTCTGCATAGCTATTTTGTCCGGGACCACCTAATGTTAAGCACTCTGTTTGCGAATTGCGTGTTGAGTGACGTAACTCAATGTGGCGCTTTGTCATACCAGAGCGACAAAATTAAAAGAACTTAAATAATACGAACTCACAACCATAATCGTATAGCCACACCATTTTCCCACGGCGATAATATGACCTCCAACTATTGATATAAAGGATATTAGTTTAAGCAAATAGGTTTACCTATATTTCATATAATTTTTAACTAATTATCCAACTGAATGTTAAGGCATAATAATAATGTTTTGTATGCTCTCAGCCTCTCTCCGTCCAAAAAATAAAAAAAAATTAATACATGTATGTGTATAATCCCGTAAATGTTTAAAACTGATGTAAATTCACATTTAATTAAAAAAGACATACTTTGAAAACGTATAAAAATTTGAACGCAGCGGGATTTGAACCCGCGCCTCTGGAAAACTGTTCCGTACTATAATCAGTACTAGATGAATATTATAAAGTATATGCAAAGACGCGTATAAACTATGTATGCAAAAGTTTTAAAATCGATTTGTCAATAGCATATTGATTGCGAATATTAGAATTTTCTGTGTTGCTCAACGAGAATGCCTAAATACGAAATATTATACATATGTATACGTACTACTCACAAAAAATCTGTAAATGACAGTGAAAAAAGTATCAGAATCTTTTAAGTGACCTTGCGACCTTTAAGTGATCTACTATTTAGAGATGTATACATATAATTAAAGATCAAAAGATCATGAAAAACAACACAGAGTCCGAAACTAATAAAAAAATATATGAACTTGTACTATTAAGGTCACTACCGGTCAATAAGGAATAGAAGTAAAAAACTAAATATTTTTACATATACAATATACATACATGTTTATTTGGGTAGACTTTGATTTAGTTCGATTCTTCGTTTTTTTTATTTAATACGAGGAGTATGTGTACATCGTACAAGAATCCTTGCCATATTATAAAAGAATTATATGTTTGTATGTCTGTTAATACATGAAATTGCTTTATTTAAGCTTTAACAGCAAAAAATTAACTCACAAATTTTAAGCATAAAAACTACAAAACTGTCGAAGCCAATTGAAATGTTGTTTTTTTATTCGCACTTTCTTAAACGGTACATAATATAAAAAATACTGCGAACGCATTAATCCATATTACGTAAATTAGTAAGTTAACTTATAATATATTGTTATTTTGTTGTAACTGCTGGATAGCGCAATGTTTGTTATAGGACTAAAATAGAATATACTGTAAATTGATATAAATGTAATAAGAAAATACATTCATTTCATTTTATTAATAAAATTATTAGTAATAATTAATTAATTAGTGAAAGATATATCAAGCTTCGCAATGTAGAAGTGCGACACGATGTACAAATAAAAATACTAGGTATTATTAGTAGACAGCATATATGTCGTTGAAATATACAAAGCGCGTGTTTGCCTTTTCATATTACGTTATTTTATCATCGCCGGGAGGAGTATATAAAAGAATATGCTTTCAATGTTAGAGCATCAGTCGATCTTTTGCGTCCAACGATATCTCACTAAATCAATTCACCATGAAAATGGTATGATGAAATATTTATCAAATTATGCATTTATTTTATATTTGTAAGCTCTTTATTAATTAAAGTGTATTTTCTTAGATCATTGTCGCCCTTGCCCTCGTGGCCCTCGTAGCTGCCGCCCCCGTCGAAGACAAGGAACCACCAAAGATCCTCCGGTCTGAATTTGACCAACAACCTGAAGGAAATTACGTCTACAGGTGAGAAAATATTAAATAGTAATTACACTGTGTGGGAGCTATTTATTTAATTATTATACTTAATAAGCATTACATTTTTCTTATATGGCTTATATTTATTTTGAATTAAGTAATGTTTGATTTTCTATCGAACTATTTCATTATAAATGTTATAGCAAATATATCTACAAAAAAATAAACAGAGAAATGTGTATATTTTAAATATAAGCATCAATCCTGTTGAAGCTACGTGCTCAGTCAGTATCTTGATATACAAATAATTATAATATATTATGTACAATTTATATTTTAGCTTCGAAACTGAAAATGGCATCCTACGCAATGAGTCTGGCCAAGTGAAAGAAGTCCTCGACGAGGAGAACAAGCCTCACCCAGTTATCGTAGTACGTGGATCCTACTCCTACATCAACAACGAAGGCAAACAAGAGGTCATCAACTACGTTGCTGATGAATCTGGTTTCCACGCAGAGGGTGACTCCATCCCCAAAGCTCCCGTTGCCAGGAGATAAATTAATGACGACTTAAACGATTTTAAAAGATATTTAATCGAGTATACAAAGTATGCTTAGTTAATTATTTAGTAACGTAATGAGAATCTGCCATATTGAGTAAGTGAATTGACAACTAGCTGATACTCAACAAATATAGTGTCAAATTCACTCTCAGTGCCATATTTTGTACATTTTGTAAGTAATGTTTGCTTTAAGATGTTAAAAAGAACATATAATAAAAGTCATTAAGTATAAACCTTTTTTTTATTCAATATTTCATTTTCATATATTCTTTACTGACTTGTTACACTTATATGCTTAATTATATTTTAAGTATAAAATAAATATATACACGAGTAATGTAAATGTTCACTTAAAATAAGATGACGACTGTTTTACACATAATTAAATATGCAAAAAAAAACTAATCTAAAAAGGAAATGCTGTTAAAAAAAATAGTTGCTTTCCATTAATAACATACCAAGCATTCGTTACTTATTTTTGCTAATATCACTTATTTTTGTTAATAACACAGAAGTACAAATAATCTCTTGATCTAGATTATGTACGATAATAAACGATGGATAAACGATACCTAAATTGAAATCAACTTTGTGACCTTCAACTTAATACGAAGGTAGAGGCTGCTATTAAACAAAGTATCAAGAAAAGTCATTAAACAATTTTACATGATACTTTTGATGAAATATTGTTTCTGTATTTATCTTTTGAAGGCCCAAATACGGCCTTGTACGCGTGAGTCTTTATTTTTTCAAAAATAATTTGTTAGAATTTGGACGTACCTCGATATGATTATATACTTTTTTTATTGTAAGGAAATTCGTTACGGATACCCGCCCGATTGGACACTCGGACGCGGTTATGTGAGACTCCAGACTGGCAGATGTAGGCCGTCCGTATACTCACTAAAACGTCACGTTGCGCCACCTTGACCGCCACTGCCCGGGGCCACGGGAATTCCCAACTTTCCGTGAACCCTGGCGGATATAATTATATAGCTTCATCGACCAGCTATTTTATGTTTTATAAAGCTTTTTAGGCACTTTGGTTCCACGATGAGTACGTATATACTTTATTAGGCCATCGTGTCACAGTGGTATAGCATTTGACTGCACACGCGACTAGTTATGAGTTCGATCCCTACTCGTAGGAATGATTCAATTTTAATTATTTTCGTTTTTATATCTGGTACAAAACAAAGCGCGGCCTTAAGTTCCGCCACTCAAAAAGCAATGTCTCGAATTCGTGCGGAAAGTGGAGAAAAGAGTGTCTTGACACTAGGTTCTCTCTGATTACTCTGCTAAGCGGGGAAAAAGAGTGAAGCTGTAAAAAAAAATATATATATATATATATATATATATATATATATATATTTTATGTTTAATCCCTGCTAATCCTGAAGCTAATGGCAAAAAAAAAAAAAATATTTATTATACATTATATCATATGAAATGTCTATCTTTTTAATTAATTTCAACCACGTTCCAATAAAACGTGAGTTCTAATGAAAAAAATCCTTAATTAAACTTCACTCTGAACATTTTAGAGATGAAGTCTTAAGTACTAGATATGCAATCATTCTTTGTATTGAGCCCAATGTGTTAGAGCTGTAGCAAGACCACATCATAACCAATATGTAATGCTGTATTACACGGATTACCATATATCTTAAATATTCACGTGATGTTTAGGGCCATTTGTTTACCAAAAATTTCTTGTGAATAGTTGAATTATATTGACTCAGTCCTGTCATGATATACGTATGTGGACTTCATTCCCAACCAGGATAGGATTAAGTAAAAAGCCGGATTATCAGGATTACTAGTTCGGTGATTGATTTATGCTCTCTTGTAGGTAATTGTTTTTTACCATTAAAATAATTTTGTTGAATAGTGTAGATACGATGCCTTACATCAATATAGGCAAATTTTAAAAACAAAGAATCTTTTATGAGCTCTATGATTCATATGTACTTTTTGAAAAAACATTAACATACCGACACTATTTGAAAATCGACTTATTATAATTTTTGGTACATACTATAATATTATCAAAATACTATAAGACATTTTCAAATGGTCACCTATGTCATATGATTAAAATATTATGAATGAAACTACATTCTACTGCAACATGTTCAAAATCAAAGATATCATTATTCCAGTTATACGAATCTCCTTGTAAAGAGACAAGTTAAAAATAAATTTTACGTAATACAAATACTATTTCGTCGCATGATTAGTCAGTTAATAATCCATACATTTAACATTTAGTTCAACTACGATGGACATTGAATATTAATTTACATTTGATTTGACTTCTGCAAACAGGGAAATATGCTTTGAATACAAGATGAATTGAAAAAGGTCATGAACAATAAATATACATATGTACATATGATTATTTCACGCCTTACATATAATACTTTTGAAACTTAAAATAAAACAGTGTAAAACTTTATACGGCTTAATGAAGCCGGCTGGTCTCAGTATCACCCGGAACCGAAACCGAAACTTGCTAAATCGTAATATTTTTTTATAAGTTAAAATCTAGTATTTTGACGCATTGGAGTTTGTATTGAAATAGCGATATACTAATTCCATATAAACGAATTGGAATAAATATATTTTGAATATAATGAGATTGAATATGTTCAGCAAAAAAATCTACGTACAAAATATATCTAATGTAAGTATACTTAAAAAAATTAATAATTCAACTGGAATTATTGTGGAAGTATTATAAAATAATTAAATATATTATTTATTTCAATAAATAATATTTTATATTTTTTTATATAATTACTCAGGGGTCTCACCCAGCTGAGCGGACCGTCCAGGCAGCACAAGCTTCCCTCTGACAAACATTTCCCCTGGAACCGTCTGGATTCAATGGTCAATAGGGCTTAACCCAGGGACCCACTCGCATTCGTGGGTTGCGGTTATATTAACGTTCAGAGGGCCTCGCCCTGATATCGTTTCCCCTCTCCCCTGCTGGGTGCAGAGAGATGATTACACCGTACCGTACCGTCAATATAATGACAAATACCTAATATACCTAATTGTTTATATTTATATTTCCTATAATATATACATATATATATATATATATTCTTTTTAGTGCAAATGTCCCCAAAATGTGCGTTTTTTCAAGCACCTACTGTACAGTACTGCCTATTGAAAATGAGTTGTTAAAGAATTATTCTGCCTTTGACCAAGTCCTCTTGAATAGTTATGTGATATCTTATAGATATGAGATATTGTCCAAGGCCAAGGGGATAAGTTCCAGGATTTGATGTACTATATTGGTCGCATCGATGTTCTACACAGCAGTAATCTCATTCTCCAAGTAAAATTATTTAGTTAACTTTTTATTTATTTCAATTTTCGGTTTATTAGCACTATACCATATACATATCTTAATACATACTTTTAAAAATACTCGTAGGCTTGGTGCTTTTGTACAGTATCTCCATGGTTACAAGACAGTATTGAAAATGAAGTTGCTGCTATAATATGTTGGCAACATGATTATATCTATGCAAATAGAAACACGCAAAACACGAACCTTCTTCTAGGACTTCCTTTAATTTACCTATGTCGTACATGCACACACACTTTTCCTTGCTGCGACTTACTGCTCTATTAAAAGAGAACATTTAACTTTGAAATTGATTAAATAAAATTTTTAATGTTTCATAGTGTACAAATGCAGGAGCTTTACTCAATCAAAATAATGAGTTAATACCATCGTGTTATAAAAATAAGTAGTATAAGTACTTTACTTTAATTTATTTACTATATATATTTGTGTATTCGTTAAAAAAATAATTCAAAATTTATAATTTATAAGCTATTTTGCTATATTTATGCAATTACGATAAGCCTTTTCTTTTAGAAAGGAAAATAAAATAGAGCCATAGACACTCTTTACTCCGTTTTTGGGTAAAGGATGGCGAAACCAAGCGCCGTTAGCATTGCAAATTAAACTCACGAGTATTGCGTTACACACAAAGCCTTTTATATTGTGCCTCAATAAAATTATAACAATTTATAATAGTCACAGTAATTTTTAACACACAATAAAATTGAATTAAATAAAAATGTAGAGTAAAAAATTTACTGTAAAAAAAGTATTCTGTGGTTTTCAAAAAATAGTAGCTTCCCAGAATTAATATAAGTTAAGATTAGTTAAAATGTTTAATAAAAATTATTTTGCTATATGCTTGCAATTACAGATATAGAATAATTTAAAAAAGTCGGTCTTTGTTGTTACGGAAACAAAATAGAATATTACATGTACATATCATATTAAAGCTTATTACTCTGTTGAAGAATATTTATAAGATAAAAATGTGTGGAAGTAGTATGATTTGGGTTTGGTGCAGGTTAGCTACCACTGTATTGAATGATACAATTGTAATTTTTGTATTTGAAAAGAGCAACTGTTAAGCGTCTCGCCGGCTTTTCTCAGCAGACTTCCTTCCGATCCGGTGGTAGCATTATGCTCCTTCGACAATTCAAAAGGATATTTTGAATTTGAATTATTGTGTTCACGCGTCACCTATAACTTACAAAGTAAGTAAAGAGTACCAAGTAAAAAGTAGTAAAACACAAACTAAAGATGTGAAATTTTGTTCTTGACTTTCGATCACTCCAGATACAATGTAATTACTAAGTAGTCTGGATTTGGTCTCGAACTCAATGAAGCTTTACGTCTAATAGGCGAGGGGATACGTCTATATTAGGAATATAATTTTTCCTCCCAGTACAATTTGAACACATGCGCGTTCCCTTATGTATATCACTTTCTACATAAGTGGTTGTTATACACATAAAGTGTGTGTAATATTTATTTAAGTAATTTAATATATTTATGATGCGTTATTATATAAGATATTGACATTTTGCACTTTTTCTTCATATAAACTTTAACTATGCTAAATATTATATTTATCTGTCCGCATAATTTTCAAAAAAATGGGGTTAACAAAATTGCTTTTACGTATGTTGACAATGAATTGAAATTAGACAATTATTTATATTAAGGAACATTAGAAGGTTACGTGATAACAGAATTCGAATACTGCTGAACACACGGGATACACTTGTGCGCAGTGTCTGAGTATTGTTCAGTGGTACGGATTTCTCACTATGCAACCCATTCTCTACTGAGAGAACGATTACAAAAAACATTATTGGGATACCTAGTATTTTCCAATAGGATTTAAAAAAAAAGTACATTCTCATTGTAAACAATGAACACCCTTCCAAATAAATTCCTTAGAAGAACGTAGACGTTCGTTTGAATTATTTTTCGAATCTAAAATAAAATAAAATTTTCACCAATTAAATTGAATGCCCTCAGTTATTAAATAAATATAATTACTTGTACAAATAAAGCTCTGATGCAGTAAACAGTACTCCCCTTTATCCACCACTCCGAAAAACAACAGTCTTTGGATTAAACTGCTCTGTTCCTAGATTCAAGCAAGCAAGTTGGTTAATAATTACATCGACTTATTAGACATTAATGCTAATTCGACAAATAACTTTTCATAAACACCAAACTCCAATCATGTTAAAAATATTATTTAATTTATCAACTCAAGATATTGTCTTTTTTTTGTTTGAAATTCGCGCTTAAGAGCGCATTATCTCTTCTGGCATGCTATAACTGCCTATAAGTGTTTTACACTTAACAGACTAAGTTCCGTTTACTATGTATGTGCTGTGTAAACAAATATTGGTGGATCAAATAAATAAAAAAAACAATAACTTACTAAGTATCTTAAGAACCTCACCAAATGTACGTACATGTGTACGCACGTAAAGAAAGAATACTAATACTGGCGGCAAGTATTTAAAGCGTGCTACATTATTCCCTCGTAATTTATAAAAAAATACAAAGTAATACATTTTGGTTAAAAATGTAAATGAGTCTTGTATAATTAAAAGCAACAAGACGTTAAATTAGAGTATAATTAACAGTTAGATGGTTATCACTATTGTTTACGCTAAGATTAATGAAATATTTTGACCTTCTTCAAAAGAATGATAAGCTGTAACTCTTTCCGGTTGATCTTAAAATCCATTTTTTTTCTTTTATAAGCTTACAATAGTATGTACAAGTATTTTGAAAGTTCAAACTAATTTAAACTAAAATATCATTCAAAACAAATATAATAATCATAATAGTATATAGTGGAGGGCACTAATATATAAAATAATTCAAAAGGCATAGTTATCCCTTATTTGCATATGCAATTGCATATGCACCATCTAGTCAAACATTAGATACAATCCTGTTATATGTTTTCGCCTGTCTGTTTCCCGAAAACAAATAATATTATAGTAGTATAATATTATAGTAGTAGTAGTAGTATTTTTTTGTAAATAGTTCATAATGTTGAAATGAAGTAAAGTTAACTTCAACATAGGATGCTACTAGTACGTTAATTTTAGAAAAACAAGAATCACAATTGTATAATCAATATTTTATACTATGATACGATGAAATGTTTATCATAGGATAAAGCAATATTAAATATAGGAAAAGATACAATAATACAAAAACATATATAAATTGAATAATTTTTACAAATGTTAAAATTACATAATGAATTTATATTAAAATTAACATTCAAACGTGAAAATATTTTTGTACTGTTACAAGGAACAATTTATATGAAGTCTAATATAAGTGTTAGCATTATTACAAATTGTTATTTAATATGCACTTTAGTTTTAAGCAGACAATGGTTCATAAAAAAGAACTAGGTAACAAGTTCAGTTAAAATTTAACTGTATACATATTCCTACGTACAGGTATAGCTCAGTTCAAATATTTTTTTATAGATTTTAATAGGTACCAACGGTATAGTTTTTTAGGCTAATTGTCTTCTACGAGTTTTATGATCTCGTAATTAAGTGTAACGTAGATAAAATGATAAACAGATAATAGGGGCGTGTGCAAATCTTACGTTTCAGTGATGGAATAACAAAAAATACGAGCAACCCTGCCTATAAATGGTTTAATCTGATTCAGTAATATCAGTTAACAAAGTGAGTACAACAAGTGCAGCTTGGTCTACTAATATTGCGAGGTATGTAATTTTTTTTGAATTTAATTGTAATTTTAATTATTTAGTCAAAGTTGTTACATTATAAACTAATATTTTATTCTTACTTCAAGCTAATTTAACTAATTCTAAGTTTAAGAATATATTTATACATTTTTTTTTCAGATGTATTTTATAATTTATATAGCGGTCTTAGCTTTAACATGTTCCTTTGGAAATTCACAATCTGTGTCTCCAAACGTCGCACCTCAACTTTACCCATACAACTCAGTTCGTAATCCAGGTGCCGTCGGATACAATCCTTATTATAATTCTGCGAGTGCGTCTGTCCCCATTTTAAGTTACAAAAGCAATCAAGGAATTGATGGCAGCTATGATTTCAGGTATACTTACGTTAAATATGTTAAACATGTATTTCTTGAAATGTTAGTTAACAAAGAAAATTTTATGACGAATGTTTTTTTGTCATTAATTTACATACTATTCCCAAGTTTGGATATGTTAAATTAAGACCTAATATATAAGACAGAATATATACCTAATTATTTTATTTTCCTATTTTAATACATATACTGTTCAAGAGAACTTGATTTATTATATATAACATATACTATATCTGCGGTCTCTGCGGTGTGGTTAGCGGCGGTTATAAATAATAAATTATTTTAATGTTTTTTTAGTTTTACAACTGGTGACGGAAAACAAGCACAGGAAATTGGGTTTTTAAAGAATTCATACATAGACAACACTGGTGCACCCCAAGGAACACATGTGAGCGATAGATAGAGCTATCTTATATTATAACATTATCATATTTTTTTAAATAATGATAGACATATACATTTCTTTTTTTGTTCTTGTTAGTTCACTTATTGATTTTTTGCGTTCCCATATATTTTTTCTTTTATGGGAAACCAATCGTTAAGTGTTCAAATGCCAGAGATGCATAAAAATACATATATATATATTTCTAAGAACAGAGACTTGTGAATTATGACTATCTCCGCCTACTTGTACACCTAAAAAGTACTTCTCAACCTATCTGGCTAAATGAGAAAGAAAATGAGTCATTCATAAAATTTACATTGTTATAGGTTAAAGAAGGCAGTTACAGCTACGTGTCACCAGAAGGCATCCCTATTCAACTAAATTATGTAGCCGATGAAAATGGTAAGAAAAACTTATTTAATCCAAGAAAAAAATAATAATATAATATAACGTAAACCCTTATGATGAGGTGTTTTATATCTACCTAATTATTATTTAAATGTTTATTTTGATTTTAATTAATTAAATAAATAAACAAAAATATCTATTTATACTTATAAATTAATTTTCTCATGGTTTCGAGTGGAAAGTGAGGGATTGTCTTGACTCTAGGTTCTCTAGATAGAGCAAAAAAAATCCATTTTACTATATCAGTTTTAAATAAATCGTTCTTGTAGGTTTCAGACCAGCTGGTGTTCATATATCAGCGGACGGTAGAGGTGTTGTGCCAACGTCTCTACTTGACAACGTAAAAGGATCTCAGACCTATGATCCTCGATACAACCTATACGATCCTTACAATCGCAATAAGTATTTTAATCAGTATAACTCATTAAGACCTTACAATTCCTACCGACCTTTTGGATACAGTAACACTGTAAAGGGAGTAACAAAATAATGTTTGATATTTTTTGTAATTATATTAAATAAATATGAATATGACGTACTACATTTTTTTTTTATATTAACACACTTTCAGCATATCATAGGAATACGTTAATCACGTGATACGTTGCGTATTAGGATATCAGCTCACTTTGAACAGCTAAATGTGGCCTAGTCGGAAATGCTTTGCCTAACAAAATCTGGAAAGGCAACGAGCATATTCTCTAATTTAAATTGAAGTCCACTGCTATAACCGTCTGTTATGGTCGTCCGAAATACATAAAGATGGCGCCAGCTTTTTATTTTACGAAATATTTTAGTATGATATTTATTTCAAACTTCTTGTTATATCTGAACAAAAAATCATACAAGCTGATCTACAATAATATGCTTAGCAGATAAAAAAAAGATATAAAGTAAACTGGATATCTGGTCTACCTGGACCATGAATGCGAATTTCTATAGAAGTGTGATTTAAAAAACCTTTATCGGATAATTGATTGTTTTGTGATGTTTTATAAAGTATTATTTAATTTTATATATATATATAGACAAATGTATAAATTAAATTTGAGAAATAATTTCATAAATATCTTTAGATTTGTCTAATATTTAAAGTTGTGGATCTTATATGAGTAACATGTATGAGTACCTTACATACCAAAGTAAATTCTTCGTGAAAGTTCATACATACGTTTTAATGTAGTAATAGAAAAACATATTTTAGTTACAAAATAATACTAGAAATTGAAAGAACACGAATTAACATAGTAGCGGTCAAAAGTTAATAACAGTTAAAGGACAATATTTTGTTATTATGTATGACAGGTCGATGAAGCAAGATCAATAAATTTTTAGTTTAAAAAAACCTTGTTGAAGCGTGTCATACATTCTTGTAACAGGTTTCCAGAAATCTGTCCGCACTGATGCACCTACGAGTTAAGGTTAAATTTGCAAAAAAATTTTAACTGATTTGTTTCATAATATATTCGAGTAGTACTTACTAACTTTGGAGATCCGTAATATTTATTCCGTGGCACTTTGCATTATTAACGAAATATATTACTTAAGAATATTTCTGGTAAATGAGAATACAATATGTAGAAACAAAACCTGTGAAAGCTTTACTAAATAGCTTAATATTTTTGTCAATTATGTACTTATTTTGCTTACATAATAAAGCGAGTTGTACTGATTTCTCCTCATATGTATAACACGTTAAGAAAAATATAAAACATACAATCTGTTTTTATTTAGGCATTAAAATACACAATTTTTCTGAAATATTTGTAGCATATAGACGTTTTTTTTAAAAAATATATATTTTAATTTTATTTCTATGGTTTTTTTTATTTATATGGTTTTTTAATAACTCTTTAGAAAAAAAACATAAATAGTAAGTAATAGATTATTGAAATGATTTAATTGGTATCATTTATTGGTGGTAGTTTTAATATAATTAATTTAAAACGACTATTTCCTTCACTATGAGTGTCAATAGAAAGATAGCCTTTATAGATAGAGAATAAGCCACCACGTCAATAGATAAAGAGATATCTGCTAATTCTGTGATACTTTTGATTCTATGTGCATACTTATGTTAAATAACAAATGGACTGTACAGGATTTCTAAAAGTACAACTGTAATAATATTTTATTATCAATTCAATTGTACAGAAAGAACATGGTCTTATATTTAAAATCTCTCTCATACCACGATTTGCCGGAATTCTGATAAGATCTATGCGTGACAATAAAAAAAAACACTTTCAAACATAAAGCAGGATACAGCTTATTATATTATATACGTCGTTTTACGCTTTCCTCATTTTAACGTGTGTTGCTATGGACTTTTCTACTAATATACAGGATTATATATTTTCATAATAATATGATCGAATGTATTTTAAGAACCTAATTTGTAATAATATTTTATTCAGGCCGACGTGGCAGAGCGGCACATGACTGACTGTACATTACAATGGGGTGGGTACAAGTTTCAATGTACCTAACACAAAGCGCGGCGTTGGGTTCTGGCAATCAACACGCCATTATCTCGATTTTGGGGTGGAAAAAGGAGAACGGAGTGTCTTGAAACTATGTTCTCTCTGACTCCTCTATGCGCTCAAAAGTGGAAAGCTGTGTATAAATTATGATAAACGATAGAAATTAAATATGATATTTTCATTTATTATAAAAATTTCCTACAGTATGAGAAAGAAATATGATATTTCCTTTAGTTTGCATATTATTAAAAAAGTGTAGAGCCCTTAAAGTGACTGAATTTTACTAATTACTTGACTTACTTCATACAAGTCATTGAATATTTTAACTTAATCTTATTAGTAATAAGGTGTTCTATTATAATTATGTAATTTTGCTTCTCGGTGCAAATACACCTTCATACGAAACAACTCAATAAGGGACCTCACAATACTTATCCTTTGTCGTGAACCGCCATAAAATACGAATTTTGAATCTGTGTCGCTGTGTAATGCAGTCAAAAATCGTATAAATACGTGGGGTTAATCCTCAGTGCATCATTCCTTCTTTACTTTTTGTAAGCTCCCTACTTGCATCTGATATTTCATCAAAATGAAATACATAGTAAGTGTTATATTAAAGGCGTAACATTTTTATGTTATTTTTATATTTTTAGTGTTTATTTATTTTGCAGTTTCTATTAGTTTCGATTGTTGCTGCGACGGCTGCAGATATTAGCAGCTTACAGCCAATTTTATATCACCAGCATCCACAATTACAGCAACAGCAAGCTTACACAACAGAACCCATTCCTATCATAAGACAAGAACAAATCATCAACCCTGATGGATCCTATAAGTGGAAGTTAGTATTTTTGGGCACTTTTTACATTATCTATAAAATTAAGCTTAATTTCTTTATATTGACAACAGGTGTTAAGGAAATATTTTAAAAAGTTGTATTTTAATATGTGCATGTATCATATGTTATGATTAAGCAAAATGACATTTGACCATATATATTGTTATTTGAAGGCAAGTCAAGGCAATATGGCTACTTACTAAGCACTTAAGTAGTTTTTTCTTTATTAACATTCAGTAAATATTAAAAGATCCGTTTACCGAAAGTGCTTTATTTCATATTACAAGTTCCAAGAAATTTTGTACCCCGGCATAACCCGGATATGTTTTGTTTTGTGTATTACATTTAGTTAAGTATCTTCTTCAAAGTGACCTTCAAATATCTTCTTTACAGAGACTAATTATTATATTATAAGATCGTATTTGAGAAAAAAATACAGCATATATTAAAAATAATAATGCTGTATATTTTTATCCACAGTTCTATGACCTATACGATAATTGACAAACGTTCGAGCAGCTTTATTCTACATAAGAATTTATATTTTGATACGAATACTTCTGTTTGATTCCCCGGTGTTTTTATCAACTAATATAGACAATAATTAATTACTTTTGTAATATATTTTTGTGATCATGTGAGTTAAACAAAAACTTTTACAAGTACACTGACAAGCTTTTACAAGTATAGTGACGTTATCGCAATTTTCTTTGCTACTGCTTTACTGCTGGAGCTTTTTACAGCTAAAAATTAAAAAAAATATTGCAAGCAAGCACAATAATTGTTTTTACTCTGTGTAATATTATAAGACTTTACAATACCGAATACCGGAGGTAATTTAAAGTGAACTTGTTAAGTCAGTATGACATGTTAATTTTGGAATTTTTGTAATAATGTGAATTATTTTGATCACTTTAAACGAATACTCATAGATAGTCATATAATGTTGGTTTATGGTTTGAAAAGCTGATATCATTTTAAAGTATTTTTCCATGAATGTAACCAAAACTGCTGAATCATGTACATGATTTCAAAATAGAATTGGTACATAATTCTGTGACAATAGCAATGCGTAAGCTTAGGTGTGGTCGATATCTATAAGTGTATAATATACTATTTTTGTTCAGTTATGAAACCGGAAATGGTATAAGCGCTGAAGAGGCAGGTTTTATAAAAAATTTGGGTATCCCTGAACAAGAATCACAGGCTGCTCAAGGACAGTACAAATATACAGCGCCCGATGGACAAGTAAGTCAAGTATTATATGTTATACCTATGTTATTAATTATTACCCTGAAAACATCTTGTTATATATTTTTTTCAACGCCTAGAATAAAACATGGATAATATTCGTAGTAACACATTGGTGTTAATAAAAATACAGGCGTTCTGTTTTAAGGTTAATTGTTATACCTATTGGGGAATAGGTTCGGCTCTGTATTGATTATTTTTAATATTTAAATATCACATACCACAACTAATGGTAACATAATAATAAATAAGAAGGATTCATTTTTAATATCATATTTTACAGGTTATTCAGCTGCAATACGTAGCTGATGAAAATGGTTTTCAGCCCCAAGGTGCTCATCTTCCTACACCACCGCCAATCCCAGCTGATATTCAAAAAGCTTTAGACCATCTCGCTACTCTTCCCCCACAGGCACCGGAACAAAATCAATATAAATTATTATAAGTGAATACTACAAAGAAATATAAATTATTATGACCATAAGAGGCTGCTACAATGCAACAGAGGCATTCAAATGTAATAAAACATCTTAAGATTCTGTGACTTAGACTTAAGTATGTTTTGAATAATTTATTTTATATAATTGAGCTATTTAAAATTACATCGAATAAATAATTTGATGTTAAATAGATTTTTTCATTTTTAACGTTTCTAGTGGCAGTTATTCAATTATTTTCGACTTTCTATCTTAACAAGTATTTAAGAGGAAAAGTGCTATAAAACAGCAGGTATCAATGCCTTACCTTACCTTACCATCTTACGTGTGACCTCCCTTGCCCAACGACCCGTCAGTTCACTTTCTCTGCGCGTGTCAAGGTCGCTAGTCATCGCCATAAACTTCACATAGTTGAAGCTCCTTAATCATATGTTGTAAAATATTTAGACGGTTTTCAAACTGTCTATTTTGGCATAAGTCTATTTTGAGTGTCGATTAAATTAACAGTACTTTCATTATAAGGTTATAAAAAATAAATTACCTTTTATATTTTATGCGAACAATTGGGTTTTATTTGTTTTTTATTATTGTAACTAATTTTATAAGCGGACTTTTATACATGCTTTGATATTGATACAAAGTTAGGCATGTTGTTATTAAAATTATGAATGAAATAATAAATACATCACACACTTTCTATCGTCTAACGAATTAATTGGAAATAAGAGGTTTCTTTTAAGATGTTTTAACTTTTTTTGTGCCTCTTTTTCATTATTCATCCTTTTTCACGCATAGCAGGGTAGTCAGAGAAAATCTAGTGTCAAGAAACTCCATTCTCCGTTCATTCTTGTTCATCAAAGCAAAGAAATATAAAAAATGATATCAAGGGCCTAGGGGGAATCGATGCCACAACCAATCGCAATTACAGTCAGACGCTGTCCCACTGCGCCACAATGGCCTCAATGGTTTTAACAATATAATAATATTTTAATTTAATATATTTATTTAAAAGCTTAGCACATTTTTTATACATTAAACTTTCGATATTTTACATACATATCACTAACTGGGACACTACTCCCAGTACATGGATGGTAATGCAACCAAAATTTCGCCCGAAGTCATTCTATTGACGATAGCGCTTATAATGTATTGCCATTTACATAACCAATATGAGAGAAATCCTTTTGTTGTCTGAATACGTATTCATACAAATGATTATGATATTACGTAATAAACCAAGTATCGATACAGATGCGTGTGCTGTTTTAAATAAAAATTACCTACAGAATAAAAATTATGTCGCAATGTCATCTATATGGATACAATAGGGCTTAATATTTTGAATCTGATCTAATAGATTTGTAAAGATGATGTTGTTCAGGTATAGAGGGATATCGAGTGATTTTGAACGCTATGGTATTGGGTTCAATCCACTCCAGGTTAAATTATAATTAATAAAAAAATACCCCAATTAGCAATTTATTATAATTTAGGCCGTCTTGCCGAAGTGAGACAGCGTCGAACTATAAATACGACTAATGTGAGTTTGATTCCCGGGGATACTTAACACCGAATTGTTGAATTTCGGTACTTAACACCGACTACCTCGATTTCGGGCGGAAAATAGGTCTTGCTGAGTGTCTTGATAATATCAAGACACAGGCACACAGACAAGACAGATTTTTATTACAATAAAAAGCGCAAGAAAAGTTTGATTTATAAAACTTTTTGATTTGTACCTACATTCAGGAAAAATAACTTAGTGTGAATGTTAAAAAAATTATCTTCTAATCCTTGTATTCAACCGGAATGAATCGGATTGCATAACAGGTGTG
This sequence comes from Podotricha telesiphe, assembly GCA_038994665.1. Classification (NCBI taxonomy): domain Eukaryota; kingdom Metazoa; phylum Arthropoda; class Insecta; order Lepidoptera; family Nymphalidae; genus Podotricha; species Podotricha telesiphe. The sequence continues at coordinate 1,230,780 of JAOYRR010000188.1, read as the reverse complement.
TAATGTGATTTTCATGAACATAAAGATATGTATGACGACTTCTTCTTCTCCATTATTTCATCCCTTCATTATTAGTATCGACAAGTTTTTAATAATAATCGCCAACCAATAAAATTGTATTATGCATACCCTTAAGAAACTATAAACTACAAATTAAATTAAACATTCGATGTATGCGTATGACAATTATGATTGAAATTATATTGTTTAATATACACGTGCAATAATTGTGCTTTGTTTAAATTCGTATACCAAGGTTAACTAAACTATCTAAGTTGAAGTGGTCATAATCACGTTTTACGCAAATCGTCTTTAAATTAGCGCAACACAAGATGTGTGCTGAGACTGATGAAATTCAATGATGTTGAACGAAAGGTAAAAACTTGGTGTAACTAATAAATTGTGAGATCAAAATGATTTGATTCCAGCGATGTAAATAGTCACTTGCGTTAAGGTCAGTGCTGAACAAATGAAACACCGTTAGCTTTGTTGACAGCCGTTACGTCGACATCAAGCTGACATATAAGCTTCGAGGTAATGGATGTACTGTTTACTTATTTCATAGATTTTACGACACCGCTAAAGGATTGTGAAACTAGGAATGTAGGGAGATGGTTACTTAGAGCCTACTATAAATACTAAAATTGTCGGGATATAATAACGTCAGTCAATAACAGATACTTCTATCGATATTTTAACCAAAACATTAACAAAAATGAAAATCTTTGTAAGTTGATAGACTTTGTGATAATCTTTTTTCAGTGAGAGAGCTGTGTATATAGTTCAATACTATATTTGGAATATATTACGCTTAAAAATTGTTCTTGGATACTAAAGATGTATTTATTTTTTAGGTAATGGTTGCACTCTTCGCGACGGTGGCGCTTGCTGCACCTCAAGTATCAGAGCCTATACCTATTGTTCGACAAGACGAACAAATTAATCCAGATGGATCATACCAATATGCCTTTGAGACAGGTAACGGTATTAGTGCTGATCAAAAGGGAGACTTGAAGAAGGTCGGGGATGTTGACATATTAGAAGTGAAAGGTGAATTCCAATATCCTAGTGAAGATGGATCAAACATTCAACTGTCTTATGTCGCTGATGAGAATGGATACCAGCCCCAAGGAGCTCATCTACCGACAGCTCCTCCGGTGCCAGAGCCCATTCAGCGTGCTCTTGCATATCTCGCTACCGTTCCGCCACAACAGTAAAAAATAGACATTGCTTAGCAATAACAGAAAACTGAAGTGCAATTATTTTATATTTTTTTACACCAAATATAGTGTTTTATACTTTTATTTTATTTCAAAATAGTTTTTTTTATAAGACAATTATTTAAGTATATACATGTCCTAACAATTACAAATAAGTAAATGTTTAATTCTCCATCAGAAGACTATTGAGCTGTATAGAAGAACTCATTAAGCTCTAAATCAGTAAAATATAATTTAAGAAAATTAGGACACATGATGTAGTTGCGGTTTATTTGTAAAACAAATGTTATTAATGTAAAATAGATTAGTAGGCTTTTGTAACGTCTTAGTGTGACCTTCCTCAATGGCTTAATAAGCATAAAAGTTTTTCTTGTCGCAAATTTTGTGTGAACTTACTTTTTCTTATGACATTTGTTGTACTGAGTGAAATAATGTTTCATAGATTTGGTTATTTAATTAGTTCAAGATATTAGTAAATTTTTTTCAACTTGTACAACAATATATATATATATATATATATATATATATATATATATATAAAAAAAAAAAAAAAAAAAAAAAAAAAAAAAAAAAAAAAAAAAAAAAAAAAAAAAAAAAAAAAAAAAAAAAAAAAAAAAAAAAAAAAAAAAAAAAAAAGGCCTTTGTGACCAACAAACCTTTACTCATCAAGTGACTGCTAGATAACGTATATTCGAAATGATTGGAAAATTTCAGAAAGCTGAAATTTGGCATATAATTTTAACAGGAAGGGGAAAATATTTAATGTTTTCCACTTCAAAATATGAAAAATATAAATAGAATAGGGTTTAGGGTCATAATGTCAAAACGAAGCGACACATCGTTATCAATTAAATGTGACGATAATAACTTTAAATTTTTATACATCATTTCGATTGAAATAACGACGACTAGCTTGTTTATTAATTAGAATTTTAGTAACTAAAATCTTATTGTAACTCGGCCAAAGCGAAATTCAAGTGTACGCTAAAATGTGAAAATACATATCGATATTCTTATTAGGTATTCATAAAATGTAAATTCATGCGAATATCCATAATATTTCTGTTTGTCTTCAATATACATAATATTGTTTATTTAATGTTATTATATAAGAAAAAATAATTATATACGAGATGAGAGAGTAAGCCGTATAAGCTACGATGAAATTAATATATTAATTTCATCGTAGCGCGGGTATCAATCTATTATATATTTAGTAAATTACTAGACTAGATTTACGAGCGTCTTTTGAAGCTATGCCATACAATTTATTTACATGGACAATAGATATTGTTTAATAAATAATTATATATAGTGAAATTATACAATTTCAGACACACAGATGCATATATTAATACAGAATAATATAAGAAAATAACCAAATTTAATAGCTGAATTAATGATGACGAGACACAGTTCTAAACTTTATATTTCTATTTAAGAATATTTCTAAATATATTTAATATAATGTAGGGTACCTGATGATAGAAATTATAATACTAATATAAAGATATCGTCAACATTCACTACCTTATTTTTTAAATAAAATGAGTTTCAAAAATTATGTAGGAAATTTCCCTTTACCTAAATTTCAAGCTCTAATGTAGGTACTTTGAACAAGTTTAATTGATATATGAAAGCTAACGGGTATTTAGAGAGTGACCTTCGATGAAACTAAAAATCGAAATTCAACTAATGCAATCAATTTAGAAGTTATTAAGCCATTTCTTTGTAGCCATTAAACATATTCTTTATAGAATTCCTTATTTTATTATTTTGAACAGTTATCTTTAATGCACGTTGGAATTTTTATGTAGGTATTTGTAAGTTATGACATTCAAAGAAATAAAATTCATAACAATTTTTACAAAATACTAAAATATATATTCAATAACCATACTTATAAAAATAATCAACGCTGAGGATGATTATCGGCAAAAACCTGTGAAACTACGTAGTTCAAAATGGAAGTTGTAAAGACCAGACTTGTATTGCCGTGACCTCGTCTCGATCGAGCCCTTAACCTATAAGCTATCTGTCATTTCTTATACGCTTTAAAACCTCTCCAAGTAATATAAGGGGTCTAATAAAAATATTAATAAAATATAACGCTACCGAGGAAAATCGACATAAGCTAATATTACACACCTCTTATTGACTATAATCTATGTTTCAAAATCACGTAACGTAAAGCTTTATTACATTGAGTTTTTAAACAAAATTGAGGTATTTTTGTAAACCTGAAGTTAGTCTTCAAGATAATAATATTTAGTACTTTTTTATTTTATCATATTATTATTTATTCATGATGTAACCTCAATCTAGAACTTATATATAATAAAGGAAATGCAATAGTGTGAAATTTATTAATGGCATATTTTTACAAAAATATATTACAACTTCACGTTTTTTTTTGTATAGTAGGGTAGGCAGCGAGAACGTAGTGTCAAAACACTCAGTATTTTCCACTCAATTCAAAACAGTGCGTGTTGAGTGGCGGTCTTGTCACCTGAGCTGAATAATGAAAATAATTAAAATATAACCCCGTGTGGTACTCTACCCCACAAAAAATATAATAGAGATTATCATAATTTCGACATACTATCATTGAGAATACTCACATATAAATAACAGACCACACACATTTCAACTTGTGTCAGTAGTCAGTTCGTCTGTCGACTGTCGTCGTGATTGATTGTGGGGTTGATTTCCACTGGGATGATTGATATAAGTGGGATGATCATAATTTAATTATTTTTATTTACCCACTCTGATGAAAAAGACAAAACGCGGCGTTAAAGGCCGTGGTAACTCAGCACGCAATGTCTCAAGAAAGTGGAGAATAAAGTATCTTGACACTAGGTTTTCTCCGACTGACTTGCTATTTAGAAAAAATCTACAAAAAAGTGTACAGCTAAAAAAAATTGATTTCCAATACTGTTAAACATTTGTAAAAATCATTACAGAAATAGAATGTCAAATTTTATCTATATTATGTCAAGTTTTATTCTTATGGACCTATCATTCTTTCCCTATTCGATACGGCTCCGGATACGATATTCAATATCTTTTTGGATATTGTTTTTGTTACTTTAATTTTTAACTTTTTTTAATGAATAATACCTACTACACCTATATTTTTTAGTTTGAAGAGTACAGCAACTAAAAGTAACCTATAATTATCTCATATTATTAATCTAACTTAAGTAAAATTGGTTAGGTAGAGAAAGGGGTACTGACAGTGGAGAAAAGCGTAATGTGCATTTTAAGGGAAGCGCCCCTGAGGTCTACACTTGGGTCACAAGTCTTAAGCACCCCGCTCTTCAACGCGATGGGCACCCACACGGTGTATCTATGAAATCCTAAAGAGTTTCTACTCATATATCAGTGTATTTCGATATGTAAGCAACACCTACTTATAAATAAAACGGATGAAAAATGTGCGCATAAATTTAATATACTTGTTATTAAAATTGACCTTTAGCAAATTGCCTAATTGTGTGATTATTATAAAAAAATATTGTTTATAATGTTGGTCAAGCCCGGTAATATTTTTAACCTGTGATAGTTACACAAAAACTTAATAGATTTAGGTTCTAGAACTTTATTCTTATTGTTGTAGCTGTATATAATTAAGGAATAATGACTACCTCGTTGAAATTTTCTTCAAATTTGTGATCTGTGATCATTTTACTTTTAATCCATTCAAGAATTCAAGTGTAATGAGTAAATCGTAAATGTGATGCAATTGTAATATATGAGATGGATATCCAAATATCAAAGACGCTCATATTTATGACTTATAAAGTATATTTAAGTAAAGGTACTTGTACGATTTTTTGGAAGTAGTTGCGGTAAAATTTTACAACGGATTTGATCGACTTCTATCATTAGGCTAGTGTATATAGGCTTTCCGTGCGAAATATGGAACGTATGTAAGATGGAGATAAATTTACATAACCTAGAATGATACCTTGTACTAGATATATATGTGGAGTTCAAAACCTGTAAGGTATTGACCTTGAAACGTTTTCAAATTCTATGTAAAGAAAATGTAAGAATAATTCGAAATTAACATTACCTACTTAACGAACGGTTCTGTTTCATAGATTTTTTTATGGTATCTGTACTTAGTGTGATATAATAAGCTTAACAAATAGAATGTATAGAGCGTACATAAACACATAAGTATGCAATATGCATATTTGTCTTCATCAATTGACCTTTCTTATTTCATTTCAATGTGATTACCTTGCGATGAATAAAAAGATTATTGCATTTATCATTAATCATTATAATAGAAACAAAATATCGTATGTTACGATAATTATATTTTATATCAAACGGATTTGGAAAATTTGCATTGTGCACGAAAGTTATATGAAAAAATATATTATTGGGGGCATTTATTAATGTAATAGATCCCAAAACCATGATTTTTAAATTTCTTTTTTATGTGTGTCTGTTTGCCTGTGTGTTTGTGCACGCTAATCTCAGAAGCGGCTTAACCGATTTAAGTGCAGTTTTTACTATTGTATTTTGGTTATCTTCCTTTTATATTAAGTTTTTATTTAATTTCAATCGTTTCAATAAATTTAAGCAAAGTTTATGATTGGTGAAAGTTAAGTTAAGTGAAAATACGAAATAGTTAGTTATAGTCGTGTAGCTTACGTTGGCAAAGCCGCGAGCGGGTCGCTAGTTTGTAACAAGTATGGAAAAAGTTTTGGCACTGTCATTAGATGTTATAAAGTTTTACTGCACGTTATGAATCACTATATAAATCTAGTATAAAATTATAAGGGTAATGGAATTTACGAATGTAACTAATTGCTACTGTTATAAGTAGTCTAGGTCTAGTAAAATGCAAGTAATGTGGGACATAAATTAATAAATATATAATCGAGTTGTTCATATATCTCATTATTAAAAAGCAATAAAATATCAGTAAAGAAGGCTCGTCTTTGATATGTGTTAAAAACTTTCTTATTCAGGACCAAAATTGATGGCAGCGTCTTTAAGATTTTTCTTACAAAAGTTTAAGCAATAACAGCATTATTGTTAAATTTGATTTGACCTTTAACGAAATTCCTAAATATAATTATCAATGCTGTGTTAAACACATTTTATATACGTAGAATGTCCAATTTAAATTCTATTTAAGGCTTAACTAAAACATTATATGTTTAAACTACATATTTAGTCTGTATATTGAGAAACTACATTAATAAGGATAATGTCAGTTTTTAAAATACCTTATTGATCATATATTATTTTATATTTTATTATATAATTTTTATTAAATTTGACTGTTCCGATTACTTTACCATTAGAACAGTTTCTATTATGAATAATTTATTGGGTTTGCATTTATTTGCATTTGTAATTTATTTTGATTTACTTATTTAATTAAAGATTTTTAACAAACATTAGGATATTCTTCCATATACTTATATAAACTTGTGAAATATATCTAACAATGAGATGTTGTTTTTCTGCCAATTAACTATTTTATTGTTATAGTTAATCACCAGAAAAATTAAAACTTAATGTTTGTTTTTTTATATCTAAAAAATATTTAGTGATTAATTAATTGTGAACTTGTGGGAGACTCAAAAAATAAATAAGCCATATTAAAATGATGTGCAAATATATTGCAAGCGCATGAATAGGTAAGCTCTCACATAATATTGTCGAATTATTCTGACGCGGCGTGTGGTGCAATACAGCCCAGCGGTGGAGGCAGGTGACCGTATATATACCGATAACACTCTTAGATCAACATTGTCTATCACATTCACCAATTTACTACCAACATGAAAACCTTTGTAAGTGTCAGTGTTAGTATTTTTGATAACTAGTGACTTTTTTCAATAAACAAAATGAGAAAGTGAAAGTGAAAGCTGATTGTATTACATAAGTAAATTATTTTTTTTGAAAATTTTAATAATTATTAATTTTAATTCCAGATCATCCTTTCCCTTGTGGCAGTAGCCCTCGCCGCACCACAGGTACCTTCGGAACCGATCCCAATTCTACGTCAAGATAGTAACATCAGTCCCGATGGCTCTTTCCAATATTCTTACGAAACTGGCAATGGCATTTCCGCTGCCGCTAATGGAGCTCTAAGAAACATTGGCGCTGAGGAACCAGCTCTCCAAATTCAAGGAGAATTCAGCTACCCCAGTGAGGACGGTGGCAGCATCCAGTTATCCTATGTAGCTGATGAAAATGGATACCAACCACGAGGAAGCGCTCTGCCTACTCCCCCTCCTATTCCAGCTGATATCCAACGCGCTTTGGACTTCCTGGCCACTGCACCTCCTCAAGCTCAACGTTAAGTAAAAGGAGTGGTTAATATGCCACCCAATTACAATACCTAGAAGAAGGCTATTATTTAAAAAATAACAATAAGGGGTTTCCTTTATACATCAGTTAAAATCCTTTAGAGGCTATGAACACAACAATTTTAAAAATAAAATGTTACGAGGTATTAATAAATATAACGTTCAATTGATTTTAAGAAAATATTAACTGATGTGTAAATGCTAGGAAAGCAAAGAAAAGGATGAAAAGTTGATATCATGTTTGTATTTTTGTATATACAATTTTATACTTTATTTAAATAGTCTTACATAAAAAAACCTTTTATTACACCCACCCGCCACTTAGTACCTGGATATATACTTTATATAAATGTGTTTTTTGGATTTCATCTTCATAAATTATAATATTATTAGAAATTATAAATTAGTTAAAATAACGATCAAGTAGTTAAAATACCCGTTTTTTGTCATATTACATATATATATATATATACATATAATAAGAATATTAACAGATTTGAGGCTGGCTCCATCTGCCGTCAAAGGACAGAATTAGAACATTATTCACTATTGAATAAAGCTACAGGAATAACATGAATATCTTCACATTGATTTTATCATTATTCTCATAGTTTTAAAAAAAATGTTAGATGGCGTTAAAATTATATATTCATTAACGCTAAATTAGTAACTTTTAAATGTTCAGTAAAAATAACCTAAGTGCATATGCACTTAGGTTATTTTTATTTATACCTACATAAATATGTAGGTATGTATATATTTATCTATTTTTGTAATGAAAATTTGCGTATGAATAACGCGCAATACATATTATTTACATTAAGATTCAGCTTAGATTTTTGATGATGTTATCTGTAAAAAAATTTTGTTATTTATTATTAGTTTTTTTTTTATTTTAAGTCAACTCGAATGAAATACATACTGTTAAGAATATATACGTAACGTATATTTATTGTTTTATTGAAAGTACAATATGGCAGCCCATTATTATGAATAGATATTTATAAAAACAATATTTTTTTTAAGGCCATGGCTGTGCAGTGGTACAGTATCTGGCTGTAAACATGTTAGATTTGATCTCCACTCGGAAAATTATTAGAATTCAATTATTATTTTGTTGGTTCTAGTAACACAAAACGTGGCATTGAGTTCCACTACTCAACAAGCAATGTCTCAATTTCCGGTCCAAAGTGGATAACGAAGTGTATTGATACTAAGTTAACTATCCCTAAGCGAGAAGAACCGTGAAAGTGTAAAAATATATTTATTTAAAGTTTATTGAACATTTTTATTGTCTTGCCATGTTATATGTAATTCTGTATAGAACACTTTCATAACATCTGTTTAGAAGTTGAATTTCGTGATAGTATTTAGATAGTGGCGTTGCATAATTTTTGTAATCCTTCTATATGGTATTGCTAGTTACAAAGAGTTGAAGACCTTCCAACCTAAAAATATGCATTTCAAAGGTTTCGGTTTACGATTATGACTGTAGATCGTCTGTATGACTTCACTGACCCCTTAGCAGTGGTAATAATAGTTGTTGACATTTAAATAAACGAAACTAGTTTTAGAGGCCTGTGGGTGCGGACATCTTCAATACACAATGCCGGCTCTATTTAATAGATTTGGTGATTTATATATAGCAGCACCGCCGAAGGTCAACCAGGATATTTTTAATTTAAATATACAGTATTGTAAATTAATGTTTCTATTATTATATTAAAAAAACGATTTCTTGGGTCATATATATTTTTTATTTATTATTTACAAATGATACCTCATCCATTTTATAAATAAGTTAAAAATATTAATATACTAATTGAAATGTATTAATATAAAATGTTGGTTAGCCATGCTTACTCAGGAAAGTTACAAAAGAATATATATTACATAGATATTGATATCTAGGATATTGGTATATACAATACAAAAATGTACTTATATCTTTCACATTGCTTTTATCAGTGGTACTTACCTATAAACGTTTTGATATTTAAAAGTAAGGAAAGAAAAATAAAGCTTACCATTAGGTTACCTTCTTATTGTATTTTAGTTCCAACACCAAAGTATACCTACAGGGAGCTGTTAGACTTTTCCTTTTTTTATTTTTACATGCTTTCTATATTTTTCCAAGTACGTATGCCATTTTATTTTGTAGCAAAACGAAAATATAATGTATTAAAAAACGAAACCTAATGCGTAATAATGTCTTATTTACTAGACCAAAATTAGCTTTGAAAATATGAACTTATTTTAGATTTAGATTCTATTGCACCACGATTTGGTATTGAAATTCTGAACGCAGCTATTTTAATATCTGGAATCAGCTTTTGATTTATATACTTTCAAAGCCTTTTTATTGTAGATTCCCTATATATCATGGTATGGGTTTAGTCCTCTGTTGTACTTAAGATTTTTATGTATATTTCAAGTCAATAGCTTTAGTGTTCATCATCTGAAATTCGGCATGATCTAGAATTATCTCTGCATGATACTAGTAACATTAGAACAACCTTACAAGAGAAATACAATAATTAAGAAATAAATTTGCTATAACTTAATAAGCCCAGAAAAAGATGTGAAGAAAAAATTGGACCAAGAGCTAGAAAACTTATCGCACGGTGAAGTATTAATGGTTGAATTAGTAAGTGAGAATTAGTATGATATTAGTAAGAAAATTCTTAGCTATATGAGGGAGCATAAAAGCGTTAACAACGAGGAGAGAACATTCTCCACGGATCCTGAAGTTGAAGAAAATACATAGTATTAAGGAAAGTTTCAAGAAGCAAGAGAAGTAAGCACAAATCAAGCTGCAAGCACTATTTCAAGCATTTTTTTTGTTAACATTTTTAAAAGTGTTATTCCCACACTAAGGAAATTGAAAAATACATATTTAGAAAATGTATAAAAATTTGAACGCAGCGGGATCAAATCCCGCTGCGTTCAAATTTTTATACGTTTTCTAAATATGTCTATTTCAAGCATTCTACAGAGTGAACTAAGAAACGCCATATGCACCCCAAATATCTAACGAACTTCTCAAAATTTCTATTGATTTGAATTATTTAATGCTGTACTGTTATCAAAGCAAATACCAATACAACGGACTAAGTCAACAATAATATCACTCTATAAAAAAGGAAACAAAAACACGATAACAACCATTACTGACCTAATCTAGTCTAATGTTAAATATTTATGAAATTTTCTCCAAAATCCTGTTAGGACGGATTCTAAGCCAAAACCTGATTGGATGAAAATAAGCCAAAAGAGTTCAGATCTGATTTATCAACTGTAGGCTATATCACGTAGTTAAGCAAGTAATACAAAAGCGCAACGAATTAACAAGACCGTTTTATATTTCGTTTGTGGATTACAGAAAAGCTTTTGATTCCCTGAACCATGATTACCTATTGGCGACGTTAGAAAAATAAGGTATAGAAAACAAATATATAAGAATTTTTATGCAAATTTTAGAAAGCAACTTTTAGAAAACGTAAAAAATTTGAACGCAGCGGGATTCGAACCCGCGCGAAATTCTTGCCTAAATTCGACGCAGCTAATTTCCAAGAGGCATGGGTTCGAATCCCGCTGCGTTCAATTTTTTATACGTTTTCTAAAAATAAGAGAATAAAGGTATTTTTTATTTATTTCTATTATTATTAGTGTTTTCCTCAATATAGTATATTATTAAAGGTACGTAAGGTAAACTTCAAGATATCTCTTATACTAGAAATATTTTACAATAAATAAGAAATAGGATTAATGATATTATTTTACATACATTGACGTGACGCATTTAGCAAGCGCTACTACCTCACGGTTGTAGTAGAATGAATTCCCACTCGACGAAATATCACTATTTACTATATCTGGTTCTGGAGCTGAAGTACAATTCAATTATTTCATTTATTCAATACCTGTAGATAAAAAAAAGAACAGGATATTATTATAGTTAAAATAGAAGCTTATATACTAACATATGTTATAATAAACAAAATTTTAATTTTAAATTAGGAAATTTTAATTAGGATTAAATATGAATTCTCTGCTCTATTTTGCAATTTTCCCCACAATCACTAAAAGGTGAAAATTCAAAATACATAAATGTAATACTTTATTAAAGAGCAATTTCTTACTCCAGTATATTAACGATATTTTGATATATTGTAACATAAGTGAAGCTTTGTAAATTTTATGGATCATGAATATAATAAAAAAATGATTAACCCTACGTGGATAGTGTCAATAAAATGGTCAATAAAATGGTATTTTGTTGTTTCGATAAGACAAATTAGTAAATCTACTTCATAGATAAAGATCTTTTTATGTACTTTCATTCTCTAATATATAAGATATTTATTTATTCGGATCTCCAACGGTTATACATATTTATGTGTATTTACACATTTTCTTACTGTACTTAGTAACTATGTACAACTAATTATAGGAGAACACATCATTCACAAATTATAACAGTGTATTACTCTCTCTAATTATGTTACTCTCTAATTAATCTATATGACAAATAATACAAAAATAAGGTTACATTTTTTCATGAAGACGGAGAGTTAGTCTATCGTAAACAATGTATATTGTAGCGTCTTTTTAAAAGTCATATAATGCGTGTTTAATGCATTATATGACTTTGGTATTATTCCAAGTTTGATTCGCGTGATGTCAGTCTGGAAGAAAAGACATGGTTTACGAGGGGACTTCCAAGGTATATTAACATTGAACTTAACAGTTAACTACTTAACAGTTCGCTATCATCAATTTTTCCGTTAAATATGGAATGTAAAAATTTCATATCGATAAGCGATCTACGGGCTGCAAGTGTTTTCAATTTAAAGCGATTTACTTTATCTCCGTAGCTTTCGATACAGTTTGAAGCGCAAAATGGACAGATTATATTAGTTTATAACATATCACATATTAAGAAAGATATGATTAATAATAACAGTATGAAGAATATTTAAATTTAAAATTTCATATTTCTACAGCCTAGTTTCGGCAAATAAAATTAAGTGGGACTAATCCAAATTTGTTACTAATAACAAAGTGATAAATGTCATCAGAAGTAATTAGAAGTAATTATGCAACCCAGATATCGATTTAAGCATAGTACAGAACGTAACATTTTTACTAGTAACTAAGCTTAGATGACAAATTGGCGCTTTAAATTTATATCATATAACACCTGTATAAAGTTTCTAAGCAATAGATTAGTTGTATTTTATTTTAATCACTACTGCCGTTAATTTCACACAGGCGTTTCAATTTCTTTTATTCTCAACTGTCTACATGAATTTTATATAGTGCACCATTTTATTGACTCGCTTTTACCCTGTGTTGCTAAAATATACACATGCTATTCATTCATAGTGTCATTCCACTTAATTGTTTTTAACATTAAATTAATGAATTACTCTAATAGAATTGGTACACATACAGAGTGGAAATGCCCAATTAATGGACCTCTTTGGAAATGTGCCAGGAAAGCTGCAATCTGTGAGGAATGGAATCGGTGAGGTGAATCACCAACTGACTACCACGATCACTCTCTCAAGAGTACAAGAGTGTAGCGACGACGAAGAAGATATTTAACTTTAATGGTATGTAGTGTGGTAATGGTAAACGTATATATATGTATATAATTGTGAATAATGTGAGTGTTTTTATATGGTATACATTTCTTTATATCTTTTTCAAATAATTATGTAAATGGAAAAGATTATGTAATTTCTCTTAATATATCTCTTGAGATGGTTAATTGTTTACGTTTTTACTTTTACGGATGTCGGCAGCCAATTCATATAGAAGATTTCTATTCAGAATGGTCCTTAACCAGTGCCGGCGTCCCATAAGGTGACGTGTTGTCTCCTCTTCTATTTTAAATTTTAAATAATACTATCTTAAAATTTCTTCTCTCCACACCTGTATGCTGACGATCTACAAATTTACGCGATAAATCTTAAGCAAACTTCAACTTGGAGTAATTGTTTTGGGTGGACGATAAATTCTATAAACAGACAATAAATTTGAGTTGGTTGTCCTAGATTATTGCAGAAAGCTGATATTACGAAAATATCTCCTATAATTATTAACGGGACAGTTATTCCATTGAGCGAATCAGTGAGAAATCTAGGTGTTATTTTGGACAAGCATTTATCTTGGGAACCACAAGCAGGAGAAGTAAGTAGGAAAATTTATGCTGCTTCCGCGTGTCAGCAAAGACTACCTACTAACTTATTACCAGTACCTACCAAAATAGCGCTGGAAAACCTGCTACTACTACCAATTCTTTATTATGCTGATATTTGCTTTCTTAGCATTAAAGAGGAGCATCTAAATAAGCTTCAGCGGCTTCAAAATCTTTGCATTAGGTTCATATTTGATATACGTAAATATGAACACATTTCTCAGTTCCGTCATAAGCTCAAGTGGCTCCCTATCCGACTTCGCAGGCATACTCACATACTCTGTCTTCTCTATTCCGTATAGTTTAATGCTTCTACTCCTCCTTACTTAAAAAAACATATCAAGGTCTTCACGATATGCACCCCCGCCACCAAACCCTACGCTCCGACAAAAACCTATTCCTTGAAATTCCTCTTCACCCTTCTTCCTTTTTCTCAAACTCCTTTTACTCGTTTAGAAAGATTTAAATCTTCGCTTGAGAATTACTTTTTAAACATTTAAGTTCAGGTTTTTTTAATAATTACGTATGTATGTATATATGTATGTGTGCTAATAAATTATTAATAGTAATGATGGTACATTTTTTTATATTACTTTGTAGATAATATTGTATGTGTGTACAATAAAGTATATTTGTATTGTATTGTAAGTGAACCAGTCAGTTATAATATATTAGTAAAATAAAACGTTAATTAAATTTCATTACATAAAGGAAAAATAATCTACTTATGTTATGATAGTCTAATAATAATTAATATGAAAATAAATAAACAACTGTATAATGCTTATAGTAAGAATAAAGAATCGAATATTATTGAAATAAAAAGCAGCTTCTGAATTTTTTCCACATACCAGGGTAATCAGAGAGAGCCTAATGTCAAGATACTCCGTTCTCTACTTTCCGCCCGAAATCGAGACAGCGTGTTGAGTGGCGAAACTCAACACCGCGGTCTGCCTTGTCAACAGCGGAGCAATGAAAATAACTACCCAGCTGTGAGAGAAAAAGCGGGAAACTGTATAAAAACACATATTTTAATATAATATGTACATTGTACATGTATAAATGTTTTAAAATAATTAGTTGTAATTTTGTTAGTCATATGTACGTCGTACTAAGGTTGCCTGGAAGAGATCGTTTTCATCGACAGGCTATTAAGCTATATGTCTTTCCTTATTGTCTCTCTAACAACAAATTACAATAGAATATGTTGTAGTGTACCATAAAGAAAATAGGTTTGTGTTTGTTTGGTGACTAAAATGATATATACCTTTTATAAAATGTAACATATTTGTAAATTGCCAATTTTTATGTTTACACCAGTCAACAATTCTTCTTCTTAGTCGTTCACTCTTGACAGAGAGGTCGTGGTGGATGATGATGTATTTTCCCTAGATAAAGCAGATTCCTCTAGACAAGCGATATACGCGACATTTTTAGAACTATAGAGACCCGGATGTACCTAGGTAGCATGCAGATGCTAGAATATAGAAATTCCTTGATATGACCAAGACGTCTCAAACATGACTGTCGCGAATAATAAAATCTGCATATAATTTGTTTTCAACGTTTATATTAACACTTTGGTCCTTGAATAATCATAAAATCAATACTTTATATATTTGACTCAATCAACACGTCATACCGTCATTACTTATTTATAATTTTGTATTATGCTAACAAATATATGTACATATATTTAGCTATTTGTTCATTAAATAAGTACTTAGAGTAAAACTTAGATTCAAAGGTTTTTTGTCAAGTTTGAATGACATATCGTAGCTTAATTGGCATATAATTTTTTAGGAAACCTATAAAAATGTGAACTCGGCAATATTCGAACCCATAACTCCTGGAAACCATCCAAGCTCTCTGACCGCTAACCCATGCGTTGCTACATCCACCTGCGTCGAAATTCTTATACGCTTATTACAACTTATTTTTGATATTGTCATTAACCTCTTCATATATGCCCTCCTCCCATGGGTTCTCATGCTTTTTCCGTGACCTTCTTCCAAAATCATCTATGCTGTGTTCTCGAAGTTTAACTGAGGTCTTCGCGATTTATAAATCTTTCTTACCTTTCTCATCCTCATCCTCTTGCCCAAACTAACCTGTATATTCTTCGCAGAGATAGCATCTCTACAGCATTCACCTTTCTTTCCTTGTTTTTTTTATATATATTCCACCATTCACTGCCGTATAACTGCGTCGGTATCAACACTGTGTTGTATAGAGCTAAACGTGCAGCTATGGTGACGTTCCGTCAACGCATCAATGCAATCAGAGCCTTGTGGTCATGTTACCGGCAGCAATACACCTTTCTATATACTCATCATATCTCCCATCTATACTAAACATACTTCCCAGATATACCACTCCAAACACCTGTTCTTATATCTTTCCATTTAATCTGATCTTGCAATACTTTCTTTCTTCATCTTTTTCAAATATCTTAGTTGTACATTTCAATAAATGAACATATATACTTATTATTACAGACATACAGACATACATGACATTCATGTCCGGCTCTGGTGTCGCAACAACACATGTAAAAAAGGCGGATGAAGTCATTATAACATTTTATTGACGTTGATACATAGATTACAGCTGAGATACAAGGATTTCTTTATAATTATAGAACACGCATATGCTTGAGTGCATGTCACATTAGAGAGATGATATATATCAATCTTTATAAAATTTTATTTATAAAATCTTTTGCACCTTAGAGAATATGTGGAATGAAACTGTTCTCCAATTTGCGTTTGTCACAATATTGTTAGTGTGAAGGAATGCATTGTATTTATTGCCATTATTATCATAAATACATTCTATTTCCTCATGTGTAGTATTAAAATATACAAGTTTATGTAACTGAACAAAGACAACATGAAATATTTAGTAACTTTTTTTTCTTTCTGTGAATATGACTAACAATATACAAATTTATGACATTATTATTATATACAGCTAGGCTTCTCTTAAGTCTTAAGAGAAATACAATTTCACAAACCTACTTTTTAGCAATAATTACAGGGTGACGTAATAATTAATATATTATTCACATGTTGTCTATTAGTATACTGGTTTCTAATTGCCTAAAATTATGTACGCAGTATATTAATTATAATTAAAAAAAGAAAACAAAGTAATCCTCACCTGCACAGTAGGTTGATGATGCAAGCACAATTTTATTTTTGATTTCAAAATAACAACTTTAAAACTAAAAAAACCTTATAATAGTTGATTTATACATTTTTTAATATATATATTTATTATTTTTTTAATATATTTACGAGTACTAATAATATTCGAGTTCGATTGTGGGGAGTTTTTAGATAACTCTTGTTATTTGCATTACTATCCGTCATCGTTGATAATTATAAAATTTAAAATCCCGCTTTTTTCAGTAAATTTTGCTCCAATCCCATAGAACGTGTATTGTTAAAAAGCAGATTTCTACGCTTTTAGTAGTTTCGGCAGCGCGTCTGTTGTCAGTCAGTCAGTAATAGCAAAATTTAATTTATTACTTAATTGATAAATTAAACGACTTTAACATAAATAGGAACGGTAATGGTAATACGATCCGCTACGCCTTTCGTAGTACTACACTAGCGCTGCTATCTACGCGCTACGTTGTATTATAATCCGTATAATATATATAGTATACATTACATTGAATGAATTATTTATCTTTTAAAAAAATTAGGTAGCTAATATTAAAATATTTTTAAAATCTATTTAGAAAACATATAAAATTTGAACGCAGCGGGATTTAAACCCGCGCCACTTGAAAACCGTTCAAGCGCTCTGACCGCTAAGCCATGCCTTCAACATCCAGTAGCGTCGACATTCTTATACGCTTATTACAACTTATATTTGTTGTTAGCATCTCTGTAGAGAACGCTTTTCAAGAGGCGCGGGTTCAAATACCGCTGCGCTTAAATTCCGACCGTTCGGATAGTAGCGACCCCGGTCGTTACGATACGATAACACCGGCCGTTACACTCCTGACAAATTTGAGATACCTACGAGTAAGTTTTGAAAACATTTTATTTCTATAACAGTGCACTATTTGAAGCTAATAAAAAGTACTACTTAGCTAAGTACTACTTTTTATTAGCTTCATATCAAGAGGCGCGGGTTCAAATCCCGCTGCGTTCAAATTCTGATACATGTATTTTTTAATTTCCTAAGTGTGCGAATAACACTTTAAAAAATGTAAAAAAAATTTAAAATCTTTTCTGACTTAACATATTAATTTATGGTAATATAAAATAATAAAATAAAAGTAGGTCATTTACCCTAATTTATAATTCAAGAAACAAACAAATTATAATGTATGAATGAAAAACAAAGCTAGAATAGGCTCATTCATAACTGGCTCAATATATATTTTTTGTTTTGGAACTTAAAATAGAAACGCGGTAACAATTGAATTAATGGATATATATCTGCTTAACATTTATATATACCTGACGGAGTCGTCAATATGTGTATCTATTATATCATATTATTTATATTTCTACTGATAGAATAGACTTTTTGATTTGTACTTCAATTAAAACATAAATATAATATACAAATATTAATAATTAATAAGCCAGTCAGTGGATAGAGGTGGTCCCCGAAAATGTTATAGGAAGCTACCATATCATACTTAATATGACAGAATTTGTATAAAGAAGCTACAGAGCATTTTCTGAATGAGTTCTAGAGGGAAGGTAGAAGAAGAATCTATTCCCACAAATTACGAAAACTGCTAAAAGTGAAAATTTATTTAATTTTTTTCTATGAATTTATATTACTAAATTTGTTTACATATTATGTATATCTGAAAAAGATAGGAAGCTATTATTTATTCCAAAATACTTATAAATTTTGTGAGTTTATGTGGTGATCTTGAAACTGATAAAATGTTATGAGGTCCGGTTTTAAATGCATATTACGTAATGTTATATTTTGCAAGTTTATATTGTGGTCCCGTTAACATAATAATGATTATATATTAATATTGTATATCATTTTGACCGGTTATATAATATTGTATATATTTATCTACATACGTATATTACGCGTATCTATAAGGTATCAAATATATATATATATATATATATATATAATCGAAAATATTATATGTTTAGGACACTTTAGGAAAGCTAATGCTTTTAGTGCCGGACGCTTAAATAACTTTTAACAAACGTTTTAACATCAAGCAAGTTTCAATTCACAAAAATGTTGAAACGTCACGTCTTAATTGGCCTTTCTTCTATACGGTATTATAAAAACCCTCTTAGAGAAGTTAGGTGCTCACGTTATAAAAACATTTGGCGTTTTGTCTCAAACCGAAAAGACAGGAATCAAGAGTTCAATGTCATAAGCTGCTCAAACCAAAAAGGCAGAAATGTCCCAGAGCAAGAATCAAGACTTCAAAATCATAAGCAATTTATGATAAAAGCTCAATCGAATAGACTGGGTTAGGATCAAATAGAAAGTAAAAGACATAGAAATTATAAAATCATTTATTCGGTAAGATGAGATTGATAAAAATAAAATGCACACAATGGGCTTAGAAATGCAAGACGAGTGGCTAACTATAGGAGAGTTCTATATTCAATATAGCGTATGATGGCGTACATGATTGGTCCCTGAAACTTCTAAAATTCTACCTCAATGCGTCCCAAGAGAAGGTCTCAGATCAAAGTAATTTGGTAAGACGAGATAAAGCTATCGATAAGTATTTACTATATCTGTAGAGAAGAAATAAAGAGAGCTAAAGATTTGGTGGTAGGTGTACTCCATTAGCGGTCAATACTCGCGTCACCATAATAAAGTGTTGGAAATCACGCGTGAAGCAGTTAGTCTTTTAGTAGTAAGAGCGAAGAGAAATCTAACTAGCAACGAATGATTTTGTGACAGAAGGCTCGTCTAAAACATCCATTTTAGAATCATCACCCGATTGGTACTTGGATTTTCATGATGGATACCTCATGAAAATCCAAGTACCAATCGAACCTATGAGAAACAATACAGAATCTCTAAAGATGTTGGTATCCTTTCATACAGACCGGACATTTCCTTTTACTCTAGAAGCCTAAAACGTGTAATACTCGTAGAAATTACAATTCCGTTCGAAACAAATATTCTTTTAGATTATCACTATAAACTAAACAAATATTTCGAGTATGAAAATTTTCCAGGAATAGGTTAATTTGTATGTAGTAGAAGTACGTAGGGCTCGTCTAACATCGTAATCTTTCTATAATCTACTAAATGATCTCGGCCTGTCGAGAACTCGGCCTATCATCAGTTTATTTCTAGCATGTATTCCGAAAGTGGCATTAGTAGTATCTTTTCAAATTAGAATTGGTAGAGAAAGGCATCTAAATGCATAAAGGCATATTAAGCCTACATTTGTGTCGCAAGTGCATTACCCTGGGCTACCGTGGGCCCCAAGAAATGTTAAGAAGTTTCATCTCGTGTTACATTAAACTATATCCATAATAATAATGACAGATACTTATTTTTTTTTAAATATCCAAAAACTAAAAAAAAAATATTCAAATAGCCATCTGAACCAACACGGCTTGTTCAAAATTAGGTTTTACGAAAAACTGCTTCAATTTATTTTTAATTTAAAAATGTTTTAGTTATGCATCTTCTGCATTTTGTGGACAAGGTTATCTCTACCGTATATAACTTACTCAATTATCCATTTAAAGTCTATTATGTAAATATACAGGTGTCCCAAAAGAAAGTTTATATTTATTGAGAATCCTAGGATCGCGGGAGTTAATCGCCTGACCCTGAGTAGATCCACTAAATATAAACTTTTTTGAGACACTTTGTATAAAGTGCAGAAACCCCTCTCTCTTCGCTTAATAAGATCTGAGAACTGTCTTCGTTGCGTATATGAAAGCGCACTTAGATTTCAATTCATTTCTCTGAATGAGATTTGTAAACTTTTAGTTGAAAACTCGTTTTCAAAATTTTAACTTGTTTAGTTCAATTCAGTTCAATTTTACATACATTTTTTTTGGATTTAGATAACTGCATAAGCATTAAATAATTTAATATACAATAGTTTATCACATATAAAATATTATCATAAGTAATAAGATAATATAATTCAGATATTTACGACGATATCAAACGACTTATCTAATTACCATATGGCATATGTGCTAGTTTTGTGTACTTGACCCTTCTAATTAATTTATTAAAACTTTTAATGTGGTTTTCATTAACGGTTATCTTGATAGTAATAATAAGTTATAAAGATGGGATTTTAAATCTAATCAAAATATAAAATATAAAGCTTTTTTAACAAAATAGACGCGGGACTTTATTACGCAGGATGTATTATTTTAGATGAGTAAAGAAATGTTTATTTCGTGAGTTATTGAGATGAAAGTAGCAGATCCTGGGCTAAATAGAAAAGTGGTTTAGTATGCGAGAGGATATAGCTTTTTTCACGTACTGAACGTTCCTTTACACTGTACGTCATGATTGTGTATATTGAATTATGAATGGATATGCCAAAAGGCCATGTATAAAATGATTATTATTGTACTGTTTATTATTTGTACTTCCGGTGTTGTCTTAGTACTAAGAGAATTTAAAAAGTATCTTAAGTTTTTTAATTAATAAAATGAAGGTGGAAACTATATATTTGGCTAGAAATAAGTTCTAGCAAACCGTGGAGCTATTATAGTTATAATATTTTCAAGCAGCCAAACATAAGTTGATTTAAATATTAACAAAAAGATGCACTCCAATAAATTAAAGACAAAGTGGCATATTATCATTAAATTGCCATTAATTAATACGAGTATACTACTTCCTTGTCTTGCGAGACAAATGTTTATTTAATATGACTAAAACTAAGCATTTTTTAGTAAATACCCAAACAGGGGATGTGTTTTAATACTAAATTTATCATATTATATTCTCAAACTGTAAGAAAATATTCGTTTAATGTGAATATACTTATCAGATTGAAAAACTAAACTTGATTTTTTTTTTTCCTATTGAAATTTCCTAATGAAAAGGATGTTACATCCTTTTCATAATACTTAGAAGTAAAATATTTTTATTTGTCATTATAATTGGGGCACATGCAAAAGATAAATGTATAGTAAAATTATATTAACAAATGTCTATCATTTCTAAAACCAGTTTTAAATTCAATGATTTAATGAATATCCCGTCAAAAAATATAAATTACAACCTAAATCCTTAAAATTTAAGAAACTTAACATTAGTATGGTAGTCATAATATTTAATGACATAATTAACATATTACCATTATCGCAATTTTATTATGGCAGCTCTATAACTGTGAAGTTGCAAATTATAATCGAAGACTGATAACAATTCAAGTGGCTATTCTTATATAATTAAAGTATTAAAGTAACTGAGTAAATTATAAAAATAATAAAAAAGATATGTATAAGATATATATATTAATATGATTCAATGATATTCAATGTTTCAGATAATATATATATATATATATTATCTAAAATATTGAATATCATAGAATCATATTAATTAGCTTAAATTCATTAAATGTGAAAAATGTTAACATACAAAATTACCGTATTTATACTGAAAACTCTAATAAAGTACCAATCATTAAATAGAGTACAACGTGCATTATTTGACTTCAGTGATGCTTTGGTGGGGTAGTAGGGAAGTAGTGACGGAGCCATATTGTTGCGAAAAAAGGTATTACCATTATTTAGGAGGTAATTAAGCCCCTTAAGAACACCATTTTTAATAACCAAGAACGAATAGCTCCTTTAAGAAAGACTCAGCGCCGGGTCATAAAGCTCGATCCACCCAATATTGGTTCCACGAACTTTCCAGAGGTCATCATCGGCTGAAGTCTGTCTGTCGTCTTGTCCTGATCTTAATCCACTGCATTATGACTTATGGTCAGTTTTAGAGCGTAAGGCTTGCTCTTAGCTCCGTGATAATTTGGATTCCCTAAAACAGTCAATACGATTGCAGACAGTGAAGATTTTTCCATAGAAAAAGTGCGTGCTGCTATTGATAACCTGCCTCAGCGTTTAAAGGACTGTACTGCAGCCAATGGAGGCCACCTCGAATAAGTTTTATATATATTTTTAACTAATAATAAAAGATACGTACAATAAAAAAGGTTACTTTTTCTTTGTAACAATGTTTATATCCAGACTGAGTATTATATTTTTAATTTTAAAAGATAATATATTGTAAATATAAAATTTATTATGTTGTGAATTTGTATAATTACTTTAGTGTATACAGAACTGCATTACTTTTTGTACCTTTTTTTACCGCGTAGTAAGTTTATTTAAGTTATATTTAAGTGCATTTTACGTATTATAAATTAACTTAACATCCGCCTATATAACGTAGTCGCTTCTGTAGATACAATAAAATTTTAACATAGCAATAATACTAATTCGCACATTGACAAATTTAAATTAACAAAGCTTACGCATCAAAATTTGAGAATCGTTACTAATGAATAACTATTATGATAAATTGGATGAACTTCGCAGGAGCATCGCATTGTAAATTTAGATGAAAAAAGGTATATATATACGCATAGATCTTAGAGACGACAACATTCAAGTGACAATAACAGTTATGTTGGGTCTGTTGGTACGTAGAGCAGACGACGGTTTAAAATAAAATAAAATGTTTAAATGTTAAATATTATTTATTAGAAATTAGTATTAATTAATATTAAATTAAACTAGACATTAATTAGTTAAAGTACATTTTTATTTGTTTCTAAATATAATTAAAGTGTTTTGAAAACTTTACAGGTGCTTTGTCTTGTGGCTGCTTGCAGCGGTCAATATGCAGGGTGAGTACATATCCGAAACTGATATTATATTTTAAATTGTATTAAATGTTGTTCTTTTTTATTATTTTAAGTTTTATTATATATCACCTCTGCTTTTTCTTAATTTAAGCACTAAAAATCACCATTTATTTAAGTATGGGTAAAATATACTTATAAAAAAAGTGAGTATTTTACTCGTAAATATATTTTTATTTAAACAAAAAAAGAAAAAAAGATAGCGTACACATAATAATATATGTTTTGAATAAAACTTTTTATATAACTCTTATTGTTTTTCTTTGTAATTACAGTGTCAGACCGAGCCCTTTCCCCGTGATTCGTGCATCTAGCGTTGCACCGGTAAACCGGTATGATCCTTACCGTTACCTCAGGAGGCCCAATACACCAGTAGGAAGCAACGCCGGCCCGGATAGTAACGACCCCGGTCGTTACGATCCTGGTAAATACGACCCAGGCCGTTACAACCCTGGAAAATACGATAACTCTGGCCGTTACACTCCTGACAAATCTGGTACCTACGAGTGAGTTTTGAAAACATTTTATTTTTATAACAGTGCACAAATAGTCTATTTCCCACTATTTGAAGCTACTAAAAAATACAGTAGTATTTTTTACTTATATACTAGTAGTATCTTGTACTTAGCTAGCTAAGTAGCACTTTTTATTAGCTTCATATCAAGAAGCGCGTGCTAATCCCGCTGCGTTTAAATTTTTATACGTTTTCGAAATATGTCTTTTTAAATTCCCTAAGTGTGCGATTAACACTTTAAAAAATGTTAAAAAACATGAGACCATATTTACTAATACACACGCATATTAGTATGCAGTCAATATGGTTTTGTTCGTTAACATTTTCGTTCACATTGATTCTTCAATACTTACTAGTATTGGCAAAATTAAAAAAAAATCCAGATTGACGTAAATCATATTGACCCATTATTTTATAATATAAGTAAATTTTTAATTTATCAAAATTATTCTGCATACTATAATAAGTATATAATTCTGCATTATAATAGCTTCCCTACTGCCTCCTACTGTTACCGTGACCCTGATTCATCTTTTTTATTAGATAATTAATATAACAGTATTAATGTCAATAAAATGTAATCTGTATTGCTTTTACCTTATATGATGAAATAATGTTCATTTAATCGCTTAAAGTCATTGGAGTTTAAAAATCATGAAAGGTTTCAAGAATTTCTTCGATGTATAAAATATATTCGCTAAAAAAAATGAATCAATAATATTAGGTATCGCGTTGATATTGCTTCATTAAAACATTAATGCATCATACTGATGGCAGTGACATAGTCGTCGCAGCTATATAACATTTGACCATACCTTGCATATTAAATATTTGTTATTTATAATGTTAGTTAAGGAAAAATTAAATGTCATTAAAAGCCTGGATGTGTATGTATTTAAACATTTAACATAAAATATTGACATTGTAAGGCTGAGACAATTTTCAGCGGGGACCGTGGTGACCGTGGCTCTGCTGGAGGTTTCTACAGCGGTTCTTCTGACAGAGGAGGCCCTGGCGGTGCTTATGTAGGTAATAAGGACGACTTTGGGAAGGGAGGACAAGGAAGCCAATATGTTCCTGATAATAACGCTTTCAAGTGAGTCTTTTTACAAATGTCCCAAAAATAATAATATCTGTATTAAATAATTTAAAATATTTAATACAAATATTATAGTACTACTAGGCTGTTTATCTCAGTATAAAACTAATATAAAAACAAATAATACTCTAATAGTAGCTGTAAATACTACGTACGCATAGTAATATCTAACATAATTAATAATCTGATATCTATTCTAATATTTTATTAGGGATAAGGTATCTTCACAATCCGCAAATCCTGCAGACGCTGCTAAGGGTTCTCAAGATAAATCTGCAGACTCGTAAGCTAACTTTTTTGTGATTAACCCAATAATATTAATAGTAGTTTTAATTAATTAAAGTATTATAGTTCTAAAATTATATATTTATAGATTTTTTTACACCGACGTCTCTTTATTTTCTCATTCTTTATAATATTTGTAAAGACGTCAACTTATTTATACAAAAATATTATTTCAGATCTACAGCAAAACCAAATATTCCAGTGGTAGTAACCACTGCTGCGCCTCCGGTATCTAAAGCCCCATTATCTAATAGCGCGAGCTTTGGACTTAAACCGAGTGGACAAGGTTCAGCTGTAGCTAAAGTCAATCCTGGCAACTATGACTATAAGTTCGGTATCATCCGTCAAGAATCTGACGTTCTACCTGATGGCTACCATTACCTTTATGAGACTGAAAATAAAATCCTTGCCGAAGAATCTGGAAAAATCGAGAAGATCGACAATGAAAATGAAGGTCTAAGAGTTAAGGGATTCTATGAGTTCGTTGCTCCTGATGGCATTACGTACAGAGTAGACTACGTCGCCGATGAAAATGGTTTCGTGCCCAGTGGTGCTCATTTACCTTAAAATCTAGTCTCTAGTAGTTATAATAGTTGTTTTAGTTGTCAGTGTAATAGATATTTTATAAATACACATATTTAGGAAGAAACATTATTATTTTATTTTTTTGTTATTAACACTTAATTATAAATTTATTTTAAGAAGAGGAATTATATTTATAATAAATATTTAAAGAAAAAATCTTATATACTTACTACTAAGCGAAATATTATATAGGTTCTTAATATTATCTTCCAATTATATGATTGAGCTTTATGCTATTCAGATATAAAACATGTAAAATATTGAGGTCATCGTGGCGCAATGGGACGGCGATTGTAAACTCTATCGGTTATGGTTTTGTTTTCCAATCGGGGGAATAATAATAATTAAATATTTCCATTTTCTCCTCTCTGGTACCTAAGACAAAGCGCGGCGGTTTCGCCCCTCATCACGCAATATATCGGTTTTCAGGCGAAAGTGGAGGACTAAGTGTCTTGACTTGACTAGGTCTTCTCTGACTATCCTGCATTGTGGGAAAAATGTGAAGCTGGAAACAATAAAATAGTACAATTTGAACGGAATTCAAACCCGCACGTCTTTAAAACCATGCAAGTGATATGATGTTTAAATTTTTTATTTTCACTAATTTGTGAGCTTAAAACGCTTATATAAAAAAAACAAATCGAATAAAAGAAAGAGGACAATAATACATTCCGTTTATAATATCACTTTAAAATATCGTAAAGTCAACTCCAAAAGCATTTTTGAGTAAGTATGTAAATATGAGTAGTAAGTTTAATTTATAAAAGAAAGATAAAAGATCTTACATTTCATTTATCTATTAATATAAGTGTTAATAACATTTTTTTTAAATAAATTTTCATTTTCAATTAAAATTTCATTAATTGGAACTTTCCTTTAATTATAACTTTCCATATTGGCTATGAAAAACATGTAAGTATATACAATTGACTTCAACAAACTCAATTCCTACTTGATACATAGAATGATAGTTTAGCGACAAATTACACAATTTAATTAACTGTTTTATGAAAATCTTAAATGTTAAAACTTTAAAAGGTTCACCTTCTGGACCTTCACTAAATAAATGTATATTTTTGTATCTTTATAATATATAAACTGACGTGTTAAATACTGTATGAAAAACTGCGTACTAGTGACGTGTTGTACAACAAACCAAATCAGCACAAATTCTTCAATCACAAAGAACGATTAACAAATAATTGGCAACTAAAAAGCGCATCAAAAAATAAAAGAGAAAATTTACGAGGGGCGTGTTACATACTATAGATAAGTATATACATAAGTATATAACATATTTTTATTTTATAAAATAATATTTTTTATAAGATAATATAGAAATAATATTCAATACTATGTTATAAAATATCTTGAATTAATGAGTTACTGGCAGGTTATGAGTTATCTATACATTATGAAAAGAAGAAATAGGACGCACGGGAATTTGTTGATATTAAATTTCTAATAATATAATTTTAAAATAGAATGTTTATTATCAAGTATGAAGAATTTTTTGGTGAGTTCTAATATAAAAATAACATAAAGTTAATATAAATTAATTATTAACTAAGTAAAAGAAATAATGGTAAAGGCAATAAATCTTAAGAATATTCTTTATGAGAAATATAAAATTTGTAATACAAATGAATTAAAGCTTCCGTTGCCATCTTTGAATAGTGTTGTTATAAAATATTAATAAATTAAGAGTATAATTTAAGTATTAATATATGAAGCGTTGGATGATTAAGACTTTTATGGCGACCATTGGCACGGCGTCATACGAATATGTAACATTTCTAAATAACACAAATGTGTTCTTTCCAAATTTCATGACATATATTTATATATATAGGACAATTGACATATATTTATATGTATAGGGGCGTTACATGTAATTTCTCGAGACCACCCAATATTGCTTGGCATCACTGAGCCTCATGCACTTGGCTTAAGTTAACAGCTATGGCAATGTTGGTTTGTTGTATCGTGTCTAATGCTGTCTCAAGTTGATTAAGCTTTCGAGTGTAAAGCATAGTACTCGTAAGTATCATATACGTTAACCGTTCTGTTGCGTCCCGGAGGGTTCATTTATAGACTGGAGTGTACAATGACTGTTGGATACGTGTAGGTCGGAATTCATGGCAGGTGGTGCGTGGCTATCTTTTCTCTCATCATACTTACATTGGGTAGTTATAAGTGGAAGATGGATCGAATGTGCCCAGGGCTTTCTCTAGGACGTGCTCTGGGTAATTTCAACGGATAGCTTATGACACTTTATTATGATGATGATTGTTAAAAACTTTTGATAATGGAGTCAATATCTTCTGATGGCAAATTTATAAGTGAGAAGGATTACATTCTGATGACTTGTTATAAGACAAATAACGAGTTAGTAAATAAATTTTGAATCTAAAGATGCAATGGAGCTTATACTTTGAAGAATCGAATTCGATGTTGAAAGTTATTATATTAATTTATGTAAATATTGCAAATACTGGACATAAGTGGACACTGGACTACAGCTATACTTATTCAGTAATAACAAAAAAATGTATGCGAAGTCGGTAGAAACGTCACAAAAGCCAGAAAGGAGCGCTACCAATTGGCCTTACTCGCATTTGCACCGATAAATAATAAATAAATAAATAAACAATAAATTTATAATTACAATATGCATATATCGTGGCGTAGTAACAGCGTAAATGCGCGATAATAGATAAACCCGATGGTTGTGGGTTCGATCCACCGCTCAACACGTGTCATGTGTCGGCTTCGGGCTGCAATCGGAGTACGGAGTGTCATGACATAAGGTTCTTTAATTATTATTTTTTTTGAAAAAACTTTACTTATTATAAATAAATATTGGTATATAGATCGCAAACATAATTATACAACTAAGTATCCTGTACAGTAAATGACACTCACATACATACATATATACTGAACTACTTCTAGACAAAATTTTAAGGAGATTCCTGCTTTAATACAATTACAATGAACGGAAAGGGATACAAAATCCCTGTACACTTGATATCTATGAGTTGATTCTTGCTGGTTGATATAGTTGTATGGGTAACATTTTAGTTTATTTGCCATGGTCAGATTGATATACAGGTAATGTTTTTAAAATAGCCAATCATTTTATTTTTTATAATTCTCAGTTATTTATTCTTTTTTACCTGCAACATGCGTTTGCATGAAAAGTTTGTTTTTTTCTTTATTAATATGTTCAACTGGGCTGCAATGCTTGCAATTGCAATTTGTACTGGTTTATCTTCACGAATATACCGTAGATGACCTAAGCAGATAAGAATTATATTTTGTAAAGATCACCTTATATTGTATTAACATAGATTCATTATTTTTATTCGTACACTTAGGAAATTGAAAAATACATATTTAGTAAACGTATACAAATTTGATCACAGCGGGATTTGAACCCGCGCCTCTTGAAAACCGTTAAAGGTCGTTTTCTAAATATGTTTTTTTCAATAGAATTGTTATTTGCGCCAGAACTTAGACGATGTAAAAATTAAAACCGCAAGTTTCATATATATGTAAGATAGATGTGTTTACATTTTTAGCAATTTAACAGACTTGACTTTTGCATGAATAAATATTCAGGCGCTTTTATGTTGTGTTTTGTAACAACACAGTACATTATTACGTATTGTATAAGACATATGTCTTATAAGTATCGATAAAATTAAAAATACCTGCAATTCTATTCATGTTTAAAAATATCTCCATCTTTTTCATGAAATTAAATGTAGCAATTATTTTAAAGTGTAAAAAATCTAAGTTATCATTCAATTATTACACTACTAGTATTGACGTTTATTTATCGATGCATATATTAAATTTTTTGCATAAATTGACTACTCCTAAGTGATAAGAAAATACCGGACATAAGAATTATACTCTCTCTCTCTATCTGAATATTTTTTCCTTTTAATGAAGATAAGACTGTTCAAGGAATGCAGAAAAACTAAGTTAGGCTTTTTGACGCTCGAACCCAAATAAAATTCGGATAATTTCGTATATAAAAATTAATGGCACTGGTATGATAATATAACATAATCAAACGAAAATTAATTATTTGAATTGTTAAATTGATTAATTAGTAGCCGAAATTGTCTAGCATTCCTCAAAAATTTTATATCCGTGACTGAAATTTGGGATTAGGGATGTAACATCGGTAACCTGTATACAACTTTAAGATCTAGAATATTTTATTAAAAACCATGATTGACCAGCTAAACTATAGAGAATAAGTAAAGTAGTATATATTAGTAAACGTTATAAAGCGGTGTGGGTAGTTTTCCTTAGAAAACTTTGTAGCCATCGTCTCTCAGGCGGATAGCATCTGACTGTAAACGTGACGGTTGTGTGTTCGTTTCCTACTTGATGGAATGGATGGAAATAACACGTAATTTTTTAAATAATGTTTTTGCAGAAGCATGGAATTTGGGAAAATAATTACAATACAAATAAAGTTAAACGTCTGCTGGCGTCTTTGAATTGTGTTGAATGGACATTTTTATCTTAAACTTAAGAGTACATGAATATTATTGCAAGATATTTGTGTACTCGGATCTTTTAGTACTAAAATATTAATATATGATGCATTGAAGGACTCGTTCCGGAT